>VXAU01002826.1:9955-165766 GCA_013399695.1 Formicarius rufipectus
AACAAACCGTATAAAAAGGGGGAAAGGAGGGAAGAGGAGGAAGTGGTGGGGGCCGGAGGGAGGAGGAAGGATGCTCCTGCGAGCTGTCAGGCTGCCCGAGCGTCGCTGCGCTCTGATCTGGGGTGGGCATGGGGAGGGGGGAAGGAAAAACACCACGGGAGGAATAGAAAGGCTGATGTACATGAGGGAAAAAGTAAAAAAAAATGTTCAGGCTTCTGGTGTCAGAAGTGCAGATAAGCAGAGACACGGAGGCTGTGGGGCGGCGGGCAGGGGGGAGTGGCTGTGTTGCTGCCTGTATCTCCCACGAGGAGTGGGGTGATGCCGGGGAGCAAGGCCCGTGGTGGGGAGCACACTTCTGCTTCCCAGGATCCATGTCCCAGCAGGGCAGTTGGGCAGCCCCACGTGGCCCCTTTTGGGCAGGGAGAGCAGTGGCTTAGCCTGGCTTGAGGTATCACCATCCCATCAAGCATCCCTTGTCCTGGGCTCATCCCACAGCAGGGTGGGCAGCAGTGAAAGGGGGGATTCTGCCCCTCTGTTCTGCTGTGGGGAGACACCACCTGCAGTGCTGCTCCAGCTCTGGGCTCCCAAACATCAGAAGGACATAGAGATGCTGGAACATGTCCAGAGGAGCACATGGAGATGCCCCAAGGGCTGGAACCCCTCTGCTCTGGAGACGTGCTGGGAGAGTGGGAGGTGTTCACCTGGAGAAAAGGAGCCTCCAGAGAGACCTGAGAGCCCCTGCCAGTGCCTAAAGGGGCTCCAGGAGAGCTGGAGAGGGACTTGGGACAAGGGCCTGGAGCAATAAGAAGCAGCTTCCCACTGACAGAGGGCAGGATTACATGGGATATTGGGAAGGAATTCCTGTCTGTGAGGGTGGGGAGGCCCCGGCACAGGATGCCAAGGGAAGCTGTGGCTGCTCCATCCCTGGAAGTGTCCAAGGCCATGTTGGATGGGGTTTTGAGTAACCTGGGATAGTGGAAGGTATCCCTGCTCTTGTTTATGCTGTTCTTTTCCTGGCTCCCAAGGGTTTGCATCCATGTGGAGTGTGCACACAGGCACCTGCCAACCCATTTTGCTGGGGCACTGGAGCTCCTTAGAGACCTCACAGCAGCCCTGAGCTCCTCCAGGAGCTCCCGTCCCTGCTCCCCCTCTCAAATTTGGCCCATGGATCTGGGACTAAGGGAATGCAGGAGTCAGTGGAAGTGATGGACAGTGCCTTGAGCCTGGCCTGGCTCTGCCACCAGTGAGGGGTGACTGACTCCAAGTGATCACAGTCACACCTGAGAGGCCAAAGGACTGTTGCTCATCATTCTGAGCAAAAGTGGGATCAAAATCAATTACAAAAAAAAATAAAAAATTAAAAGGTGGATGTTATAATTAAAAGCTGATTCTTCATTGGAGCTGAATTTTTTAATTTAAATGAATTACATTTGCCTAAAAAACTTAATCGAATTAAAATTAAAGTTAACATTATGGTAAACCTATGTTAAAGCCTATAGTGTAATCTATTCACATGGAAATTAAATACATATGTATTTTTTATATCTATATATATAAATAGATAGCTGTACATATTTGCTGTTGAAGTTTTTAAGGAAGTTAAATTAGTGAACCACCCAAAAGTTGACTGCTAAGTACCTAAACCTCGAATTACCAGAATGGTCCTTGCTAATAACATCCTGTGTGTAAAGATACCTCTTATTTCAGTTTCCTCAATTGGTGCAGCTCAAAGACTGATTTGAGGAATCAGACTGGGAGAGGAATTGGAAGACTGAAGACAAGAAAATGTGATTTTGGCTCCCAATTCTACAGGATAAAGGTATTTGAGGGGTGAAGTTTGCTGGGGGGAAGTTGGCTTGGGTCCCTCACTGCAGACAACACTTCCAGCCTTCTGAGAGTATCCAAGTCTGTTTAATGTTTAGGAAGTGCATGATCTTTTTTCTTTATGTATTCAACTTACTTAATACTTTATTAGTGTATAAAAAAAAGTCAAGACCTATTTTCCTACACAGGAAAATTAATAACCACCCATGTGGTGCCTTCTTTTGCCCGTGTTTGGGGAGGAAATCCTGGCACTGACTGTGTGGGGTGGCCAGAGCTGGGCACAGCCGTGGCAGTGCCCGTGGGGCCCCAGGGGAGCAATGCCACATGAGGTGAACCTGGTAGGGCAATGGGGTGTGCATGGACAGGCAACCACACTGACCCACCCCAGCACCAATGGACGCTGAATTTCCCCATCCATTGGGTACTCCTAGTGTCCCAGCATCCAGCATCCCAGCGCCCCAACAGCCTAGTGTCCCAGCATCCAGCATCCCAGTGTCCCAGCACCCCAGCACCCCAACATCCCAGCGCCCCAACATCCCAGTGTCCCAGGGTCCCAGCATCCCAGTGTCCCAGCATCCCTGTGTCCCAGCATCCCTGTGTCCCAGCATCCCTGTGTCCAAGCATCCCAGCATCCCAGTGTCCCAGCATCCCAGTGTCCCAGCATCCCAGCATCCCAGTGTCCCAGCATCCCAGTGCCCCAGCATCCCAACATCCCAGTGTCCCAGCATCCCAGCCTGGTGACGACTGCTCTCTCCACACCTTAGGTATCATCTCTGGAGCATCAATTCAGATGGAGCCCTGCTGTTCCCGCATTAGCTGGAGGGAATGGTCAGGGCTCTCCTGCTGGAGATGCCAACTCCAGGCGTGGCTGGGTGATGTGGAAGTCCCTGGCTAGAGCCACCATCACTCTTGCCCATCTCCATCCCTCCCTCCCTCCTGGTCCCGGCTTTGTCCCGGGAGCCTCCCCCAGGACCCATCTCCGGGTTAGTTCAAGTCTAGCCTATTTAGATAACCTTCTGGTGGGTCTATAGAGAGCCGAATATCCCTGCTGGAGGATCTCACTACAAATGAGCCAATCCGCCTAATCTCCTTATCGTTGTAGGCCTCAGCCTCAGGGCCTGGTTATCTATATGGATAAAAGAAAAGGGACACTGCACAGCACCTATCCCAGCAGAGACCCCTCCCCTTTAATCCTGCCAGGGTTGTTTCTCCCTTTATCCCCCCTCTTGCAAATCCCCAGCGAGAAGCCCCCGGCCCCCCCACGCCCCGCTCCCCTCCCTTCACGCCTGAGCAGGGAGGCAGAAAGGATGTGAGAGGGCTGGGGAGCTCCGGGATGCTCTTATCGCCAACACCTGGAGTGGGAAAGCGGCGCTGGGGGGCACAAATCCCCGCGGCCCCGGCCGGGAGGGAGGCTTAGAGGGGCGGGGGGCTGCTCCGTGCCCCTCCGGAGCTCCCTGCCTGATAAGTACCTTAATCATTCAGGGCCAGGAGTCCCCCGGGGCGCAGGCTAAGCCCTGCGCATTCCTACCGCACACAATTAGGGCTCTTTCTCCCTCCCTCTTTACATTTTTTTTTCCCCTCACTTTTATTCGTGCCCTCCACCCTTTCACCTTTGCATTAGCTGCCTCTCCCCTACTTGGTCCTGCGCATATCCCCCCTTCCCCACCTCATCCCCATCCCCATTTCTTTCCAAACCCTCTTTTCCCCCCTCCCACATTTCCATCTTTATCCATCATTGTCCCCCTTCGCTCTTTCCCCTCTCCTTCCCACATCCCATTTTTACCCCCTACCCTCTTTACATCTCTCCTTCCTTCATCCCCTACTCCCCTTTCTTCTTTTTCCCTCTCTTTGTCAGTCTGTTCTCCGTCCCTCAGTCTGCCTCTAATTTCTGATTAATATGTTCTTAGCCAAGGAAAAGGGAGAGTGAGAGAGAGAAAGAGAGCGGGAGAGAAAAGAAGGAATCTTCTAAATAAATCATTTAGTCATGTGAGGAGCTAATCTCCAAGTGACGGCCTGTGTTTATCTAGTTTTTAGCAGTGCATGTTAAATAGTGATATGGGACTAATTTTTTTTTTTTTCCGCTGGAGCTGCTGTGAAGGGATTTTTAACTTCATTTCCCAGAAAGAAAAATGGTGAAAGCAGAGATAAGGCCCCCGAGCAGCTCTTCCCCTGAACCATTAGCCAGTGCAATTAAACAAGATGCCACAGAAAGGGCAGCCGAGCCCAGGTTGCCAATTACTGATGACTTCCCCCCATGCCAGGCACTGGAATCAGCATCCCTGGGACCCCCCTGGACCATCTCAGCCTTTCCTGGGATCTCTCCTGTGCAAAGGTCCCGCTGCATGGCCTTGGTCTTGTCACTGAGCGGGAGCTTCTGCTTCCCCAGGGCTTTGCAGGACGCTGTGAGGGTCTGGGGCCGTGAGCAAAAATCGCCTGGTGTGGTTTGGTGTTGTTTTGGGTTGGGTTAGGGGCAAGTATGGCAGAGGAAACCTCTTGTTTTGCAACAAGGTGGCCAAATATTTCCATTGGAAAATGTCCAAACTCAAATATTTGCACTTTTCTGGGAATAAATAATTTTTTTCCCCCCACTGGTCCCTTTGACAAAGCTGACTTGAATTTTGAGCTCTTTCTGGATCCTCCCCCTCAGGAGATAAACATACACAGTATTTTTTAACATATGCATTATTCCCTGACTATTTTTTTCCCACCTTTTCTCATTACTTTCCCTTCTTGTCACACCTTCCCAGGGTCACATCTCACCATGATCCTTTGCAAACCTCTCATTTTTTGGCTCCTTTTCCAGAGAGGCAAAATTTTCAGTTTTGATCCCATCTCCCTCCTTCCAACAAGTGGTTCTGTTCCCACCCTCCCCCTGGTGCTTCATGGCCCCTTCCCATTTTCCTACCTCTTTTTGAAGGAAAAAGATCATAGATAATAGGAAGGTTTGGGTTGGAAGGAACCTTAATGCTCATCTCATTCCACCCCTTGCTATGGGCAGGGACACCTTCCCCTAGACCAGGTTGCTCCAAGCCCCATCCAACCCAGCCTTGGACACTTCCAGGAATGGAGCAGCCACAACTCTCTTGACTATTTCTCTCTCTGGCAGAAAACAGAGGGAGTTGGCCATGAACTCCCCAAAGGAGTTCCCAAAGGGAACTATAAAGCCATCTTTATAGTTCAGCTTCTTGAAGACCTCTCCTCCTTTCCCCATCTTCTCCAGGTGTTCTCCAGCCCCTAAAATCCAGATGCTCCCTGGACAGCTGGAGAAAAGTATTAACATATATACAATTACTTTTAACACTCCAGGCAGCTCCTGTGATGAGGAACTTTTTCCTGGAGTCCATAAATCCCCTTGGGAGACACCCAGACCTTCTCCCTGGACCACACTGGAGCCTCCTGGGCTTGGTGGATAATGAGTGGGCAGGAGAGACAGCTAATTTCCACTGAGAGCTTGGAGGGGGAGCCCACAAGCTATTGCAATTAAGCCCTGAGCATTAAAACCCATGGTAATAAGGGGCTGGGCTGAGGGGAGGTAGAGCAGTAATTTAAATGATGGCCAGCTCAAATATGGAACATCTAAATGCTCTCTCAGAGAGATTTATATGAGCATGGGCCTACCTCGCTCATTTATTTCATTAACTAGCTCCTTATTGGTGTATCAGCCTGCTCTGCCTGTGGGAAGATGGGTGGAAGGAGGGATGTGGGATGTGTGGACATCCTGCTGAGCCCTGAAAGCTCAGGTCACCCTGCTAGGGTGGGCAATGCTTCCAGTCCTCTTCCCAGCAGCTGAGGATGCTGAAGGCTTTGCCTCCTCCTTCCCTGGGTTTGCAGCTCCTCCGTGCAGTCAGAGCTGAAAGATGTGAGGAGATGGGGGGTTTGGATCTGGGGGGGGGTCCTGGCACTGGAGGGTCTGTGGGCAGCTGCCCTTGGGTATGGCCTCGCTGATGCCCTGACTGTGGCCAACAGTGGGATCCCACCCAGTGGGATCAATGGTAAAAAAAGCTGGCTTTGCTCAAGAAGCAGGAAAATGGCAAAGGATTTTGATTCCCCAGGTGGGAGTGGGAACACTTGCTGGAAGGTGGGAGATGGCACCAAATTGGAACAATTTTGCCTCTCTGGAAAATGAACTAAAGGATAAGGGGATCCCAGCAAGATGTTGTTCAGCAAGCCAGGAGCCAAAATAAATGAGCAAAGGTGAAAAATCTTTGGGACAGCAAACCCTCCTCATCCTCCTCCAGCAGGGATAGAGGGCTAGCAGGGAAAGGTGGACCCTCAAAACGCTGGAAAGGGAGTATTTTTCCGGGAAAGAAAAGTGCCAGTGCCAAAATCCTCCCTCCCCTCACCGGCTCACCCACTCTTCGGGACACGGTGGTGTGGGGACCCCTTCCATCCCGGCTCCCCCCGCCCCTTGGCCGCTCCCCCTCCGGAGCATCCCTCGGGCGGGTGGCTGGGAACAGCTGTCGGAGAGCTGAGATCTAATGGCTGCCTGGAGAGCAGTTAGTGGATAATTAATATTTGCAGCACAGAGCTGTGATTGCTCTACATCTTCCTCCTGACAGCGGCACGGGGAGGGAGCCCACTCGGGCCGGGCTGGGAGAGATCCCAAGCCCAGGGCTCTGTGCCCTGGAAAAAAAGGAGGGAGCTCGGCCAGTCCCATCACCCAAAATCCCTGGAGAGCCTCAGCTGTAGGTGGGAGAGGGAGCATAAAAAGACTCGGGATGCAACAAAAAGGCATCATGATGTGGGTGTGTGGTGAGGCCAACAGGGCTCTGTCTCTAAATCCATGGCAACACCAAGGAAGCCCTGCCTTGGCAAACCCCCTCACTGAGACTTGTGAGTGTGGAAATGCTCCCACTCCTCACTCATTGGATTTTTTGTCTACCTAAGTATACAAGTGCTTGTTCTGTTCCCTGCCCTGTGGATAGGCAGGATGGGGATGCTCTGTGTGCCCAAACCCCTTGGGATGGGTGGTGAAGAGGAGAAATGGAAGGCCCCCTGCATCAACCAGGTCCTTCTGCCTGGCACGGGGAAGGGAAATGGGAGATTCAGGCTGACAAAATCAGGAGTGAGGAAGGAGGGGGGACACTGGCAGGGGGGATGAGCAGACAGGGCATGGAGCCATCCAGGAGATGCTCCAAAGAAACAGGGTACATTTGGGAAAGCAAAGCCTGAGTGCTTGGCCATGGTGAGCTGAGCTCTGCCTGCCTTGGGACAGACCCAGCCAGGCTTTGACCTTGGGCTGGGCTCCTGGCTAAGCTTGGAGTGCTCCTGCTTGCCAGCCCTGGCAAATCCCTCCTGGACTCTGAGGAAAGGAGGCACCAGCCCATGGTCCAGCCAAGCCACAGCTCTGGCATTCCCATCCATGCCACCCCCTGAGGGAGCAGCATCCTGACCACAGAGCCCTCAAACCTGGAAAAATAAGGAAGCACGGCCAACAAAGAAATAAAACCCTCCGTGCACCAGGCAGAGACTCTGTTATCCTTTTTTATTAGCGTTGTTTTCCCAGTTTTTTTTGGCGAGGAGCAAATCCAGCCGTCCCTGGCTGTGAGCGGGTTTGCTGCAGCTCGTGGCATGCAGTTAATTCCCTGAACTGTTTAATTTAACAGCCTCTGAGCATGCAGACAGAACACTGTCACTTGGCTCTTCAGAGAGCAGCCCAGGGACCCAGCCAATAAAGGGAAAACACAAACACTGTACTTGGGAGAGGCTCAAATCCCACTCAATTCCCGCTCCCTCTGCCGGCAGCGACTCCTGGGTCTGTGAAAACCACCGAGGGTGGTGAAGCAAGCCAAAATGTCCCAGGAAGGAACCCACCACCCTTGGAGGGTGCTTGATGAGGAGCATCTCCCTCAGCTGGGCCTTTCATCTGGTGTTTTCAGGGTTTGGAAGGGTAAACACAACCGGTGCTCCAGTCCCATCCCCATCTTCATCTCCATCTCCCTCCTCATTCCTATCCTCATCCCTGTCTCCATCCCCATCCCTACTGAAATAATAGAAGCCTGGAATACCTCCAGCTGGAAGGGGACCCATAAAGACCATAGAATCATAGTTCTGAGCATCATAATCTGTTCTGAGCTTTGCATGGCTGTCTCTGTACCTCAGTTTCCCCAATGGCATGAGGTGTTGCTTCTTGGCCATGCTGTGAGATGGATGAAACAACTAATATTTGGCCAGAAGGGAAGAGCACCAAGGAAAAGCCCATCACTGTGGTCTCTTCCTGGGGTATGTGTTGCGTTTCCTGCATGGGCAGTGTCGCTGCAAGGGGGTGCTCAAGGAGTTGGCACAGTGGTAATTAGTGGTGGCTAATTGCACTCACTGGTCTCTCTGCAGCATCACTGGAGGAAAACGAACCCACTGAGGCAGAGGGTGGGAAGTGCTGAGGAAGAGGAGCTCAAGAGCCCAGAAAAAGGAGGCTTGTTCCTTTCTCTGCCACCAGCTGCCCAAACAGCCTGGGCCATATCACTTCATCCAGCTCCTGACAGATTCCAGCCTGGATCCCTCTGTACTGGGACAGGCCGGAGTGGAGGTTACAGGCACTGCTTTGGGGATTAAAATGGAAAATTAGCACTTCAAACTCCCCACCTGGTGGCAGTCTCTGGGACCCCTGTGTCAAGATAACAAAATGAAGCCATCAACATTTTAACACCCTCCCAAATCACCATCCTCACATCACCATTTGGGGCAAAAGGGATTGTTTTCAAAATTATTATTTCCCAGCAAAGTCCCCAAAGTCTAGATAATTCCTGGCAGCATTTCCTACTGATTTAAAGAAAAAGAAAATAAATAAAAAAGAGAAGGAATCTGGCAGCCAAGGAAAATCCCTGGGATTGGCATAACTACTGCCATCATCTCCAGAGCTGGCATTGCCATGCAGAGGCTGTCCCCAGGGACATGTGGGGCTGTGCCATGGACATATGGCAGTGACTTGTCACGAGTTGGGCAGGTCTCAGCATCTCCAAGAAGCTGCTGCACCCAGAGGGGGGAGAAAGGATCAAAACAAGCAGAGGAGGATGAACCTGGAGAAACCAGAGGGGAAACCACAGCAGCCCCTGAACAAAGCAAACCCCAGTGTTCCATGAGGGTTTGGAGGCTGTGCCTCCTCATTGACAGGACCCGAAGAACTGCATGAGGCTCCAGCATCTGGGAAGATGCAGGAGCATGCAGGAAGCCTTTCCAAACTCAATTCCAACCCTGCAAAGGGGGAAAGGGAGGGACCTGGGTCTGGGGTGAGGTCAGTGTTATACTAGCACCCTACTGATGTGTTGGCCATTGGGGTGCAGCAGAACAATGTGATGCTTCGGGATAGCATGATCCTTCAGAGTAACCTGATCCTTCAGGATAACGTGATGTTTCAGGATAACATGATGTTTCAGGATAACATGATGCTTCAGGACAATGTGATGCTTCAGGACAACATCCAACCCAGTCTTGACTCCAAACCCATCCCCTGCCTTTCCTTTTGGCTCTCCCAGGAGGCAGGATGGGAGCAGGGGGCTCTGGGGCGGTCCCCACCCCAGCACTCGGCACCCTGTGCCTTCCCGCGGCTGACCAAGCGAGGCTTCCTGTGCCATCGCTCCCTGGATTTAAAAGCCCTATAAATAGCGGGGCGGCCGCGGGCGGCACCACCCCAGCCCACCGCCCGCGAGGGGGCCGCTCCGGCTCCGGCTTCATCCCCCCGCCTCTGGAATTATCCTTCCAATTTCTGCCGCAAACCCCGGAGTGCCTGGGCTTGCACACGCGGGAGTTCACACCTAGAGAACAGAGCCTTATCTCGGCGCTGTGTGCAGGACAAGGCTGTTTTACTCCTCCCTCCATAACCCTCTTAGACTTAATCCCGTCTTTAATGCCGCTTGGAAGGGGGCTTTGAACGGCTGTGCAGCCTAACTGGCTCTGACCTCTCCGGCTGCTCTCTCATGCCCATTTGGAGAACTCCGACTTTCAAAGAGATAACAGAAGCCCGGTAAATCCTCGCTGGGAAGCTAAAGCGATTGTCACACTTAGAGGAAGTTTACTCGGAAAGCAAACTTGGAGCAGCTTCCCGGCCCTGGCGGAGCCGTGGCGGGGGCGGGGTGGTCCCTGCGGCGGGGGGCTGCACCGAGCAGTTTCTGGTGGTGACGGTCTCTGGGTTAGTTTTGTCAGTATGAATTCGGGAATGAAGGGATTAGGGGATGCTATTTGGTGGACTTCATCCGCCCACCTGGGTGGGGTGCAGGACGGGTGCTCCTGGCTCTCTGAACCCGTCAGAGATGCTCCTGCCGTGTGGATTCCCCTCCACGCCGTCCACAAAAGAAGGCAGCTGGCGGCTCTGAGACACGCCACTGTTTCCCACCCCATCCTTGGCTCTTCCCAGCCATCCCCACGCTCATCCCCTCCCTGTGCAGCCCCACGAGGTCCCCGGTAGCCCTGGGAATCGACACCTTTCTGTTCCGCTTTAAATTAATCAAACCCAGAGTCCCTATATTAATACTGTGGTGGGAATTAAAATCATGCAACGCATTAAAGATGTAATTTAAAATTAATAACTCATAATTATTTATCATGGCGTATCAGCGGGGCTATGAATTTTCTCTTCTCGCCCAGCATTCATTTCCTTCCCTTCCCTCCTTCTCACGCCTCTAATAGCTGCTGGACTATTATGAATATCTGCCAGTGATTTTTGGGAGATGCTGAGATCAAGATATAACGTTTCTAATTTTTTATTTATTTTTTCCTTCCCCCCACCCCAAGTATTTCTTGGGGTGGATGGGAGGAGAAAAGCTTCACCGTGGTTAAGAGGAGGAGGATGCTGAGCCTGAGGGTGTTCTCAATGCCTAAATAACAGTGCAGTTTTTGCCATGTTCCAGTGACTTCAGAAGAACTGGACAGCCTCTCCCTGTGTGCCCAGCTGTGCTTGGCTGTGGCATCATGAAAAGCCTGGGAAAGGCCTTGGGAATGGTGAGGGTTTTCCATCTCCACTCTGCTTTGGACAAATGTGGGACCACCGTGAGCTTCTTGCTGCCCTTCCCCATCAGTGCTCCAGGGGGGAGCATCACCATGAAGAGCAAGATGGATGAATCCTCCACCATGCTTCTGTTCCCCCAGCAGCCAAGAGGGACAACTCAGTCATTTAATAGGAAAAACATGGAGAAAGCAGCGGTGAAGTCAAGGTGGGAGAGAGAGAGAGAGAGAAGCCCAGCATCCCGCACTCCCCTGCCTCTGTCAGCGAGCCGTGCTGGCAGGGGAATCAAATCCCAAATAGCAGCTATTGAAAGCTCACAGGAGGGAAAAAAATATTAAAACGAGGCAAGAGCAGCTCTGTCTCTTTAAAAATAAATAAATAGATAAAGACTAAAAAAAATGCAATAAGTATATGCAAATGTGTTGAGCCGAACATCGCTGTCTGTGAAACAGATGAGGGAGAAAGTGCTTGAAGCTAGAGAGGAATGAGGCAGCCAGTGCTGACCTCGGGGTTAATAATTTTTACTTCTCCATCTCATTCTGTCCATAAAAAAAAATACGAGGGGGGAGGGAGGGAGGAGGTGGCGCGGGAGGGAAGGGCTGGGGCTGGGGACAGGAATGGTGAGAGGAGCCAGCAGTACCTGGAGATGGTCCCACCCCGTGGGAGCCAGAGAGGCAGAGGGGAAAGGGGCCAGTGTGGTGTGGGGCTGAGCCCTGTTGCTGAGTGAGTGGTTTGCAGGAGGCATCTCACAGAGAGGTGCAGAAAGCATCTCACAGAGAGATGCAGGCTCCAGCTCTCCTCTGGGTGAGGATGGCCATTGGGACTGAAGCAGAGCACTAAATACCCCAAATATTGTGACTTCAGCAAAGCCCTGTGGCCCGTGTGGGGCAGCCCAGCCTTGCAAAGATGCTGGCACTTGGTGAGTGATGATGGAGGAGAAATGCTGCTGGATCATCCAATACAACAGCTTCACAAGCTGGCAAAACCTCTGCTGGGAAAAGTCAGCTTTCCCTCAAACCATGGTCCTTGATGGAAATCCCATCCAAAGCAAAATTTCCACCACTAGCAGCATCTTGTATCCTATGGCGCCTCTTCTGTGCTGCACCCAAAGGTGGCCTCAAAAGTTTGTGCACCAAAGAGGATAAAGCCTCAGTGTACTTACAGGTGTAAACAATTCTTACCCCCTCTGGTATTCCATCAGACAGTTTTGGTGTTTTTTAAATGAAGCTCTAAATTTTGCTGGGATACCTGGAAAGACACAGCCGTAGCCCAGTGCCCAGGATGGTGCTGCCACATTTGCTGACCTGCAGTCAGCTGAGCTCAATAACCACATCAACGTTCCTGGCTCCTTTCCAACCCAGGCTGGGCTTTAGATACAACCCCCTAAAATCCCTCTCTTGGTGTGGATGGATTCCCCATATTATTATTTCTAAGTTTGGTGAGGGTGCAGGGGTGTCTGGTGTTCAGCATGTCTCGAGGTATGTGGAAACACATATTTTTCCTGATTTTCTCCTATTGCACTCAACCCCACTACTCAAATTCTGAATTAAAGGAAAATCCCTTTCATACACCAAGTAACCCCAAAGCCTCACCTGTTGTTGCAGATCAGGGTGGGAGAGGTGGCACTGGGGTAAACCCCACTGTTGTGCACTCGCAGCCCACCAAACACATCTCCCTCTTCTTCCCATCTCAGGGCAGATCCTGTGGGAAGACTGTGCCCCACAGGACTGTGGGGTGTCCAGGATCTCACTGACTTTGATGGGTCCTCCCAGAACTCCAGATCTTCTCTGCAGGTCTCCCCACACCCTGTGTCCCCGCTATTCCCACTGGATTTGGATAATGGGAGCAAGGGGATCCCCATGTGCCAGCTACCAGGTCAGCTGTGGTCTGCCTTCATCCCTGCAGGAGCTGGAGGTCCCCGGGGGAGGATTGCAGACCTTGAGGAGCTGCAGAGGGGAAACTCAGCCATTCTCTGGGAGATGCTATTTGCCAAAGCAGCATCATAGTGAAAGGATGGAGCCCGGATCCTTCTGGGCCAGGCTTCCTGCGTGGCCAAAATCAGCAACAGGGCCAGAACCTTGGCAGGAAAGCTGATGCTTGGCTGTGACCCACCTCAGGAGCCCCCTCAGCACCCTGTCACGACCAGCCCTGCCTGCTGAGGGCAGCATCCTTGCTGCTACCTGGCAGCCTGTGCAAACCCACAACCCTTCCTGCATCCCACACTGCATTCCACCCTGCATCTGTCCTTCCCCATGCCAGCCTAAAGATCCCCTCCCCAAGACCTCCCCACCCCCCCATTTCACTTCCTCCCAAATCTCACCTTGATGCAAACCAACACTCTGCATCTCTTCTTGTGCAAGCCTGATTCTCACCCTGCATCCTTCCCTGTATCTCATTCTGAAAGCCTGTATCCCACCTTGCATCCCACCCCGCATCCCTCCTCATGCAAACCCGCATCCTACCCTGTGTCCCACCCTGAGTCCGACCCTGCGTCTGTCCCCACACCCATGCCAGTCTAAGCAGTAGCCTCCACCCCAACCGTTTCACACCCTCCCAAATCTCACCCTGACCCAGACCAACACCCTCCCAGTCCACCCCCCAGTCCCTCCCATCCCTATCCTGCTCGACCGAGCCTGTGACCCTGCGCCCACCGCCGTGGTGTCCGCGCTGCTCGGGGCCACGCCGGGGAAGCGCCTCCTCCACCCCCACGCTCGGGCGCTAAATGGAAGCGGCAGATCGATCCCGAGTGTGCCAAACTGACACGGAGGCTCATTAGGGGTTAGTTTTCATCCTCCTGCTCCCTGGCAGCCTTCACATTATCCCATAAAATTTATTTACTATTTCATGAATGCATAAGCAGCAGGCAAACGCCGGCTTTTTATATATTTACACTGTATATATTTCACGGGAGAGTTATGTGTGTCTCTGAGGCAGAGTGGAGGGAGCGAGAGGGGAGCAGGAGCAGAAGGAGAAAGCAGCTGTGAGGGAAGCAGGAGGAAAGCAAGACGTGGGGGAGGACAGGGATGGAGCATGCCCAGCCAGCTCTGGTGCAGGGCGGGAGAGGCGGCCCGAGCAGGGGAGCGGCTCGGAGCATCCTTTGCGGGGAGCTCCAGGGGCTGGGGGTGGAGGCAGGAACTGGGGTGCAGAGTTGAGGATGAGGGGGACGCAGGGAATGTGAGCTGAGAGCCTGGTGAGGACCATGTGCTGATGTTGCCAAGGACCTCCCTGGCACCATCCGGCACCCCTAGCCCCCAAATCCCATTTATCCCAGCAATTTTCCTTGTCCCTGCTGTGCAACAGGGCTGGAGCCTCACCCGGCAGTGATTCCCAGACCCATGCTGAGGATGCAATGAGAGGCTCCTGCCTGTTCTGGGATCACATGGAGTCACATGGGATCACATGGAAACTCCCAATACCTGACACTGGGCTCTGCCCTGCACCCCGAGGTGGGGCCAGGCAGTGCCAGCTAGATGGGCTGGTTTTCCTTCAGCAGCTGACTCCCACCTCTTCCTAAACACACTTCATATTCAGGAATCATTTACTTAGGAGTGTGCTTAAAGTCTTGTAGCTGTGGAGTCGCTCACAGTTTGTTTTGGGACAGAGGGGATAATGGAGAAACAGCAGGCAGGGGACTTAATTAATAAAGCTTTGGCTTGGCAATGCTATATATTTCTTTAAAATCCAGCAGAGATGCGTCTATTAACCCCACAAATTGCATGAGGCTTGTTTGCAATCTTGTTTGTTTTTCCCTCATTCAGCCTGGCTAGAGGAAGAAGATCCCTCCTCATGAGGTTTGGGACGTTGGGGTTGCCAGCACTGCAGAAAAAGAGTTCAGAGAGGGGCAAATAACCTTGTTTTTGTCCTGAAGTTGGTTGGTTTAACTTCTGAGCAATAAACTTGGAGGAGCTTTGGCTGCATTAATCACTAAGGCGGCTGGAATATGTGGGTATGGATTTATACAGTGCAGGGAAGCTCAGGGTCACAGCAGTGTGTGTCAGCACCCATCACACCCCAGGGATGGTGGCAGACTGCAAACCCCATCCTGTTTCCCCCAAAGCACACAGAGTCCCCCACACAGCCCAGCCAGAAGCCACATTCCAGGGCCACTCTGTGCTCCCAGAACCAGTACAGACCTCACCCTGGTTCCCATCACCCACAGGAGCACAAGCAGTCACCTCTATCCCAGCAGAATGGGATGCAGGGAATTTAAAGGCAAAGCCAGGAAAGCATTAGGAGCACCAAGCAATAGGTGGCATCAACATAAACCCCTTCCTGCTGGCTCAAAATCCAGTTTGATTTCCCTGTTCTGCATGAGTAGAAGAGCCAGGTTCTCCCTCCACAGGAGTGGTGGCCACCTGTCCTCAGCTTTGCTCCTACAGTTTCATTTGGTGAAGATAGCAAAGGATCACCCCACTCCAGGCACCTGCTTGCATCCCCAAAACACAGGAGTACCATGTTTTAAGACTTTGTATTTTCAGACCTCTCTGCATTCATGGAATTTGGTTGATGTTTGGTCAGAGGGCTCAGAAGGGGACAGAGGGAAATGGACAGCCACCATCCCTTGGGAACACAGCTAGAGAAGAGCAAACATTCCCATTTCCAGAGCGGATGCAAGGGAAAAAAAAAATAGAAAAAAGAAAACCATTGTGGTGGTGTTCATTTTAACTGTTCAGCCACTTGTAGCCTGATGCCATTAGAGAAAATAAATAGGTAAGAGCCACTCGAATGGTACGTGCAAGAGGAGACGGAACAGAGACAAAACAAGTGCTGGAGGACAGAGGGAAGCACTACGGCTTTGAAGAGAATCGAGGAGCTGAAGCGATGCTGTCGTTCCGAGCTCCCGCTTCCCAAGGCTCCACAAAGTCGGCAGCAGCCTCTGTAAAACTCCCTGGAAGAGGCGGCGTGGGATGGAGCCCCTCACCACGCTGCCCCTGCCCACCCCCCGTCCACCTGTGCCAGAGGGACGTGGCACCTTCTGACTGCCGGGGCAGGGAGGGACGACTGGGGGATGGATGCTGCTGCCTCTCCCCGCTGTCAAAGCATCCCTGAGCTGCCGGGGCTCGGTGCCAGCGCTGTCCCCGGCCGGTGACGGACGAGGGGAGCTGACACAGCCGGCCCCGTCTCCGCGAACGCCGCTCGATACCTCCTGGAACGCGGCCATCTATACCCCGTGATGGATGCGGCGATCAAGGGCAGCGGCCGCGGCTCCTGCCGCTCCCTCCCTTCGCTGGGAGCGGGTGTAAATTCGGCAGAACAGCTTCACTAAGCTTTGGTTGTTTATTATCTGGGGCTTGCTGGCGCCGCTGCAGCGCTGTGCTGGGAATGCGGGCTGTGGCACCCCCTCCGCCCCGGGCACAGGGGAAAGGCGGCTTGGGAGATGCTAAGGGGAAATCCTCACCTGGAGGAGGGCTGGGAAGCACAGGCCAGCAGCAAAGTGTGGCTGTCCAGGCACACCGTGCTGCAGATAAGGTTTTTTTGGAGGTGTCCTGTTCCTCTGGCACAAGAGAGCAAGCAGAACCTCGCCCCGTGCCACCGTTCTGGATTCCCATCCCCTCAACAGAGGGGCAGCAGGATCAGTGCCTGGCAAATAAACGTGATTCCCTGCAGACCCCGTGTAAGAAATCGGTGCTTGGTCCCATCTCCTCATGCCCCTATGAGGTGTGGGGCCTCATACCCTCAAAGCACCCCAATCCCCTCCTTCTCTCACACACAGCTGCCTCAGCAGGACCCAACAGCTCTTTTGCAGAGAGAGCGGCAACTCGGATCCATTCCCTGATTTCCCACAGAAAAATGAAAGAATTTCTGCTCTAGAGCTGAGAGGCAAATGCATAAATATGTTTTCTTTGCAAGGCACCCACTTTCCTCCTCCTCCCCATCCTGTATCACCTTCCACCCTAGCCCACCACACCTCGATGTCAATCACCTGTGCTCCAGGATACTGCAGGATGCTCTTCAAGCACCAGCTAGCCCAAAACTGGGTTCCTTTCCTAAATATTCATGAGGAAAAGAAATGGAGCAAAAGGCACACACAGCTGGGCAGCAAACAGGGCTGAAGCTGTGTGGGAAGGGAAATGTTACAGGAGAAAAGGGGGAAAGGGGAGGAATTGCAGGGAGGACACAGTGCCAAAGGGGTTAGAGGGTGGGGGAGGCCTGGATGAACCGAGAGGCACCAACTGGCTGAGGCTGCTGCTGGTGAGGAGTGATGAGGGTGAAGAGGACTGGCCCCATCTGCTCCCTGTGTCCTACTGTCCCTCCTCCCGGCGATCTCTGGCAGGCATGTGCTCCTGACAGGCTGCAGAGCTATTGATGCCATTTGCCTCTGCCCTGGAGGCTTTTTGGTGATGGAAGACACCTGCATTAACACAAGGGGAAGCAGCAAATGTCTAGAGATAAAAAAAAGTATTTAATAACAAAATTAAAAAAAATCAGGCAGGTTCAGGAGGTGGATTCTACTGTTGTTGTGCTGCTTTGGTGTGGAAAGGGTTAACCACAGGTTTGCCTTGGGAAATGGGCATCGGGAAGAGAAACACCAAGAGCAGAAGAGCTTCAGTCAAGCAGCCCAGAGAGGAGCAATGTTGTGAAGCTGCTCCACTCGGTCCCCAACTGTCCTGGTCACCCCGGGTGTTCAGCATCACCTCCCACCCTCCCAGCAACCATTCCTGCACTGCCCCTCACCGCAGCCACAGCTGTGAGCAGCCAGACAAAGGGGGAAGGTGGCTGCTCCTCCTCCAGAGCCATCACAGGCAACAGGGAGCAAAGATTTGGTGGGAGGTCACAGGATTCAGTGCTTCAGAGACAGTTCAGAAAGATGCAGATGCTGCCAATCACTGGATCCAGTGGCAACTCCTGGCTCTGTGCTTTGATCAAAATCTTCCTGGAAGTAGAGCTGGGGTCTCTCATCTCTGCAAGGGTGACTGGCAGATTTGGGGCTCAGAAATTATGAAATAGTTTGGGTTGGGAGAGACCTTAAAGATCATCTTATTCCAGGCCCCTGCCATGAGCAGGGACACCTTCCATTAGACCAGGTTGTTCCAAGCCCCATCCAATCTGGTCTTGGACACTTCCAGGGATGGGGCAGCCACAGCTTCTCTGAGCAACCTGTGCCAGGACCTGCCCACCCTCACAGGGAAGGATTTCTTCCCAATATCCCATCTAATCCTGCCCCTGACTGGGCATGCACAGAGTGACACGGGTGTGCAGAGCCACAGGACACCTTCCCAGCCGATGACAAGCCCATTCCTGTAATGGATTTGCACTTCCAGCTTGTGCCAATTAACGAGGTGTCACTGACTGCACCGCAGCAGGGCCCCGAGCTGGCCCTTTACAGCACCTCCTGCCCCCATCCCTCCCACCTCACCCCCTTGCAAAGCCCAACCAGCCCCTCTCCCCAAGCAGGAGCTGCACAAATCCTAGAGGGTGGGCTGGAGGAGGAAAATCCATCCCCAAAGACCCGCTGTGCCAACCCTCTGGCTCTGCTGCCACCCCCCAGAAGAGATGCCCCAAAGCTGAGCACAGCACCTATTAATTAAAATAATGTTCCAACGCAGTGAGGAACAGCATTGCTCTGCCCCCTGGCATTCTTGGAAGCAAGCAGGGACCTTGCCCAGGGAGCCTTCAGCTTCCAAGCCCCTTTCACTTGCAAAGGCAGAGCTATGAAAGGGGAGGACTCCAACTGACTGGGTGTCCTGTGGTTCTGCTCTGACCCACCTGCAGCCCCCGAGCTGTGCTGGCTCTGTAGATGTGCAGAGGGACAGGACTAGTGACTTTGCTTCTGGCAAAGCTCCAAGCTTGCTCAGGTAGTTTGGGAAGCAGCCCAAAACCCACACTGCTGTGCTGCTCCTTGAAGGAATGGCTCACCACCATTCTGACTGTAGCATCTATCAAATAAGCCAATGCACACAGCAACTCAGTGCAACGCCAGATGTTTATTAGTTATCTTGTAATCATGGTGAGACTCACCAAAACCATACAGAGGTGTCAAGGAGCATGTTCCAGCCCCTGAGCCCAGCCCTGCACATTCCTTATCCCAACTAATGCCACCAAGACACCTGCACAGTCAGTATCTGGATCACTGCAAAGTTTCTCCTTCCACTCAGCTCATCCTTATGGACATTCAGAGAGTCCATCTGAGGTGAAAGGCCATCAGAAGGTGATGAGAACTCAGAGCTTGCAAGACAACGTCAGGTTGGATGGGACTTGGAGCAACCTGGTCTAGTGGAAGGTGGCCATGGGTGGGGTGTTGGAACAAAATGAGCTTCAAGGTGCCTTCTAACCATTCTATGATTTTAATACCCACCCTCCCCTTGGTCTGATTCTTCCCCCAAACCAGTGGGCAGCTGTAGCTGAATGTACAGGGTGGTCACAACCAAGAAACAAAACTCAGAATATTCATGACCAATGCATACACTTAAAGCAGCCAGGAAAGGTTTGTTGAATACATTCAAATAATTAATACATATGAGAACATTCCAATTCCCCTCTTTGCTGGTCCACAAACAGAGAGAAGCTAAATTCATTAGGTTAATATTTGTTGAGACTTATTAGTTTAGCTCTAATTTCATGATCAGATGGCATTTTCGGGGAGTTGAAAAGCAAGTTCTAAAGATTCATTGAACCTAAACCACGGCATTAAAGAGCAAGCAATTTAAAAATTTTCCAAGGAGAAAGCCTGTGCCCAGTTGCTGGTTTGCTTCTAGCACCGTTCTCCCACCAACTGGGAAATCAGGCACTTTTTATTCCTCACTCAGTCTGAGGCCTGTGCTCAGGCTTCGTGACATTAAAGCAAATAAACAGTTTCTCCAGATGCCCAGCCTTCCCCAAATGGGCTTTGCCTTCTGGCTGTGATGGTGTCCACTTCTTCATGAGACCTCAGAAGAAGGTCCAGATGATTAAAAGTCATCTCACTGAACCCGATGAAGACAACTGGGCTGACTGGAGGGGTGTCATCAATCCAGAAGCAGAGTGACCCCCAACTCCTTTGTGCTGCAGCAAAGCAGAGACCTCACACCCAGGCTGAGGCTTCCCTGCATTTCATTACCTGGAGATCTCGTTCAATAAACCCAGCAACTGTGGTTTTGGCATGACAGGAACATAAACCACGGCTGCTGACCCCGTCTCTGTCGTTCCATGCTTGAAGTCCCCCAAGCCCCCAGAGCCAGAAAAATATATTTCATCACAAGGAAGGCTTTGTACAGCAAAAAGGGCTGCACTGTGTGCATCAGGGATCTTGGAAGAGCAAGAAATGCTCAGAGTAAGGCTGTCCAACGAAATTCCTGCCCTCAAAACTGCTGCCCTGAACAGGGCTGGATGCTGGAGAGCTTCCCCAGCGTGGCCTGGAGGTGGTGGGGAGAACCTGACACATCCCCAAAGACAAGCTGGGAAGGGCACTCCTCTTAGAGGTAATGTCATGCTTCATTCCCTGCTCCTTAAGGAAACTTTTAGGGAGGTGGAATTGGTTCTGAAGTGGTATTATCTTAATTAGAGCACTGAAAAAGGCAAGGGCCGGGTTCTCAGCTGCTGGAAGCTGTGGGTGAGTTTTGGTGGTTTTGCCCCATCTGGGAGAAACCCAAAGCTCAGGTGATGCTGCTGAGACACCAGGGACCTTCCCAGGGTGCCGGTGTGTTACGACTGTTTCACACTGACACAGTTTTTAGTGTCTTTTCAGAGGCTTATAGCCTTTAGCTGTTCAGTGAGACAGCCTGACTGCATCAAAAACAAAAAAATGAGAGTTTTGTTCTAATTCCTCTTCGTCTGTGAGTTACCTTTCTATTCAGGAGTGGCAGAAAAGGCCCATAATGTTTACATTCTTGCATCTTGATATTCCACTGCATAGGCATTTCAAAAGTCCAAGAAAGAACTATCTCAACACACAATTATGCACATTTCTAAAACTAATACACTCCCTCAAAACTATCTAATAACACACAGCTATAGCTAAATATTAACCAAGATACATTTTGCAAATTTTGTGAATTCACATAGTGCTTATCTATCTTAATTTTGACTTCATTAATAGAGGTCTTCACATGCATCTTTCTGTGGAATATTAGCAGGCTTCTTCTCTCAGTTTACTCTTAGCCAAGGTCATTTTGCAGATCCCATCGTTATCACTGAGTCCTCTGTCTTGGAAGCTGCTTCTGATTCCTCAGTCGGAGGACTTGCATGGGTTCCAACACCGACGCGCCACCGTCCTCCTCCCTCGCCGTGTTTGCTTTGGCCAGCGGCTCCCTCTTCTCCCGAATGGAAAGGAGGGAGGGCAGGATCCATCGCGCTGTGACCCCTCGCCCCGGTCCCTGCGCTGCCCCGCCGGCCGCTGGGGGCTGACCCCCGCGGGTCCCCGCGCTGACAAAAGGCCTATCTTCTCTCCGCCTAAATGATTTAAATTCTAATCAAACATCATTTATAGCACATCTCGGAGCCGTCTCCCGGGAGCTGGTCCCACGTGAGCCGTTGCCAGGGCAACCGGGGGGTCTCATTTCAGAAATGTCAGATTGCATTATTGTCTTCACACTTCTCTGATAACCCGGTGTCTCTCCCTCTCCTGCCACCCCCCACCCACCCCCNTCCTCACCGCCCCGCTCCCGGGAGGAAACCACCGGCTCCGTTTCATTCCTTGCCCTGCCGGCACCACCCTCCCAACGCAGGGTCCCCCTGGGGTTCTGCTGCCTGCTCGGTGTCCTGTTATTTTGGGTGGAGAGGAAGAGGAAGGTTGGAATTGCGTTGACCACGCTGGGATGGAGATGCTCACATCATCCCCCCTCCTCTGCCGTGCCATGGGGCTGCACAGGGCTGCCTGCTGGCTCCCAAAAATGAAGGGGAGAAGGGTGGACGAGGCTCAGAGTGAGATTTCTGTCTGCCCAGGTGAGCTCCACTCTCCTGCAGCCTCCCCAAGGGCCCTCCCCTCCCCAGGGCATCTCTCAGCCTGTCTAAAGCAGGTTGTCCTGCAGGATCCAGCACAGCAGGAGGACACTGCAGCTCCTCCTGCCAGGGCTTCACCTCTGCCCCATGGCAGGGTGAGCACTGGGGCCCAGCCAGCTTGGGGACCCATCCAGGAAAGGGACCCACCCAGGAAAAGGACCCAGTCAGGAGAGGGGCCCCCAGATATTTTCTGGAGCAGGGCTGCTCCTCTGCTTCATGCCCTTCCCCTTGGAGGAAGGTGTCCCCTTCTAGTGGATGGTGTCCCTGTCCATGGCAGGGGGGATTGGAACAAGGTGATCTTTAAGGCCACTTCCAACACAAACCATTCCATGATCCTTGGATAGTGGCAAGTTGAACCCTGTGCTGCAAGATCTGCCCACAGGTCTGTTGGAGGAAAATAAGCCACACATGGAGGAAGGCACCTTTGTACAAACTTCGGGCCTCAGGAACCTTCTAGCTTTCCCCAGTTAGGCTGGCCCATGGTTGGACCTCCAGTCTCACAGATAAACCTGGCCAAGCTCTTCCAACCAGCCCTACCTCCAGCAAAACTACAGAGCCTACATCAAGCCTCTTGCTTCACTGCTGCCATGTGAATGGCACTCAGGAGTCATTTGATGATGGTCTACAAACCATCCAGCCAAGGCAGGACCCCCCCTGCACAGAGCCCAGCAGGATGAAGCAGTCAGACAGCTTCAAGTCACCAGACAGTTCTCTCTGAGGTCAGAGCCACATGGAGCCAAGTACCCGTGTGACCCAGCCAGGTGCAGGATCCCTCCATCCCTCCATCCATCTGCTGGGTGCCTCGACTGTCTGATAAACCCCTAATGAACCTCCCAACTCTGCCTCTTCCCAAAGAATAAACCAGCCCTGGCCCAGGCGGTTAATATTTAACTGAATAAGGGCCATAAATATGGAAAATGGGACTTTTAATTAAATAAGCAGCTTTTAAAAGGGCCCTTGGGCCGAAGAGGCTTTTGTTTAAATATGATTGATTTGACAGGTCCTTTCCCTCCCGCTTTCTCTCGCTCTCTTCTTCTCTTGCTTGCTGCAGGGATGGGAAGTACAGGCTGCATCACGGTCCTGCCGTGGGACCCTCTGCCTGTCTGTGCCCTGACAGGCTGCCTGTCCCCCCCAAACCTGTGCCTACAGCACACAGGTTTGAAGGTGTAGAAGCATTTGGATGGGCACCTGGGTAGGGATGACCCTTCAGCTCATTTCAGCTCATCTGATTTTAAGATTTGAATAGGAGCAGAAGGTTTCCCAGGGCTTTTGAGCTGCCCTTGCCCACCCCAGCTGCTGAAACCAATGATACTGGTGATGCTTTGCACCCCCAGGGCAGGATCTGGCCTCTCCCATCACACAACTATGTGGAGGACACAGTGGGTGTCCTTAGAGAGGTGGTGGAGGGGAAACTGAGGCAGGGAACAGGGAATGACCTGCCAGGTGGGCAGCACAGCCAGGGGAAGAGACTTTGTCCAGTGCTTTGGGGCCAGATTCCCCCCCCCCCCCAAACTTCAGCACACACACAGAGACTTTGGCTGCAGTAAAAACAGCTTCAATAACTTTGCTATTCCTTGACATTTGGGCACCACTTCCCGTAGCAAGCGGCACTAATTACTTCTTGGTTACCCAGGCATCGCCGTGTGACAGAAGCAGGGGTTTATGGAGTGCCAGGGGCTGCCAGTGGGCACCAGGATGTTGCCAGATCTGGGAAGACCCTGCAGGTGGCCTTGCCTGGCCTGGCAGTGTCATTCTGTGCAGCAGGCAGTGTCCTGGGCTGAACAAGTGACCCACCGTGTCTTCCCCGAGAGCCGGGAGCATTGTCAGACTTGGGTCTGTAAGCAACAGGAGTGCAGTGAAGGAACAAGGGGCCGAAGGTCAGAAATCACTGGGAAAAGATGGGAAGGCTGGGAAGAGGACCAAGCAGGACTATCACTATGTCATGATATGGACCAGAGCTGGGCCCACATCTGCAGGGGAGAAGGAGGTTTAACTCCCTGGCTCCAATAGGGCACAGAGAAGCTGGGAAAGGGCAACAAGAATGTCCCCAAAACTGAATGTCCTTAGGCTGAGGAACAATTAGAGACCAGGAGAAGGGGCAGCCCGTGGTAGCTGATCCCATCTGCGCAAAAAACCACAGTGAGGGTCGCTCTCAGCTGGTTCCTCCCATGTGTTTTCCATCCATAGCTCTCTCCATCCATCCCCTGCCAACACTGCAGGCCTCAGGCTCCCTTCACTCTGTTCTGCCATGGCATGTTTCAGCTGAGAGAACACACAGTTAATTATCTTCACAAACAACTTGGGGGAAGCAAACTATTCCCTGGACCTGCTGCTTCGATGGGATTTCATGAGTGAGGATGTGAAAACGGGGGTGAAAAAAAGGGAAAGTGCTAACTTGGAAACTGGCAGGTTGGGCTTCACATTGATTCTGGGTGTTCTTGGCCATGAAAATGCCCATCAGAACGTGCCCAGAAGGATGATGTCCTCAGTCTGGAGTTGCAGTGATGCTGTAGGACCTTTTCCCCCAGCAAAGGCCAGGTGGTTCCAGTGGGATCAGCAGTACTAGAGGCAACCACAGTTTCTCTCTGGGTCTGAGCATCCCCAGTGCTGACACAGCTCATGGATTGTGCCCAGGTCTAAAGTCTGTTCAGTGCTGGGGTCCCCAAAGGTCTTTGGGATTGGGCAGGACTAGTGCTCATCAGCAGTGGCACAGGGAGAGCTGCTGGCACTGCAGGTCCCTTCTGGGCACCCTGGTGTGACTCCGAGCCCTCTGTGACACACAAAACCCCATACAAAATGACAGATTTCTTGTTTCAGAAGTCAAACTGGACCCCGTGTCTTAACCTTGTGCCTTCAGCAGCTCACTCTTCCCCTAGTCTGGGTTCCCTGTCTTGGATGCCACAACCCAGCCAGGATCCCTCGTGGAGAACAGCTGCCTTCCACTTACAGTGACACATCCTAATTCTTCAAACCCATTGCTAATCATCTTGTATATTCCCTTTAAAGCATGCAAGGCACTGCCTGTATTAGCTTCTGATAAGCTGCCCCCCTCCCAAGGCACCTCTTTTCCAAAGCCCCCTCAGACACCCCCAGTTTTGGATGCTCACTCCAAACCACTGCAGAACATCCTCACTTTTCTCCCTCTGAAACCTGGGCACCTCTTAGCCCTGGTGTGCAGTTTCTGAGCAGAGAAACATCCATGAATCCAAGGGTGTTCCCTTCACCCTTGGTGCCTAAATCCACCTTCTCCAAGCCCTTCCTCCTGGGTGTCAGTACTGCTGGGATGATAAAGGGCATTTCTGGAAGGGGCAGCTCAGGAGATGAAGCAGGAGATGGACAAGCCCCTTTCCTAGGCAGGTGTTTCCTGGCTCTGCCCCTCTCCTGCTGGAGCCAGCTGAGGGTTTTAAGGTTTTTCAATGCTTAAATGGCCAATTTGAAAAGCAGTGCCCAAACCTTTCCCACCTCACTCCCAGTTAAAGAGAGGAGAAATCTAGAGCCCATGTTTGGGTCGGAAAGGGGATGTCCCTGAGCCACTGGGTCTCTCACATGTGGTTCCCTGCTGTGGTGAAACTTGGAGCTCAGTCCTCAGTTCCTCCAAGTCCTGCTGATCTCCATGGATGCTGCAGGTGCTGATGCTGATGGCTCTCAAAACAACCCATCTCAAACCCAAAGGCAGACTAGCTGAAGTGTTCAGCCCTGACAGAATCAGTGGCATTTTCACGGATTCAGGCTCAAATTAACCTTATGTGAGAAAAACAATCTGGGCAGATGCATTACCAGGGAGGTCTGATGCCACAAGCAGATCCAAAGGCAGGGCTGCTCTTGGGGGCTCGAGGGGAAAGGCAGAGCTCGTCATGGCAGTGCAGAGATAGAGTTTGCTTTTTGTTTTCTTTTTTTTTCAAAGGCATGTGGTTCTCAAAAAGGAAAAAAAAGGGGGAAAAAAGGCCCCATGTTTGCAGCCAACACGTGTAATCTGTTGCAGCCCTTGTCAGACAAAACAGTTTTGCCGTAAGACAGCGATTCCCAGAGGGGAAAGGGGCGAAGTGAAAATACTTTATCAGCTGCGTACATATGTAAAGCGGTACCCTGGTTGAAAAGCAAAGCCTCTTTCCCTTTGAAAGCTGGGAAGGGAGAGATGGGAGGCAACTGCCTGAGAGCAGGGACAGAAATGACACAGGCACAAAGCTCAGCGCAGCAAACCCCAGGCCTCCCTCCTAAACATGCTTATCTCCCTATCAGCCCAACACAACCACCTGTGGTGAAGATGTATTAAACAAACCAACCCCCCCAAAAAACCCAGATGCGATTCAGTTTGGAAAACTTATAATTGTGGTTTTTAATGTACAGAAGTTATTATTTAATTCAGATATTAAAAGCACGTTCCAGAGTCCCTGGGGTCAGTAGGGAAGTGTCCATTGCCCCAGGTTCTTCTTCCTCCGGCTTGGCAGCTTCTGAGACGAAGGGAATCACACCCCTGCCCAGATTTAAGAAGTGATGCTTGGGCAGGAGCTGCTGGCAGACAAGGGTTTTTCCTCCCTCTCTGAATTTGAGGTCTGTTTAAAAGGCTGGGAATACTGAGACCTGGACACATGGCATCAATCAGCCCTCGGGTTCCCAGGGCCAGTGGACAGCACTGGCAACAAGTGTGCTGGCTGCTGAGTCCTCATGGAGGCTTCTTCTCCTCCATCCAGAGCCAGAGACCTGAGAAGAAGGAAGAAGAATTCATTCCATGTGGCAGTTCCCTGTCACTGCTGGTGAGACACAGGGAGACTTGAGCTGGGCTGGGGGGACACCGAGTGCCCGTCTCCAGCCTGGGCACATCCAGCAGGATGGACAGACCACGAGGGGATGAGATACCGGGGTGCTTCCCATGGATACAGATGTACAGAGGCAGGAGAGAGGTAAGGAATGGGATGGGGGAAGGAAGTGGAGTAAAGAAAGGAGAGAGGGAGGGGAAGAAAGGGAAGGAGAAGCGGCAGTGGGGGGAGAGGGAAGGAGCACGTGCGCGTGCCCAGCTGGGCGATGCATCACATTGAAATTGTCCCGCATTAAAAATTCACCAGCCAGTGAATTTTCAAGGGATTTGTAGTAATTAGATGACAAAATGCTGGCAAATCTCAGGCTTGCCAAAGATGTTACTCAGGGGTCAAAGACTCGACACTTTTGGCTGGGTAATTTGTAAGTGTCAATCACACTCAGCCATCAGAGAGAAAGGAGAGATCTAAGGGCTGAATCCTAACGAAGTCCAAGGCTCCTGTCTGCCGTGGCCCCCACCACCCCCTCCCGCTGCCACACAGGGACCCAGACCCCCAGCTGAAACACAGAGTGGGGTAATTTGTTTCTTTATTTTGAAAATTAAAAAAGAAACTTCTTAGTTTTCATTTTTCCAGTACCGATCTCTGGCAGGAGGAGCTCATGCTCTGGTTTGCAGCTGCCTGGGGTGATGTGATGTGCCTGTCCTGTTTATCCTGCCGAGGGGGCAGAATGAGCTGTGACACCTCCCCCCCAACCCCAGTGTGATGCCTCTGTAGCCCTGAATCAGTTCTTCTGACATGTGGTTGAAATTACTCCTGGGACATCCTGTTTCCCAGGGCTTGCTCAGCCCAGGCTGACACCCTGGGCTGAGTTTTGCTGAAGATGAAATTAAAACAGCTCCTGTCTGCAATCTGCCTGTTTCTGCCTCCCCATTGGGTGTCATGGAGCCTTCAGAGCCACCAGCAGCACCCCATGGGTTGTCTCTGCCTGTCTTGGCTCCGTGAAATAACCGGAGTTAATTTAGACCCCAGCAGGATGCTCCCAGCCCTGGGCTGGGGGAGCAGCTGGAGGGGGTCCTGCTTCAGGCCGAGCCCACGGTGGCAGCTTGTCCCCCCACACCCACCAGGAATCTGGGGGAGAAAGGGGTTTCTACTTCACCAGCTTAGAAACCAGACCACAAGATGTAAAATTAGAGCTTTACCCAAAACACCAGGAGAGATCCCTATCCCTGCCAGGCACAAAAGCTCCAGAAGGGCTCAAGGCTCAGAAGGGATGAGGCTGAGGTTAAATCTGGGCTTTGCTGCCAGGTTTTTGTGGAAGGGTGGACCCCAAAAACACAGGGGATGGTCCCGAGGGGACCCAGACCAGTCCAAACCCAGAACTCTCATGAAGAGAGTTTTGCCTTTTGTGGTCTGATTCCTAAGCTGATGAAGCAGAAAACCTTTGGGTGGCTTGAAGGCAGCACCTGAACACTTTTCCAGTCCCACCAGTGCCAGCAGGATGGCTGCTAACACAGGCTACACTTAACTCCAAAGAAGATTTTAGGTCACTGAACATGGGAGAGGCAGGAGCACTTTCCTCTCCATCCCTTGTGGCTTATAAAGCTGCCCTCATTACACCTGCTAAATCCCACCTCTGGCTTTGGGCCATGAGGGATGACTTATGCTGTAGGGAAGGGACAGGGAGGCTCTGGCCATCAGCTCTGTAGTGCTGCAGCTGCTGGGGCATCAACAGCACCCATCACACCCCACGGGAAAACGCTCTCCACACCCCAAACCCGCTTTCCAACACTCTTAAATAAGCCAAATCACCCTCCATACCTCCCAGAGTGCTAAATTTTGTGCTTGTCCTCAATCCAGTGGCACAGGGAGGGGAGATGGGGGAAGGGGGTGTGGAAGGGTGGGAGGGAAATTACCTTTGGCCAGAGCTGCTGTGGTTTATTGGAATCCATAGCGATTCCTTGCTGTAGGACAAGCAGGACTGTGCTATCTGGTAATGGAGACAAGTGGCAGTGTGGTGCTCTCCAGCCACTGTGCTGCCCTATATAAGGGAGCTGAGGGGACTGTAAACGTGGCTGTTGGTTCCTCCTCAATTTAAGAAGTCATTTAGCAGCTGCAGAACACTGCCTGGTGGCAGATAGCCCTCAGAGGGGCAGCCTTCCTCCAGCTACTCATCAGCTGTACTTCCAGCTTCTACCCAATGCATTTAAACAGCCTGAGTCATGGACTGAGGTCTGCAGAGAGGCTCTTTCATGTTTATCTTCACTTAATCTAACATCACCTTAAGATGTTGATAGATGTGTTGGGAAGCAGCAGGGAAGGACTCTGTGATCTCCCAAGTGCCCGTTGCTGCTGCTCTGTCTGGTGTTGGGCACTTGGGAGCCATTCCCTGTGAGCAGGAGGTCTGTGTGGCAGCATCTCCTCCCTGTCAGAGCCTGTTGCCAGCAGATGAAGACCCAGAGATCACCTCACTGCACCTTAACGCAGCTCCTACCACTGCTTCATTTGCTCTCACAGGAGAAAATTAATCAGCAGCAAAGCAAATCCCAAATTTTAGTTGAGTGAACACAAAGGTCACCTCTCTTGACTCATGCTACAGACCTGCCTATTACTGTCCTACTGTCATTCCTCTTGTCCCAGCAGCTTTGCTAAGCCCTGAGTTGGGGATATCACATGTGGGGATGTGGTGACACTGTCTTTGCACCCTCCCTCTCCAGGTACACTCATGACCAGCAGCCCAGCACGGTCCTGGAGCTGGAATAGAGAGCCAAGCCTAATCATGTAGCACTAATTATGGACTCTGGAATGTAAGGATCCTTCTCCTGCAGGTCTGAGTCTGGCCACAGCTGCCCCACAGCAGGGGAGGTGGGATACCACCCCTTCTCCAGGGTCCTTCTCCCCATTCCCATGCTGGCATTGCTTCCCACATTTCACCGATGCAGGTCACACCGTGCACACACCCGCCTCAGCCAACATCTGCTCATGTTCCCTCTGCCTCTTTTCCCAGCTCCAGTTTGGGGTGAAAGTCTCCCTTATTAGCCAATTTGGATACCTATTTACTGTGAATTACTGAGCCTGATTATTATTCATGAATGGTGAAGTCTGAAATCTCAAGCCCGGCCATGCGATTTCTTCTCCCTCTCCAATGCATATATTTAGGGAAAACAGGAGGCAGCATGTCTCAGTCACAGGCAGCCAGAGGAAGGAAAACTGCATGCTGCCTCCTCATTCTCCTGGGGAGAAAGGTGCTGGTGGAAGCTGGAATGGAGTGCTGGAAACTGAAGGTGATGGTGTTGAACACCAGTCATGTGTGACCCAGGGTAAGGTCCAGATCTGCTGTAATATTAAGGAGAAGCTCATGCTCCCCAGTCTCCCACCAGCATCCCAGTCAACTGTCCCCAGTTGCTTTGCAAACTAAGGCAGCGAGGGATGGACTCTGTGGGAGAACTCTGCTCCACCAGCAGCAACTTGCCTTCACAGAATCATTAGGGTTGGAAAAGACTTCCAAGATCATCAAATCCAGCCCTTTGACCAAACACGACCCTGTCAACCAGCCCAGAGCACTGAGTGCCACATCTGGTCGTTTCATGAACACCTTCAAGGATGGTGACTCCACCATCTCCCCGGGCAGCCCATTCCAATGCTTGACAACCCTTTCAGTGAAGAAATTCTTCCTGATGTCCAACCTGAACCTGCCCTGGCATAGCTTAAGGCCATTTTTTTTTTGTCCTCTCACTTAGTTGCCTAGGAGAAGAGACCCCACCTCACTACAACCTCCTGTCAGGCAGTGTAGAGAGTGAGAAGGTCTTCCTTGATCACGCTGCTTCTTTCCACACAAAGGACAGCCACCAAAGCACTGTTTTCCCAAGCCTAAGCAACTTCTACGTGTTTCCTGCCACATCTTGCTCATGAAGACAACTACAAGCCTGCACAGACACCACACTGACTGCCCCTGTGAGCAGGCATGCAGAGCTGGTAGAGTTGCTGGGGAGAAGGGGATGGTTATTAACAGTCACAGAAAAAGTCTGGAGATTCCAGAGCTCCTGCCTGGTGCTGGCAGCTGGTCTGGAAAGCAGCAGGCATGACACAAGGGGATGTAAGATCTTCCTGCAGCCCTGGCAAAGGGGTGGTGAATGGCATCTCTAGTGTTTTCTACAAAGAGATAGGCTTGCTGGCCCTTCTGCACTTCCCAGAGCCTCATTCTGTGGGGTACACCCAGGAGGAAGAGTTTGCAAAGGCAAGATGGGACTAGAGGGATGTGAAGAGCTGAAATTTGTGATCTGTAAACAGGAGAAGTGCAATGGTGATGAAAATAAACCACCAAGAGCTCTCCGAGAGGGATGCTCCCTGCCTGCTCCGAGTTCCCTGACTCCTGCTCCCGTGGAACAGGGAGAAAACCAATGAAGATCGTGGTCAGGAGTTTTCCAAAGGCAATGAGTCACTTTGAGCAATCAAAGAGGGCACTGTGGCCCAGCCTGGCTCAGCAGACACACAATCCCTCAGCCCTGCAAGCTGAGGGGCTGGCAGTGCCCACAATCCTGGGTCCCTTGGATATCCTCTCTGCGTTCTTGCCTGCTGTCCCCATAAGCAGATAACAGCCCACACAGGCCTCTGGCAACAGGCAGCAATGAAGGAGAGCTGGTTCTACATTAAAACCAGTTAACCCTCTCATTCAGTGAAAAGGTTGCATTTGAATAACATCCTAATCCAATTCCAGAGCTGGCCCTGGGGAGGGGGGATATGGTGAGTGCCTGGGGAACTGTCACAGCTGTCACAGCTCCTGTTGTCCAGCTCGCTGGGGTCTCATCCTGGATGAAGATATCACAACCTGGCAGAAGCTCACAAGCTTCAACCTGGGGCCTTGCAGACCCCATAGGGTCCTCTGCATCATATCCCAGGGTCCCAGAAGACAGGACTGAGTGTAAACTATTGGTTTAAGCTCTCCAGTGGGGATAGCATGTGCTGAGCATGATCCCAGAGAGACTCCCTGAGCCCATCCAGAGTGGTCATAGCCCCAGCCCTTGTCTGCAGAGCAATGGGGTGAAGGCTTGGGCTTGGAGCTGCTCATCCCCTCCACCACCAGCACAGCCTGGGTACAACACACCCATCCCAAAAATGTCACCCAGAGCAGGTGAGCACCCCACCTCCCAAGTGCCCAGCTCTCTCCAGGGAGCAAGGGCAGATGAGGGGTGACTGGCACAGACAGTGACACTGGCCCTGGGGTATCAAGAGCCAGGAAAACAAAGGGTCCAGGGCTACAGCTCATCACAGCCTCATTACAACAATTACCGTGCAATCATTTATTACAGATAAACCTTTCTGAATAACAATTATTTCCAAAAGAAACTATTATCCCTCCCAAACAAAATCAGTGCAGTGCAATGGTGTTCAGCCTGAGAAGCACCACTGAGGTTAAGGACCAGTGGGACGCTGTTTCCCAGCTTTAACTATGTAGACAGTTAAGAGCTAGCATTATTTTATCATTAGGATTGTTTCAGGTCAGGGAAAAAAAAACCAAACCAGGCAGTGGGGAGTGATGAATTTCCTGCAGAACTACTTAGACAATCATTTTAACTGAGGGTAATTAGCAGGTTTTCAGAAAATTCCCGTTAAACCCACTGCAGTTTTAGGGGTGCAATGTGTGGGATTCTCAGTACGTAACAAAGAAGTCGAGTCTTTGCTGGTGGAGCAGGAATTAACTCCAACAGTCCTCCAGAGCTGTGATCAGCACTTTCATAATTAATGTACAGGCACATATATATCTGTATACACATACACAGCCCCCCCGCCCCTGCTCACATCAAACAGATTTCCTTGATACCAAATTGCCTGAAAAATTAACCAGTGTCAAACTGCTCAACAAGATAAGTATCATTAAGGGAAAAAGAAAATCTTCATTATGTTTGAAGGTATGGGGAAAAAAAAAAGGAAACCCTCATGAATGTTTTCCAGCCTGTTTCCAGACCGGGAAATAACGTGTTTTAAAACATATCAAAGGGTTAAATTAATTTTCATTAAAATTTAAATTTGAGAAGGCTCCCTCTCTTCTTTTCTCCCTCCTCCCCCTTTGAACATTTGACTGGCAACCATTTCATATTTCAATCTCGGCAGAACAAATTGAATTAGATGTTGAAACCAAACTCTGCTCTGTTCTCTAAAGCCTACATGCTCTGCTTGCGCTAATCCTTTTCGTCGCCGCTGCAGACCTCAGAGACACTCAGCAAGAAACCTGCCCTGCCACAAAAGACAATGAAGGGAAAGAGGAAGAAAAAAAAAACCACACCAGGAAAAAACCCCCAGGAAAATCCAAACCCAACCTGCAACACTGCAAAGCTTTGCTTAAATCATGTGCTGGGTGATCCACGTGCCTGGAAGGGACCCTGCCTGGCTCCTCCGTCCTCTGTGCGGGTAGCTGGCTGCGCTGAGTGCTGCTGGTTGGTCCTTCACACCCAGGATGTTAAAACACCCCTGCTAAGTCTAAATTTAATTTAGTTAAGTGTAAAGTTTCCCTGCAGTGGCCACCCAGTGCAGAGCTGCTGGGACTAGTGATGGTCAGGAGGCAAAGGCAGTGGGGAGATACAGAGGGAGCAGGTAGGGAAATGTCACTCATCAATGCTAAGCAAAAAAAAATGGGGGGAAAAAAACCATGTTACCACTTCAGGAGACACCTCCTTTGGCAGCCCTGCTTCTACACCTGTGCCTCAGTTTATCCACCTGCAAAGGGCAGGGTGGATGCCCTGAAGCTGCCATAAAGGATGAGGGTTTTACACTGCAGCTCTGCAGAGATCCCAAAGGGGTATCCCTGAATTTTGTGGGTGTCTGTCCCCTGAGCTTGCACCCCCAGGCCCAAACAGCAGGAATATCTGGTGCTGGGGTCTGGGAAGTGCCTCAAAAGCAGCAGCAGGGCTCTGGACCTGCAGCACAGCTTGGAGGATCAGCACAGGCTGTCACAGTGCTGGTCACTGAGCAGCAGTGCTCAGCCTCCTCCTGGGACTACAGGACAAGCCAGGGAGACCAATGTCAAACCCCAGGCCCTGTGGGAGGACAGGTTTGGAGGGGTTTGCAGAACCAGGACAGGACACATCTGTAAGCAAAGGGCTTGCCTGGGCTCTGAGCAACACTACGTGTCCTGCCCCTCCTGTGCTACTCCATCCCTCCCCACCTCAATCACCACCCCAGCTCCCTCCTCGGGCTGGAGGTTGGAGAAGGTGTTAACAGCACAATCACCTGGAGCCATCCTTACACCAGAGCTGCTCCGAGGGGACAAACGTTATCTCAAAGCCCCGGCACTGCAGGAAACAGGCAGTTCTTTAACCCAACTGGGATTAGTCCTGTGGTCACGTAGGCACCTTCCCTTTCATCAGGAGGGGCCCCAGTGCTGGGCTCGTGCCCAGTGCTGGTGGTAGCCCAGGAAGGCAGATGGATTAATGGGGTTATTGGTCTGGTCCAGGCCCACAGGCGCTCGCAACTCAGGCGGCCAGTGGTGTTGTGGGTTGAACACAAGGCTGGTAATAAGTGAGGTTATGAGCATCCCACTGCTCGGTGTATTGGGCACCGCCTCGCAGCAACAGGCAGATATTGCTGGGAGCAAAACAGCCTCTCCAGCAGTAATGTGCAGCACACACACAAACACACGCCTGCGAGCACGGGGGCCGCTGCCTGGGGTGGATACATGGAGAACAGCCCCAGCTCCCCTCAGAGTGGTGGGCTCAGTATCACTTAGGATGTGTGCAGCACACGGCCCTGAGAGCACCCCAAAAAGCAAGAGAGCCCCCCGGCCACTTGGATGGGATTTGGGAACTGGTATGATTTCCGGAGCTGGCAAAACGGGAGTCAGACGTGGCAAAATCATTCCCTTGGGGGTGCTGAGCAAACACGGCGTTGCTGGAGGAAGCACCACAGGGACTGCTGTCCCCACCATGAAGGATTTGTCAGCCCAGTGCCCCAAGCCCCCTCCCTATGGGCACAGTGCCAACGTGATGCACTTCTCTCTCTTGGCCCTGTGAGTTTCTCAGCACAGGATGCAGTTTCACCACAGTGGAGGTGGGCGGCCAGTGGGTGAAAAAAGGTGGGGCAGAGTGCAGCTCAAAGGACTCAGTAGCCCTCCTGGTGCTCTCCAGACACTGTGGTTGGTGAACAGGTTTCCTACCAGCAATTCAGGACCTCCACCATGGCCATAAACACACACAAAGGAGATCCATGAACCTGTCTCACCTTTCTTAAACCCACGCAGGGTGTGCTCGGTGGACTGAAAAAGAGGTGGGGGGCTGGCAAGACTGCACAGTGTTTGACCATAGGGAGCCATTTAATTCTGGCTCCCTACTGACAGCCTCTGCCATCCCACACTCTGCAGCCTCAAGTTGTCCAAGAAGACACATGCCAAGGAAGAGTGATGCCAGCCAGGACTCAAGATGGCATGAATCAGACTTGGGGGATCATGGCTCCCTTGGAGGGAGCGAACCATGAAGGCCCTGGCTGATAGCAGGAAAAAGGCCTTTGCCAAACTATCTGTTTCATGGTGGCAGCTGCAGGTTGGTTTCCAAACAGGCATTTTTTATTTCTTGGCAGGCCATCTGTTCTCCCCCAGCCACAGTGAGGGCCAATTCGTGACTCGGCAGCGATTTCTGCTGCCACAGCAATTCTGCCATCTTCCCTTGCAGGGAAGCAAACACACAGGGGAGCACACAGGGACACAGGCAGGGCATGCACTCACCCCTACATGGAGCCTAAACTGAGCCCGAGACCACGGCCATGAGCCTGCAGGGTGACAGGGAGGAGAGGCAGAGGGTGGGACCCTTGCTTGGAGGCTGCTGAGCCTTTGCAATTCCACCTTCCCCTCTGCCTGGCACTGACCACCCTGTGGCAGCCCGAGACATTCTGACCTTCAGGACCAGCTGTGCCCACCATGGCCCCACTGCCCTGATACCCACCTCACCAAACACCAGGCAGCTGTTACATGTCCTCATCTTTGTTGCTCTCCTCCTCTTCCAGATGCTCCAGGATTTCATTCAAAACCTCCGATCGTTTCTTCTTCTGTGGGGAGTCTGTCCAGGCCCAGGTGGTAGCAAAGAGGGAAAGAAGAAAAGCAAAAATTGCAACCTGGACTCACACACAGCTCACTTCCAGGTCATTTACTTGTGAGGGTTTGAGGGGGCTGGCGGTAGCAGGGTAACTCCAGACCCCTCATCCCCTTTACAGGTAAAGCCCCTCAACTATCCTCTGCTTCTCCCCAGCCAGGTCCTGGCAGGGCACCATGGCTGGATATGTGATTCGGTATCTTCCACTTCCACCTGTGCTTTAGTTCACAGGCTTTGCTGAAAGCAAACAGCCTCAACATCCCAACAGGCTCACTGGTGATGCCAAGCCTTCCTGTTGACCCCAATTCACCCATCTCCTGTGGAGAAGTCATTGCAAGACCAACCCAGCCATCACCCTTGGCTCATCAAGGCTCTCGGCAGGACACAGACCCACTAACATCCTTCTTGAGACCATACAGTTCCTGTGGCCCAGTACACATTCCTCACCTGACTCTGCCCTGACAGCTGGGGCAGGGATACCCCTGCTTTGCTTCTCTTGCCCCACACCAACAGCCCTGTCCTGTGACCCTCTGGCTCCCCAACCTCGCATGGGGTGCAGCACCACGTATCCCTCCCCAGGGATGCTACAGCCAGCGGGAGGGCGAGCAGCCCTGGGGGACTGCCAGCACCCGAGCAAGCATCCCAACCCCACAGCAGCGCCCAGAAAGGGGGGTGACCAAGCCATTTGGTCCCTGTTCTGAGGCTGACATCCCCCTCTCTGCTGGGCAAGAAATGCCCTGCTGGCAGGACCCACGGTGCAGCCCCCTCTCCCCCCGCTCACTCCCCAGCCAGCGGCTCTCGCTTGCGAGCAGCACATGGAGAACAGCTGTTTAAATCCTGCTTTCAGACATCAAAAGCCTCGCTGGGTTTCTCAAATAAACAAACATACCATAGGACTAAAGAAAAGGTGTAAAATAAATAAATGGAACAAGCTGTGCATTTTCTTTTAGTATTACAGCTGCTGCGGGAGATAAACAACAAGTAAATGTCACAAAACATCAATACAGAAGAAATTAACCTGACAAAAGCTCACATCGCCCCCCCTCCGCCTCCCCCCAACTCTCAACAATTTTGCATTTCTGGAGTTCCCATCTAATGATTTTATTTTTCAATTAATTCTTTGACAGAGAGCCAGAACCTGCCTCTCTTCTCCCTGAGGGTTGTGGGGATGGGCTGGGGACAGGGGTGCTGGTGGACTCTGCTCCCCTCCCAGCACCCACCACACTGAGCTCCAGGGAGACAAGAGGGACCACAAGGTGCCACCCCAAGACCCTCCGGTGGCTCTTTCCAGTTCAATCATCCCAAGGCACAAGGGATAACCCACCCTGGAGAGAGGTGCCAGCTCAGCAGTTCTCCCTTGCCTTTACTCCATCCTCCCAGGTCCTCATGCTTGGGAACAGCATCAAACGTGGCCTCAGCTCCCAAATACACTGCAGGAAAGTGTGTCCTGCACCTGCCACCCCTTTTCAACCAGACACTGATGGGTGCCAAGCAGAAAGCCTGCACAGAGGTGATGATGGGTGTTTCACAGAGGAGGAGGTGCTGGATATGGGATGCTGGACGCAAAGGGAACATCCCTGAGCAGAGTGGTGGACCCACAGGATCTGGCAGGAGAAATGCCCCTCACTGCATCCTCCAGATTCACCAGCTCAGCCATGGGGAGCACCAAGAGTATTCCCCCACCGTCTGACAAGGAGGAAAAGGGGAAAATAAAAACCCAGGAGGGTGGGAAAGCAAATTGGTTCAACTTCCGTTCTGCTGCTCCAAGCTGGTTAAGGTTTGCCCGCTAACGATCCCATTTGCTTCCTTTAAACAATAGCCAAAGCCGGCGGGGGAGGGCCGAGAGGGGGATTACCACGGGATTAGAACGTGGCAGGGTTGCGGATGCCACGCTAATCCTGCAGGGTTTTACTCTCCGGCTACGGCATGTGTTTGCATTAGTTACAGATGCTCTCTTAAAAAAGAAAAAAGGAAAAAAAATGAAAAAGAAAAGAAGAAAGAAGGAAAAAGGGGAGCCCAAACAGCTGGGAGGTGAGGGGAAAGAAGTCTGGGGGCCTGTGGCCAAAGGAGGAGCAATCTGAGAAAAGTGATGGGGACAGGGAAGATTTTTTCCCACTCTGCCAGGGAGGGTAGGAGAATCAGGTCCAGAGCGAAACACGCCTTCCCTTGCAGACCCCCAACTTCCAGCAAGCAACTGTAAATAAAAGGGACGAGCCGCAGTGGGGCTCTGATGCTTTACACCCATCCCCAGCCTCTGCCGAGAGCAGGGCCCTCGCTGGAACCGCTCTCACAGCCGCAACCCCCCCGTCCTCACGCATCGCCCTCATTCCTCCTCCTCTCCCTCCACCCCATCCTTCCTATAAACCAAAAATCCCCCGCAAGTCATTCCTTCCCCTTCTCGCGTCTCGCAGCAGAATTCCCCATCTGTCAATTTAATTCCTTGATCGATGGGAAAGAGCAGGAAAAAGCGGCCCAGCACAGCTGGCTTCCCAAGTTAGGCCTGGCAGGAGAGCGGCGTCCCCGCCGGAGCCGGCTGAGCGCGATGTTTGTGAAGCGCAGAGAACACAAGTCAATAGTAATTTAGCTGGATTGGGAGCAAGTGCCTTCCCTGCACGGACTGCAGGCTCCCGGGAGGGAGGGAGGGAAGGAGGGGAGCGCTGCCTCCCTCGCCAATCTGCCCCCAGCAAGGCTGGCGGGGCTGGAGCTGCACCAGCAAACTGGGCAAGCTGGGGAGAAAAGGGGCTTTGAGCTGTTCGGAGACCCTTTGGTGGGCTGTGACTGTAGGGTTGTGGGGGTGCAGGGTCAGCACCAGGGCTCTGGGTGTGATCCTGGATGCCTCTCACCTGTGCAGGGCAGAGACACAGATCTGCCTGTCGCCCCAGGGCTGACAGATTCAGCTGCAGGGCAGTGGGATGCCTTTGTCACTGTTTTGGTGTAGCCAGAATATTGTCCCTGCTGGTTTCAAGGACGTCAGTGATCCTTGTTTCCTTTATTTCCCAGTCAGAGGCCAAGATGCTGTTGGTGGCAGTGTTTGTCACCCTCCGCTGCCCTGATGTAGCACTTGCCACAACCCTGCTCAAGGTTATGGGCTGGATTAGAGGTCACAAGAACAGCTCCTGGCCAGCCTTTCCCTGGATTCTCCTTACCATGTTAGAGTTACTCACAGCAGCATCAAATCCTCCCCTGATGCTGGTCAAGCCCTCAGGCTCTCCACACACCTTGCAGCGTTGGGTCTCCCAAATTATGAGTGGGGTGCAATTAAAACTCAAAGTGGCTTTTTGTTTTCTAAAGTAAGACGCTCCTGCCTCAAGATGAAGAGAAGGTACTCTCAGAAATGAGCAAAAAAAGCCTAAAGCTCTTAGAGATTGTGCTCAGGGAGGCGGGAGAGCCAGTGTGGAGTGCAGTGCTGCAGTCCCAGGCATCAGAGCTGGGCTGTGGCTTCACTCCTGACAGCATTACTGAAACCACCTCTGGCAGTCAGTGACCATTTCTGGGGTCCTCACTTTCTCCTGTAACATTACAAAGCCACAGAACAAGCCATAAAGAATTACCTGAAAACTACACAAAATGGGAAGGAAGCCTATTCCATTTTATTACATCTATTAGACCTATTGAAAAGATGGCTCAGGAGTGACTTGATTGCCACGACAAATGCTTGCATAGAGAAAAGCTTTGGGAGACCAGACCTCTCCTTAACTTAACAAATAACAGTAGAGACCTGGAACTGGAAGCCAAATCTTTACAAGTGGTGTCTAGAAATTAGGTGCATAATTGTAGCAGAGAGCAGTCAGTGGTAGGATGCATCTCTAGCAGCCCAGGTCTGGATGTGGAAATACTCCAGAGTATGTCCTTGCTAAGACAAAGATGATGGGGATGACACTAGAGCTGCTGGATGAAGGGTTTTGGCTGCTGCTACTCAAGACACTGGCCTGAAAGATTAAGGTGGCTCAGTCCTTTGTCCTGCTTAAATACTGTGACCTCTTCTTGCATGGGCAAAGTCCTTGGCATGCTCCCTGGTTGCTTTTATTTCTGTGGAATAACCAGGAAAAAAGCCAGGAGCAGAGGAGGCCACATGCCACCCTACACCCATGGCACAGCAAGACAACACAGCTGGATACTAACACCAAGAGCAGCTTCTCCTACTCCAAGGGTGACTTGTGGTGTTGGAGGTCTCCAAGTCCAAAAGGATCACAGAAGACTTTCAGAGAAAGAACAAAAAAGACAAAGGCTCTTTCATGGGACAGAAATGCTCAACCCTAAAGAGGAATTAAGGGCAGAAAACAAGGAATAAGCTGAGATGGACAGTGGGATAAGACCCACCTCATCCACCACACCATGCCTTTATGGCATCTGCCTCCACATCCTGCTTCCCAGGCACTGCTGGCTGGGCTCGGCTTGGGAAGCAATATGAGGACAAGCAGCAGTGGTGGGTTTTGGGGACAAAAAGTAGCTTAGGACATCAAGGACCTCAGTCTTAACTGTTTCCTGAGCCTTGAAGACTTTAAATTATCTTTTCTTTCTCGTTACCAGCTCAGTCCCTTCCTACCTGTAGATAAGGGACCAGGCGGGCCTGGCCACTGCAACCTGCAAAGCTGTGAAAAGACCCTCACAAGTCACACACAGTGAAGTGGGAGAGAAAAACTCACAGGGACACCCATGAAGAGCACAGGGACGTCTGAGCTGCTCCTGCACCTTCTGGGGAGAGGAGGAGAGGAGGAGAAATGGGAGAAATGAGTTTGGTTTCTGGTCAACAGCATCTGGTCTGTACCACCAGTGAAACAAGATGTGTGGTCTCAGCCTGGCTGCTGGGGCAGGGAGGATGCAAGGCAGGGCAGCAATGCTGCGTGTGCTCCACATGGGAAAACCAGGCTCCAGCTCCCATGGCAAGGAAAGGTGAAGGGACATCCCCACGGGGGCTGCAGCCAGAGTGGTGGCTGCTGCTTTTCCCTCTTGCTCACCATCACTCCCCGCACCCCCACAGCAAGAGGGACAGGCTGCAGCTCCCTCCCTACCTTGAAGCCACCAGAAGCCTGCCTGGAAACCGGGAGAGGGCGCTTCCCAAGGAATTAAAATCCCACCCCTGAGCCTCCAGCCTTCCAATGTGCTGAGAAGCCAAGACCTGCTCCCAGGCACCAGCCAGCTCCTGGTGCCCACTGTGTGCCCTGGACTGGCTTTGCTGGGGAGATCTGCTCCTGGCAGATCCCGCTCTGCCGCAGGATTAGCTACCGGTAGGTTTGCAGTGAAGGACGTGCCTGTGCACCAGCCAGGGCTGAAGCCATTGGATATCACTGTTCTCCCCTCGAGACTGGAACACAGCACTGACTGCTGCTTCCATCACATTCCCCATCCCCGAAGATGGGCAGTGATGACCTTGCTCTTGTTTTTCAGCCAAGCTCCTGGAGAGACTTCAGCTCTGAGGCTGTATACCTCTTGGGATACAAAAACTCTCTTCCTGCTGCTCTCCCCCAGTCCCCAGCTCGGTGAGGAAGAGCCCAGACAAGGAGGCTGGAGTAAAGGCAAATAGAAACCAGGAGGCAAGCAGAGCCTGGGGGAGGTGGCAGAGCTCACAGGCAGCAGCCAGCATCTGCTGCCAGTCTGCAATGACCCCAAATGCAAGACTATTTATTTCCCCCTAGACTGAGCAGGGCAGAAAGAGGGGAAGAAGATCCTGAAGATAAAATTGGGTGCATGAAATATCACATCTGCTGCCTTCTCCACCCAGGTGGAGAGTCATGTTACTGTGATCAAGCATGATGTGTCCCCCCTTCAGTGATGGGTTCTGGGTGGGCACATCCATACCCTTGCTGTGTCTACCCTCCCTATTGCCTCCTGCACATCCAGGCTCTTACACATGACTGGACACCACTGTGCTCTTTGTAGTTTCCTCTTTGGCATTCTGGAAAGCAGCCCATGGATCCCAGCACTTTGATCCACACCCACCCTCAACCCTACCAGCACCAACCTGCAGCATCCCCAGCCTGGAACAGCCAGCCCTACACACAGTATTTCAGGAATACGTGGTCAGATCCTCCTGGAGTCAGGATCACTAAATAATCAAGATGTGCTGCTCTTCCATCACCAGGGATTGTGATGTGCAGCCCCACAAGTTCTCCTGCCAAACCCCTGGGACCACGGGCATGTGGTGATGGAGAGGGGAGGCTGGGAGGGGACGCAGGAGCAAGCACATTGATCTCCAGCTTAGCCCTCCAGCCCAGGGGAGCCCTTCCTACATAAATATTTGCCAAGCAATGCATTTGTGCCAGTCGATGGCTGTCAATAGGAGCCTGCAGTGCTGTCATCTGCAGAGCTGTCATTCCAACCTGATCCAAACAGCCCTCTCTGCCTCTCAACCCACGGCCAAACTATCTGCCTTTTCTAATCTGTGTCCTGCGTGCACAGAGCACGTGTCCAGCTGTGGAGCACCCTGGGCTGCCAGGGGATGGAGCAAAGGCACTGTGGCTGGCAGGTGCCACTGAGGTGCCTCAGCAGTGCCAGCACACAGAGAGTTAACTGGTTCATATACACACACGGAGAGCTGTCAGACAAAGCCCTGGCCTGGATGCCTCCTGCTTCCCCCTGCCATCCTCAGGCTCCAGCATCTACCTGCCAGCTCTGGCAAGTCTGCAGCAGCAGGGAAAGGGCTTGTATGGATCAGCAGAGTGTGCCAGCTGGGATGGTGCCAGCCAGGCTGCACCGACAGGCCAGAAGGATGCTGAGTGTTACCGTGGAAATGGTCTGCTGTTTTCCGTCTCAGGGCCTCCAGCGTCTCCTCCGTGTCTGCCCACTCCAAGACCAGCCTCCGGCCATACAAATGTGTGCTGTGGCACAGGGCATTGAAGGCTTTCTGCAGAATTAAGAGGGGGGGAAAAAAATTAAAGGAGAAAATAAGAACAGGCTGACACAAGGAAACACTCTCTCCCTCTGCCCTGAAGCTAAAAGGCCACCAAAGAACATCCCACTCTGAGCGCTTTGCTCTGACGGGGCAGGATTCATCTCCATCAGTGGCTTTGACTGGATCATTTATCTTCTGCGTACTTGCAGCAGAGCAAAGACCCATTGCCATTCCCTCTGGCTGCTGCCTGCGGGGAACAGGCTGAAATCCAACACAGGGAGCAGCTCAAGGATGGGACCACACCTAAGACAGGAAAGCTGCAGCCTGGAAAGGCTGTCGAGCTTTGGGGCAGCACTAGGGGGGTTAACAGCAAACCAGGACCCTCATGGGCAACCTCATGACTCTCTGCCATTCTCTGCTGGCACACAGGAAAGCATGGCTCAGGTGTGAGCAGAGAGGTTCCTTTCTGCTCAGAGGCATCAAGTTTGAAAGCTGCCTTCCTCTCACCAACCATTCTGAGATGGCAGCAAATATGGCAGCGCAGAAGCCAATGCAGAAATCCTCTGGTCCTTCTGCCTATGGTGGTTTGTTATGTTATAGAAATCCAGTGGTTTCCTCCTTGTTAGATCCTGCTTAATAACACCCATACAGCTCTTGGTGATGCTGGATACAAGTGTGCTGGCCCGCAGAGAGCTCAGATGGCTTTCTATGCCTAAAGGCAACCAGCAGAGACACTCAAGAAACAGCAAGTTGAGCCAGGGAAGGTTGGCTTTGTCCTTATTTCCCCCAGACTTCTGGGGAAATTCAGAACTGAGCAGGATTGGGCCCATAATGCAAATACACAAACATGTTGGTCAAGCATTTTCATCCTCAGACACAAAGTACTCCCCAGTACTGTGACACATGGCTGGGCACAGGGGGAGAGAAGTGCCACAAATGTCGTTTTAAGGGTCCCAGCTAAGGCTGGGATTAGCTCAGGTTTTGAGTTCTCCAAACTTGTATCCCTGGAACAAATATGGCAGTTATAGGACCACAAACACATCCTGCGGTCCAACAGGGACCTGTCCTTCCATCTGGAGGCCCCACAAAACAGCTCCAAAGCTGTACTGCAGAAGCCCAGACCTCTTCTCTGAGCCATTTGCTAAATAGCAACTTTGAACCACTGTGGTTGTCCTCAAATGCCACACATCTGGGCAAGAGACTTTGCTGCCCACAACTGCTCCTCAGCAGCCAAGACCTCGTTTGAGCTGCGGGGCTATGAAACTCAACAAAACCCCCAGTATCCAGTGACCAGCACTCAGTAACCTGGGGTTTCCCCTCTTTCTGAATTCCTTTCACTCGTATAATTCTCACTTGCTACAAAGAAGAGAGATGAGGAGCACCAGTTCCACCTGCTCCATAGCGTGGCTGAGATTTCCCACTGTCCCAGTGTCACAAGCTCCCTGGGGTGGCATGGCCCCTCTTTGGGAGGCATATTCCTCTTGGAAGGACTGCAAGCTACAGCTGTTTTTATTTGCTGCTGCTGTGTTTTAAAGGCCTGTCTCCCAATTAGCAGTGCAATGTGTAGGCTTAAATAAACACTCTGGGGGCGGGGAGGTGGCAGGAGGGAGTTGTGGTGGCTGTTTACCTTGGCAGAACAAGCCTTTTCCAAAGCCTGGCAGACAACTGCAGCTCTAATCACTGTGTTACATTTGTTGATTTATACTTTTTAATTTCTCACTGCCCAAAGCACAAGGAAGAGGAAGGTTGGATGACAGCACTCAGCCCCTGCCACCTCGCCGTGCTCTGCAGCAGCATCTGGAGAAGGGCAGACCATGAGGAACGTGGTGTAACACGGTCTCCTGCCCTCTGAGCCACATCTTGCCACCTCCTCCTCCTTGCAGGATTGCTTCCACGCCTCACCAGGCACACACAACTGCTCAGCCCAGTCTGGGATGAGCCATCCTCTAGTTCTGCTGGCAGCACTGGCAAAGGTCATGGAGCAAGAGGGAAGGCAGATGCTGCCATCAAGTTGTGTTTCATGAAAGAAACCCACTGGGAGACACACATCTGTCAGCAGCCTGGTGACATTGGCCCTTCCCAGCCAAATGCACTCCCAAAATGAGCTGGTTTGCACCCAGGATGAAGGAAAGCTCCAGCCTGTGCTGGGAGCTCTGCTCCCTCTGACCCACCTTCCAGACAAGCTTCCAGAGTTGGGGTTGCAGAAGAGAAGCTGCACATTTCAGGTGACAAACACAAGTGCCACTTCTTTGGAAATGGGCTAAAACACAAAATGTAGCTCTTCACTGCCCTGAGAGGAATTAAGACTTTTTCAGGGGGAAAAAAAAAAAAAAAAGAAATCACTGATGATTTAAAAGACAAAGGGATGAAGGGGAGAAATGCCATTCCCATACAGCCGCACTGCTGGAAATCTTCCAGAGAGAGGGGGAAATTTGCCACTGCTGCTATTCCAAAGGAAAAGATAGGTAGGGAAAAATTTTAATTAAGTGGGAAATAGGAAGTTAGGACAAACAGGCTGGCTTTCACAGAAGGTGGGACTAGAGACAGGAGTTATTTTCAGGGTGCAGCTACTCCAGCTGAGCATCTGCCTGCCCAGGACACTTCTTTTGGGGACCCAAGCACTGAACAGCCACAGGTTTGTGTAGTTCTGTCCAGGCAAGGGATAAAGAGAGGTGCAGTGTCCACTTATCCAAGAGAGAGACCCATCAGAAAAGATCTCTAATTCCTATGGCTACACATCCTCCTACACCTTTAGGGAGAGGGGAATCTCCACCACACAAAGCTCTTTTTTAAATGCCAGAAAACGATTTTGTTAAAGCTGCATTTGGTAACACACCCATTGCCAGGCCATACTGAAGGCTGTAGATCCCTGGCAAACATCCTCACAGGTCCCTTTTGCTTTCCAAATGTTTTTAGGGCTGCATGAAAACCCTATGGGCTTCTCCACTTAGAAAAAAGGATGTGAGGATGCTTAAGCATGGAATTTCTGAACATATTTTGAGTATGATTTTGCAGAGTTTGGTTCAGGTTTAACATTCTGGCTCAGCGTGGCAGCATTTTGTCACTAGCTCTGAGTACAGCTTGGGCAAGGCTACAGCCCAGGAGGCTCTAGGATTGAGAGGTGGAAAGAGAAAGGCTGGAACAGCAACTTAAGAATGTCTGTGGGACTCAGAAAGGAAATTTCAAAATGAAAGGGTGGCCAATAAACTCGCATGAAGGCCAAGCTGTTGAGATGAGACAGACAGTGCTCTGGAGCAGAGCCTGCTGTGCCAGGGCGATGGAAAGGCAGAGATCAGAGACTGGACCACTGCGTCTGTCACCCCCAAGTGTGACAGCTCCCCCCCTAAGTGCTGTGTTAATTTGGAGGACAGTGCTGCTCTGCCTGTAGATTCCCCCTTGCCCTATTAAATACTCAAGCTGAAGAGCCTTCGGGCTGGAATCATTAGAGGGACAAAGGGTCAACAACATTAGGAGATTGATAAATATCCCTTCCTCGCCAGCCCCAGTCCCAACTGAGGATGCTGTCTGTAATGCCAGCTGCACACAAGGATTTTTCCTTCCGTGTGCATGCATTTTTAAAGCGTTGGCTGTCTCTCCCAAATGGGCAATTTCTATTTGGAGACCAGATGTATTTTTATATCAACAGGGGAGAAAAGTGGAAACTTGGCTTCCAGTTAATAGTTCAAAAATAAAAACAATTTCACAACAATTCTGCACAGGGAACATCAGGAAACATGAATGGTTAGTGCTTCCTTAAAGGGAGTTAATTTGTCATTGCCAGTGGATTAAAGTTCCCCTGCTCATCCCTAACTTTCATGCACTCCCAGCTAGTGGCCAGCTGGCACTGGAGGTTTAAAAACAAAGGCTGGATCAGCCTCTTTGTGACTATCACTCTGTCCCTCCTGCTGCTGTCCCTGACATGGGTTCCTCCCCATTCCTTGGCTTCACACGTGTGTGTGCTGTGATCTGTTAAATGTTCCCGACACAGGAGAGAGAGGGCTGCTAATTTCATCTGATGGTGGTGTGACACTCCCAGTCGAGGTCCATCCATCACCTTGGGAGGTGTCAAACACCCCCAGAGACAGCCCTGGCCAGGGACATCACCGTGGGAAAGCCAGGAGTGAGACTGGGGCTCTGAAGGATGAGCAGATGATGGGGACCAGCACCACTCCATGCCCTGCAGGAACACCAACTCCCTGGCAGGCAAAGTGACCCGCAGCCTGATGCTCATCCCTCCTGGGACAACACCTTCTAGCAGGGTTGGCTCTCCTCAGACAGGTGGTAGAGCATCAGGGGATGCTGAGGAGGCAAAACCAAGGTTGATGGGACAGATCTGCAGGCACAGCTTCAAGGAATTTGGAGAGGGAGCCCCATATCTCTATCCTGGCTTTGAAAAATCTGCATGTGCACTCCCACAGCAGCCGTGGTTGTTCAGAGAAAAAGACAAACAGGAGGTCACAGGCTTTAAATGCCCAACAAAGGCAGCCTAACTATTCTATTACAAACCCATCATGTTTTATAAGATGCTTATAAGCGATTTCCAGATTACCACTCTGAGCAAAAACGTCACTGGCAGTCACAGCTATTCAGCTCAGAGGTCTCCAGGCCCACTCCCCTCCTCTCTCATTTTACTAAGCAATAAACTCTAAGCCAATTATGACCATGTTTACAATATTCAGGATCCTATTCATCAATACACCGTGCATCCTTTTCCAGACGGCCAATGGAGTGTACTTGATGTGCCACTTGTGAGACAATTAAATCCCTCAAAGAGATGAGGGTGAAAAAAAAATATGAAGAAGAAGGAAGAAGAGCTGCTTTGCTGGAAGAGAAAACCCCACTGAGAGCTCTTCCATGGGGCAACTTGTTCCCTGCACACTCACATCCCACAGTTCTGTGAGCTTTGGGAGCGGTGCCCTGGTCCAGGCTCACTCCCCTCACCAGCCATAGATGGGTTTCCTATCACTGAGATTCCCACTTCTCCAGTGCAGCTGGAATCAGCCACTGAGTCCCTGAGGGGATAAAAAGAGATGGGAGGCAAACACTGAGCCTCTGCCTGTTTTCCCCAGAAACCAGCAGAAAAGTGGGTGCTGCTTCACTCCTCCAAAAACTGAGCAGCAGTAAAGAACCAGCCTGGTCCCTCTGTGCACCTTTCTTCAACTGCCTAATGTTTCCATAGTAAAAGATTATTTCAAAAACCAGGAATAAAGGCTGAAGGAGTGTGGAGTAAAGCAGAGGTGAACTCTGAGCAGAGCCATCAGCACAGCTCAGTACAGGGAGAGGAACCAGCCAGTGGGTCCTCAAGGGGCGGATGAAAGCTGAGCAGAGGGAAGTTTGAATTAGGATCAATACAGGACTAACAAAGAAACTCCATGTACTACGTTATATGGGAGGTCAGACTGGAATGGATGATCTAATAGTCCCTTGCGATCCCAGATCAATGAATCCTGTCTAAAAACATAAACACAGGCTATGCTGCCTCCTCCCCTCCACCATCTCCTTCATCTCTGCTCACAGTCTTGAAAACCTGGAGTCAGTGGAGCCATGTGGTCCCTTCCCTTCAGCAGTTATACCCCATGGTTTGTGCCTACAACCACTGACTTCCAGATACTGCACAAATCACCAGAAACCAGCAGCAGCATGAAATCCACCCTTCTCCAGTGCTGGGAATGCCCATAGCAGGATCAAGGACTGTCTTCTGCCCACTGCACCAGAGCTCATGCATGGCCCAGCCTGCTCAGGAACCTCTATCAAAGGGTAAGAGCAGGATACTACAGACAAGCTACAATCCTCTTGCTTCTGCTGCAAGCATGGAACTTAAACATATAGGAAATATTAAAAAAAATAAATTAACCAGACCAATTCAAAACTACTGCTTCTCTGGTACACTCATGTTGAAAGCACCAGGGTAAGGCTGCTCAAAAGGGGTCTCAAAACTCACCAAGGAACTGATGAACATAAGCCTCAAGAGGTTTACAAATCAGTAAACAGCCACAATATCCAAAACTCCCCCAAAACCAAGGTGGTGGTGCGGATGGGACATGCAGAGAGATTTCTTGATATGTTAATATTGAGTTGAAACCATCCTCACTCACTTTACAGCTGATAAACCTGAAAAATAAGCTCCTGTCCTTCTATATTACAAGAATGTTTAGCCCTTATATCAGGTACACTAAATTTATCCCCATTATGGCCTAGGCTGGGGTTTCTGCCACATGACCCCCAGTAGTTGCCCATGTGATCGTTTCAGCCCTAGAAGAGCTTTGCTGGGAATGATAACACCCCTCTGCAGATCTGGGATAAGCCTCAGCAGGGCAGAGCCTCCAGGCTCCCTTCCTCCCCTGCTCCAAGACCTGGCTGTGAAGACCCCAGAGGGGGAGAACAGCTCACCTTGGCGTCCTGCTTGGTGACGAAATCCACAAACCCAAAGCCCCGGTGGGATCCCGTTCCTGCCATTTTCTTGGGCAGCCGGACAGTCTTCAGCTCTCCAAAGGTGCTGAGAATCAGAGAGGGAAAAGCCAAGGCAGGGTGAGATCAAGGGAAGAACCATCATTTTATCACAAACCTTGGCAGTGCTGCACACAGACCCATGTTGCTGTGGACTCAGGTGTACTGCAGCCACTCTGCTTCCTTGTAAACCCCATGTCCAAAGCATCTACTAACAGCTAAAAACTCAGCTTGGATTTCACGGATCATCTTTATGGGTTAAAAACTTCAATAAAGCAAAAAACCTCTTTTTAATATAGCTGCTGTGCTTCTCCTCCCTTCAGCAGATCCACCCTGCATGCCATGACATGTTCAGGGTGGGCGAAGAGCATCTCTGGGTTACCAGCAGGCAGTGCTGCTCCAAATCCCCACCAAAACAGATTCATTTGCACCTTTGGAGAGGGGCTGGAGCGCACATGATATGGGTATGAGACAGAGAACAGCCCACAGGGACCTCTTCTCTTTCCGGAATAGGTCCTCTATGCCCAGAGGTGTCCGGGGACACAAAGGTGTCACCCCCCTACTCCACTGGGTATCATTTGTCAGACCACATCTCTTTGCTCTAACACTTCAGCTGGGTACCCACCTTTCCCATCTTGCAGCCACCCAGTCTCTGGGCTGCAATAAACTGGTTTTATTTAAGCTTGCTCAGCGTGCAAAAGGCAACAAGTGAAGCCAGCAGACCCAAGCCCTGCACAACCTCCAGATCCAACAGCATTTCAGAAAAGCTTTTGAGTGTCCATGGACAGTCAGGAATGGGGAGATAAAGGGGTTCCTCCTGTTCAACTGTGATTCTTCCCCTGTACTTGGCACTGGTGAGGCCACACCTCAGGTGCTGTGTGCAGTTCTGGGCTCCTCAGCTTAGGAGGGATATTGAGATGCTGGAGTATGTCCAGAGAAGGGCAGTGAGGCTGGTGAAAGGACTGGAGAACAAGTCCTGAAAGGAGCAGCTGAGGGAGCTGGGGGTATTCAGCCTGGAGAACAGGAGGCTCAGGGGAGACAGTACCACTCTCTACAACTACTTTCAAGGAGGTTGTAGTCAGGTGAGTATTGGTCTCTTCTCCCAGGCAACCACCAGTAGGACAAGAGGGCACAGTCTTAATGTGCCTCAGGGGAGACTTAGGATAGACATTAGGAAGAAGTTCTTTACAGAGAGAGTGACTGGGCACTGGAATGGGCTGCCCAGAATGGTGGTGGAGTCACCATCTCTGGAAGTGTTTAAGAAGAGGCTTTATGTGGCACTTAGTGCCATGGTCTAGTTGATAAGGCAGTGTTGGGTCAAAGGTTGAACTCCATGACCTCAGATGTCTTTTCCAACCTGGCTAATTCTGTGATTCTGTAACTGGAGGGTGTGGGGTAAGGCTGGCAGCATCTGTGCACAGCAGAAACCTTGTCCTGACATAGTCAGTCTGCAGAGAAGGAACTTGTGGCTTGGGCACCAAAGCATGCAGCGATCACACCAGGGATGCCACCTTGTCCAAAAACCCTCAAAACAGCCCCAACAGCAGTGTTTGCTGGACATCCCTCTCCAGTGCCATCCCCTGGAGAAACTCCAGGACAAAGCCAATGCCTTCTCTGCTGCCGAGCTCCTGCTTCCCCTTCTCCCCTCCCCACACGCCCATTTATCAAACACATATGCACAAACTACAGGCAATAAATATTTAATGTGGCCAGGTCTGAAGAGATGTGTTATTTTATTTGAAAATCTACACCCAGACGTGCATACACAAAAGGAGCCTGGGATACAGCAGTGCCAAAGAGCACCTGGGAATAAACACAGTAAAGGCCATAAACGCTCTCGTGAAATGATATAAGCTAAATCCTGGGAGTTAACCTGGTGCACTGGCAGCATGACCAGGCATTCATCCACCCAATTTCCTTAGGCAACGTGGTGTGTAAATGTACCATTATGAAGCCTCGAAATGAATCTGCACGTCTCCTGCTTGGTGCTTTCCCTCCCTCTCTCCCTCCTGCTCCCTTCGAGCTGGAGCTCCGCAAACAAACAAACAAACGCGAGTGGAGTCGACGGGGCAGCCTCGGCTGCTGGGAGCGCCAGGAGCACCACAGGGCTTCCAGCAGCAGGAGGGTCCTCCTGCAAGGAGGTGGGGGGTGACAAGGAGCCCCAAGATGGCAGAGGTGGCTTCTCTTGCGTGGAGCATCCCAAATGCTGTGGTTGGGTTAAGGTTGAGGTAACAAGAGGGGTTCTGGCCTAAGGAGATGACCATCTAGCCTGGAAAGATGTGAGTGAAAAGAGGGAGACATGGGCAGGGGAGCTCTTGCTCCAGTCTCTTTCTCAGTAGAAAACATCATGGGCATTGCTGGAGGGAGCAGAGTATTTGTTAAAGGAAAATGGTCGGAGTATTTGCGCAAAGGGAAGACTGAGACAATGCAGACAATGCTTCCACTCTGTGCTAAAACATCATGTGGCCCTTTGCCACCCAGCACACAGGACGGGCAAGGAAGTGCCCACAGGACTCCAAGGCTGAGGGTCCCAAGGAACCTGTGCTAACACACATCAGCCTGGGCAGAGCTGGGAGAAGCTGGTTCTTCCTTCCTCCCCAGCACAGAGAAGTCTGAGCGACCCATACTGGGAGATATGGAGGCGGTGGGGACCTGACCCAAAGCTGGGCTGGCCACAAGCATCTCCCTGGGCAGACGGCTTGGGGGAAGGACAGTGGTACCCAGAGATGGAACTGACACAGTGGGGAGAGTGAGGGAAGCCGAGAGGCACAGTGGAGACAGGGCTGAGCCCACTGGGGTTGTGGAGTAGAACATCATCCCCCCCACTGTGGCGCTAATTAGATACCACAACACAGCAATTACCATCCCGGGAGCTGCGAATGAAGTGGAGAGCTCTGGCCTTTAATGTTCTCCTCTCCAGTGCCAGGCAGAGACTCACACCTCTCTTTTCCAATTATTTCCTTTGGATTTGGGGGGAGAGAGGCAGAGGGAACCCAATTACCCCCTGCAGTGCCAGGTTCCCAGTGCCCAGGGAAGCCAGGTGCTGATGTGTTTGTTCCCATTCCAGATGTATCCCTGCTGCAGCTCCGGGACAGCTGCGCATGGATCACGCCATGGACAAAGTCACGGGAGTGGGGATGGCAGAAGGAAAAGGGATGGAGCACGTTGCCCAAATAAAACCAGAGCATAATGGCAAGGGATGGAAGAAAGCAGTTCTACTGCAAGATCCTAGGAGCTGTCTGAAAACATGTGCTCCCAGGAGTTGGGAGGGCTGAGGAGGAAGAGGAATCACAGCAACTCAGACCTGGTGTCGCTGCCAGCTCCTTCCCCTTCCAGCACAGAGCTCCAAGGGGCACAGATGGAGTGAAAAAAACCCCACACACCCCAGGTGGGGATTTCTCTGGGAGATGACATCTCTCTTCTGTCAAAATGGACAGACATCAGAAAGTGCTGGCAACCAAATCCTACTGCTGGTGTGCAGCACAGCACCATGCCAGGCTCCTCACCCCAAGTTCGATGGTTTACAGGGAAGTTCCTGGAGTCAGTGTGAGCATGAAACCTGAGTGCTTTCTGGATCTGGACTCACCACCATGCATGCCTTCTCCAAGTGCTCCTGAGTCCCTGCAACAGGGCTGAAGGATCTGGTGGCTGTGGGAGAAAAGCCCTTTCCATCTTGACACACTGACTTGTTTACAGTCAGCCTGGTTTAACCTTGCAGAAGATGCAAACCTCCTTCCTGGTGAGGTTCCCATCAGACCCACTGGGGTTGTATTTCTGCCTGAGGCTGCACTTGTAGCAGGACACTCCTACAGTTCCTGGTAGCCCTGCATTGGTCTGGGATTTCACCTGTAATGAGTGAAGCCAAGGTGTGCAGCAAATCTTACATGAATGACCTGCCCATGGAGCTGCTCACAATTAATAGGGGCAGGTTTGGTGAGGGGAGCAAAAATAAAGAATTTTGCCTTAGGGGTGGAGGGATTGCAAAGTCTCTGGTGACCTGCAATGCACGTGGCTGCTCCATTACCTCCCAGCTTCTCTCCCCATATATCATGAAAAATGATGTCCAAACAGCTGCTCTCTGCATTCCCAAGTGTGGTCAGGGTCTGAAGGGGAGGGCAGAGGTGTGGGGTGGGTCTGAAGGATGGGGCTCTGCCTAGACTCCCCTCTCTCTGCAGGCATCCTGCCAACCAGGCTGGCACCTCCATCCTCATGCCTGTGCTCGCTCTCCCAGGCTTGGCACATTTTCCCTCCATTGGCTGAAAGGGATGACAGCCCTGAACAAACACTGCAACTGCTATTTCCTAAACGAGAACCTTTGTTTTGTGTCGTTCCAGATTTACTGGGAAACCAGTAAAAGCCTGTTCTGGCCCTGGCTGAGCGACAACTCGCAGGGCTGCAAAATAAAGACAGTCACAACCTCTCTCTTGAGTGGTCACCCAATCCAAGCTCAGCAGAAACACTGGATGTTCCCAGAGATGCCAGAAGGGACATTCTCTCCCTCCCACCCACAAAGGATGCAGCACTTCTACCTGGCACTGTTGCTTTCCTGATGCTTTGGCAGCTCTTGCAGTGGTGCCATAGTCATTCTGCTTCCCTGGTTGAACAGAGGGAAGAGAAGGAGATTTCTCCTCCATGCTGTAAGATGTACACTGCAAGCTGGCTGCAGGTCAGAGGAACATCACTCCTTGGGATTGTAATTATATCCTTCTGGCACAGGCCAGCTGGGAGGCAAGTCCTTTGCCTGCTAATTATAGGACATTATATTGCTATTAAACAGAGCACATTCCAGCTCAGACACAACACACTGCTCACTTGGCTTTGCCTGTTCACCAGAAGGTGCCTGCACATCCTTCACCAACACAGCCCAGCAGACACAGGACACGTGACAGGGATACAGGTGGTCTCCAGAAACCCTCTGTCCTCCTGTACTGGTATGACACACAAGTTCCTACCCTGCAGATCCCTCCCCTTCCATCACTGCTCTCCTGCAACAGACACAGCCCCAAACCCTCTGTGCCAGTATTGCCAGGCACACCAGCCCTCTTCTGCCACTGACCTCATCACCTCTTTTCACAGCTTCTCCTCTGCCATTGGATTTTATTTGAACTTCTGCCTCCTGCTCCCAAATCTTTTCTCACCCTCCCTCAGTCCCCAGTGTGTAAGTCTGGCCCCATCACAGCTTCATGTGACAGCCTACATGTGAGTCACTTGTATGTGCTCAGGACAGGTACCTTCAGAGAAGGTTAAACAGGAAACTATAGAACTGTTTGGGTTGGAATGGACCTTAAGGATTACCTCATTCCAACCATCTGCCACAGGAAGGGACACCTTCCACTAGCCCAGGTTGCTCCAAGCCCTATCCAGCCAGGCCCTGAACACTTCCAAGTATGGGGCAGACAGTGATTCTCTGGGCAACCTCTGGCAGAGCCTCAACTACCCTCACAGGGAACAGTTTCTTCCCAAATAAAGAATTTCCTCCTAAAAAGTTAGAAACATCTCTCCAGCTGAGAAGTGGTCCCTTAACTGTTTCAAATAGCAATATTTAAACTATAAGATCCTTGGGACAGGCCAAGACCTGTCCATCCCTGACTGGTATTTTCAAGTCCCAAACACACAGATGTGTTCATCATGATTGATCTTGCTGCATCCTAAGCCATAAGCTGAATAAGGACTCTTGGGTTGCCAGGTTCTGCAGGGGAAAGCACACCTGACACCATGAACCCATGCCATGATTTGAGAGACAAGACCACTGTCCACTGCCAGAAGAGCAGAACTTCTTGGAAGGCAAACCAAAAAGTCACCCACAAGTTTCTGCAGACGAGTACAGAGGTCCCACTGCACAGGGCCATCCTAAATCCCCCTCTTTGGTTTACGTCCCTTCAAGAAAAACAAACTAGCAATAAAGCGTTGGAAAGCTGATCCTGAAAACCTCCAGCAAGGCTGCCAACCTTCTTGTTGCTTCCCATCTACTGCCACCACCCCCTCCTCTTCTCCTCTTGCTGCCTTCCCTTCCCAAGCCCTGCCACTGCCTAAATCCCCCCTCGTGACTGCAGGCAGCCCTAGGACAGAGCTCAGGCGAAAAAGCCAGGCAGTGTGACCACTCATCAGAAATGGCTCTGGGCAGGGGATGATGAGTCCAAAAGATACACAAGCCCTTGCCTTCCCTCCCTGCACAACCTCATCCCCAGGAGCAGGCTGCAGCCACACGTCAGCCCAGCAGAATTCACTCAATCGCTTTGCAATGGTCATCTTCATTTTATTATTTCTTCCCCCTTGCCCCCAAACAGGACCTTCCCTCCCCCAGAAAATTACATGCCTGCCTCTGCACCCATTTACTGATTGTAAGGGGGAGAGAAAAAAAAAAATAATTGTCCTTTTTCTTTCTTCCTCCTTTAGGAACGCAGGACCCTGGCAAATGGTTTTGCCCCTGGGCTGAGCCATGGCCAGTTCCACCCCCTGCATGAGAGAGTTAATGGAACACGCAGTGGAAGGTCCCTCCCGCCTCCTGCTCCAGGACTTCAGCTGACTCCAGTACAGCTAATCCCATTACAAGAAAATAACGTGGATAATTCAAGCTAATGAAATCGTTACAAGAATGTGGACAGCCAGGGGTGGACATTCAGAGCCAATTTAACACTCCTTGGTGTTGTTATCCCCAGCACAGGAAATATCTGAAAGGAGGAAGGGAAAGGAAAAGGAGGGAAAAAAAGCCTTCCTCTCTTGTTAGCTTCAATCCTTTTAGAGAGTTCAGGAATTAATCTGCCACCTATCTCCCCTATTACCATTATCATCATCATCATCAATAATGTCTCCTCGGTAACCTCTGAAAATTAGCAAATGAAGGAGCAGGAGGGCAAGGTGGGAGCGAAGCCTCTGGCTGCACGGAGCTAAGTCAAACTGCTGCTGCCTCCAGCTCCACAAGAGCCATGGGTGGAGGGACTTGGCAGCAGAGCAATGTCCCAGTGAAGCAGAGCTGGTCCTTCACTCCCACAGTCACTCCTTGCCTGTGCTGGATAGACCTGCTGGATGATCATATCACCTGTAAAATCCCTACAAAAAGCCAGCAGGGGACTGGACAGGGGACAGCCATGTCTGTGCATTGCTCTTAACTACACGGATCATCAGTTTTTCCAGCCTCCTCCTCTCTTTGCCCAGGAGCATTGTCTTTGTTTGGAGGCCTCTTGATCTGCTGCCGCAGCAAAACTGGGTTTTGCTTTTTGTGACTCCTCTTTTTCAGTGCCAGCCTCGTGCTGCGTGGAGAAGTGCTGCTGTCTTCTCCAAGCTCAGCTGCTCCAAGGGATGGACTCCCTCCCAAACCCAGTTTTCTGGGGAAGACCTGTCCATCTTGCACAGAGCCTCCTAGGGCAGGTCCAAAGCCAGGTTCCCCTCTTGGCCACCTGCACTGAGGGAAGTCAAGCATCAAGGGCACGAGGCCAAGCTCAGCCACAGCATTTCATCACAAATCATTCCTTTTGGCATCAAGCATTTCCAAGCAGGAGCTACCAGTTGTGTTGAAACTCCTGGATGCAATGGGGTATCACCTGAACAAAGCACAGCCCTGCCTGCTTTGGGAAGTCTCATCGTGACAAGATTTCAGAGGTGCTCAAGTCTGTACCCTCAGCTCATGTGGGATAATGAGTGATCCAGTGCATCCTATATTTTCAGCTGGATATGGGTGATTCCCTCTTTGTCTCTCTCCTCCGCTGCTGGGTGATGGCAGGAAAGTGTCATGCAGTCACTTCAGAGGCAGCTGCTTTCCCAGGGTGCTGCAACCTCAGTCCAGCCAGGATACAGCATCATTCTCCCCCCAAAACACCTGCAACATGTTCCCTGGAATCTTTATGTGCTTGACAGGGCAGTGAAACAACAAGGCGAAGGGATGGGGAGAGACTCCCACATCTTCCCAGAGACAGGAGTCTCTCTGAAACAAGGTTTATCAAACAGGAGTCCTCTGGAAAGGGCACAAAAAATTGGGAATGGCATTCTCAAACCAGAAAGCTCTCCAGGACTGGTGATGACCATCAGGTCTGGACAGGGCAGAAGTGAGAACTAAGAGATGCTGCAGTTTCCTAAGGAGCTCTGTAGCCAGTAGGGATGCTGGGGAAGAAATGGGGACCCCAGGCCCCTTTCCAGCCTCTGCTCCCCATAGAGGTGACCTTGCAATTCCTCACCTGTCCCATTCTTCCAGCTTACTGCCTGCAGAGCCACAGCTGAGGCCACAGCCAGAGCCTACCCACCTCACACAGACGTACAACACTTCAATCAATCCATGAAGACAGGAGAGAGACTCATGAATCTAAAAAAAAACACCCACCTGTGCAACAAGAATTTGGTACAAGAGAGAAAGCAAAAGCCTCGTGGCAAAAGCAGCAGGAAAGCTGGAAGTGCTGCAAAAGGGCAAATTGGTCTTGTGAGAGGGAGATATCACCCAGGGATTTGTCTTTGATGGGAGAGCTGAAGCCAGAGAAAGGTGCACGTTGCTGGGGCAGTGAGACATGGTGTCCACCCTGGGTGGCCGCCCCCTCCACGTCATAGACTCATGGAATGCTTAGGGTTGGAACTGACCTTAAAGATCATCTTGTTCCACTCCTTGCCATGGGCAGGGATGCCTTCCACCAGCCCAGGTTGCTCCAAGCCCCATCCAACCTGGTCTTGAACACCCTCAGGGCTGGGGCAGCCACAGCTTCTCTGGGCAACCTGTTCCACAACCTCCCCACCCTCCCAAGGAAGAATTTATTCCCAATATCCCATCTAACCCTGCCCTCTGTCAGTGTGAAGCTGCTCTGTCCCACATGGAGCATCTCCAATGCGTCACAGAGGGGAATTTTCCACCTTTCTGCCACTGCAGCACAAATAACACCTTTCCCCGTTTCTCTATTTCCACCAGACTCGGAGGAATTCTACGCCAGCCCAATTCCCACCTCAGAACCCTCTCCCAAACTTGGCTGGAAGTGACCAATGCTTTCCAAAAGCTTGGGCAGTGCAGGACAGACCCCCTGGGATGTGCCCGGCGCTTTGGGCACACCTACCACAGCAACTGCGTGCCTTGCCAGCAACTTCAAGAGCATCCCTTGCAAAGTTTGCTGAGAAGAAAAGCCAATTAGCAGATTGTTGGTGAGGCACAAAGATCCTCCAGCTTTATCTCTGGTGTGGCTGCTCGGCTGAGGACCCTCTGGTGCTGATCCCCTCCTGCTGCTCTCCCCACACCTCCCAGGTTCCTCCAGTTGGAAATGCAAGGCTGTGCTTTCTCCCAGAAAAGACCCAAAAAAAGGGAAGTGGGGCTTTGTGGTTTAAGCTTCATGGCAGTCACCCTGATGTGCCTCCCACACTCCCTGGAAGAGCAGCAGTGCTGGCCTTGGCTGGGCTGCAGCAAATAGAGGAAGTCCACAAGATCCACCTGAAATCCAGCCCTGGGGAAGCTGGTCCAGCTTTTGGATTGCCCTTGCTTCCTGTATCTGCCTGCAGACAACTCAACAAAGTTCAGCTGTCTTTGAATTCATGGAATTTTTGGCAGGGATCTTCAAAAATTACTTAGATGCTCAACACCACAACTACTGTGCCAGAGACTACGTGGATATGGATACACTTCTTCCAAGGAGCTGTGAATTTACCCACAAGACTCTTGCTGATATCAAGTCCCATTTTTGGTGGGCCTTGGCAGCAGTCTTCCTTGGAACTTATGGCAAAGTGGGATTAGAAACACAACAACTTTGGCCCCAGACTAACAGGGAGCTGTGGGACCATCCCTCTCCTCAAGATGCAGGACCAGAACGCAGTGGCTGCTTCCTGTTGCTTAAATGGCTTGTTTAAAAACATAGCAAAACATTTTACCCCTTCTCAATTTATTTTCCTTAACAGTTGCTTATGAGGGACCTTATCAAAAGCTTTCTGAAATTCCAAGTAAATTAGTCATTAGGCAGGTTTTCAGAACAGTAATTAGGCCACTCCATGCCCCTGATGTATTATTTACCTGAGAAGATATACATAATTAGGGCTCTTCTTTATAACTGGTATTACAGGCACTAAATTCTACTCCAGTCTATCATGTAATTACGCAATTAGGCTGCATGCTAAACAGAAAGAAACCAATCCTGGAAACCAAGCAAAAAGGAAAAAAACCAAAAAACAACAAACCCACAACAGTAATTATTATTTTTTAAATCCTCCATCACCAGCACAGCAGCAAGCCTTAAAATTTTAATAACCCTCCACTTAAGTCATTTCTAACAAGGTGCTGCGACCAGGTTTGGTTTCTTAATTTTGCCACGTTTAATCCCACTTTGAAAGGTTTAACGTCGTTCGGTTCCTTAAGGAGATTTGCTTTAAGGGCTGGTGTGAAAAGGGGCCTTTCTCTTCCCTGGCCAGCGCCAATTCGCCGTGCTGGAGGAAGTGGCACTGTGTTGCCTTGCAGCCTCCCTTCCCTGCTCAGCCTCCTGCTCCTCCCAATCCATGATTATTTTTCCACAGCTCCCCGGCTCGTGGAGGCAGACAGGGACAGTTGCTATGGTAGGACTGTCACAGTAATTTAGCCCTACAGAACCAGCTCCCACGCGGGGATTTTACGGGGCAGTGTGGCAAAAGGAAAGGTGGGGATGGTGGGGGTGCTGAGAGCCAGCCCTGGAGCCCTTGCACCAGCAGATGAGCTGTGCAGAGGACCAGCCAGCAGCCTCCCCACGCTTTTTTGGATGCAGGGATGGACTTGGTTGTCTCCTGATTTGCTCCTGTCTTTCTCCTGCTCTGACTGCAAAGTGAGGTTTCAGATCTTTTGAGGGTCAATTCCTACTTTTGCCTGACCACAAGCACTGGTCACATCTGTTCACACCTATCCTGCTTTGTTTTCTGGTCCTCACTGATAGAAGAGCATGTGTCATTGGAGTGGGGAGTTCTTTTTAACCTACCCATTGTTATAAACCTATTTTAGAGCTGGGGAGACCAAGATGTCACTGAGCATGCTGACTTCTCCCACAGAAGACACCTGCCTATTATGTACATTTATTTCCATGCTTTAAAGATAATGATGATTCTCTATTTAGTTAAAGCAAGAAGAGATTTCCTTCTGAAATTTTACATCTCAGTGCTCACAATTTCCAAGCCAGTTCCCAAGCCACAGGGGAAAGTGCAGAGCTGGCACAGGGAACACCATAAGCTTTAGGAAGCCCCAGAATTATACAGCCCTGCTGGACTTGAACTCTGAAAGGGAGCTGCGAGTTCAAAGTCATCCCAAAAGAGTGTGAGCTGGTGACTCAGAGGATTTAAAGATAACTGCTGGTGGACATGTATGACTGGAAAGGTCACCCCAAACCAGGAGAGAAGTTGAAAATCCCTCTCAAACATTATTCAGGTTTTGATGCTCCTTCTCTCCTCCTCTGCTATCTCACAGAGCTCTGAGCTGGTCCTGGCCACAGCAGGGCTCTCCTTCCCTCTCCTGCCATGGGGCAGCACTGCCTGAGCCCTGGACACTCAAATTCTCTAGTTTCATCTAGCCAGTGGCTCTCTTCTTAATCCTACTATAATTACTATTATTTCCTAGGGAAGACAAAAGACATTCAAGTCTGCTGGAGAAAGGACCGGTTCCTGAGACAACTGAAAAAGGACATCTTCCCCCACCTCCACAGACCACATCAGGACCAAACCACCCTCCCTTGGCAGCTCTGCCTGAGATGTACAAATGACAGGAGCAATGACCCTTAAATCCCAAACCTCATGAAATCTCAATCCTTGCATGGACTTCAACGAGAGCCTCCAATGCCTGCAAAGCCTTTTGCAGGGCTCACACTCATAAGCCACAATTCTCCCTGCACACAGCACCTTGCAGGACCAGGGCTTAGGAGCCACCAAGTCACTGCCCTAATCACCAGCAGGTCAGGATTTCAAAGGAACCTGCAGCTCCAACAGCGCTGAGATTTGGGGATTTATCTCTCCTGGGCTCTTTTGAAAAGCCTGATCAGAGTGCAGCTCTGGTCAAAAATAAGTTATGCTAAAAATAGTGCTCACAGGAGGGTCTGGTGCAAATCTCTGCTCCTGTAGGATTCCTGTGAGTCAGCTGCTTTCAAAGACAAGAGGAAATTTGTACAACTAGCAAAGCAGGAAACACAGGAGAAGGATTTAGCCATGCCTCATGGACCCACAAAAGTATACCCAGGGCATCCTATGGAGAAGACAGCCTTGCTGTTAAGATACCAGCTGCATCAGCCCCCTACCCCAATATATATATAAATATATACATATATATCATATTCAACTGTAGAACCTCCTGCACTGAGCTGGAGGAGAATAAATATAGAAGCAATGAGATATTTATAGGCAGACAGCTATTTTAACACAGCCCTGCTTTAAAGAGAATCCTTATTTAAGTCTTGTCCCTATAAAGCTGCAGGATGACTGAGAAAAATAACCTGATTAATTATTTTCATCAGGGGAACAGAGAAACATGTAGGGAAGATCAAACGCACACAAATGCACCGAGAACGCGGGAGCTGCTCGGGTGACTCAGATACAATGAGGATGGTGAGATCTCCTGAGCACAGGGATGTGTCTGAAGAACCCAGTCTGGTCACATCTGACGTCTGTCAGGGCTCAGACCAAGACAAAGCATTAGATCCAGGCACACAGCAGCTCCTTGGTGAGGTAGGGCTGGGAGCCACCACACCACCAACCAGCACTGAACCCTCCAGAGATGCGAACGACAGCCAAGCATCAGATTTTCTCATCGTGTTGTAAAAGCAATGTGAACAGAGGTGCATTTCTGCATCACAGATCCAACCAGGTTGGAAAAGACCTCTGAGACCATCAAGTCCAACCTCTAACACCACCCTGTCAACTAGACCACGGCACTACATCCAGCCAGAAAGATGCAAATGAGGGAAGAGCTGGGTAGGATGGGTCAAAGGCAGGGCTGAACGCTGAGCAGGGTGTGAGCTCTGCCTGTCATCCCCCTTCCACTGCTCCCCCTCCCCGAGCTCTGGGAAGACTCATCACAGCACCCTGGGTGTTCACAATCGATGGCAGACACTTGTACCTTGCTGACAGCATCTGTCAGAGCTGTGTGGCAGCTGCAGGCTGAGAAGGGGACTGTGAGGCAGAAACGAGGGGTTACAGGGGAGGATGAGAAACCACTTCCTTCTGCATCTGCTGGCATTGCCTCACCAGCTGACCTGAACGAGCTGTAATGCACCCATGGAGGTTGGGAGGGGAGGAGAGAGGCAATGACATAACCTAAAAATCACCTGCTGGAGCTGTCTGGGGTCTGAAAGGGCCAGAATTTGCCCCCTCCAGAGGGGGAATTTCCAACAACATGGAATACCCAGGCAGGGACATCCACCTTGTAGGAAGATGGGAGAGCTCAAGTCTCCTTGCTGTGAGGCTTCCAGGCCAGGGGCTTTCAACAGATGATCCTAATTTTTGGAGGCTTAACAGGTACAGCTCTGCAAGCCCATACTGAATGACCAAAGAGATGGGAACAGGTAAGAACACCTGGAGAAGAGATGCTTAGCTTGAATAGATACACTTGCAAAGTTAGGAACTTTCCTCTGATTCTTGCACTGATATCAAGCAACAAGGCTCAGGATACCACCTCCCACTATCACCTGTCTGCCTTGGAACGGTCCCAACATCCCACATACCTCCCTCTGCTTCAAGTGGAAGATCCCCTACATGGAAAAGAGTAAAAGCCAATGCTAGGAAGCATCACACAGGCTGGTCACACACACTGTGCCAGGTGACATCCAGCTGGTGGGGTGGTGCTTCAGCCCTGCAACAGGAGATTCCAAGAGCTTTCCTGCAGCACTCGCCACTCCTAAGGTCAATGGCAAGGTGAGGGAAATGCACCACGGAGATGCTGATGCTCCCAAGGGATGTGCCTACGTAGGAGGAGCCTGCTTTCAGTTCACGCACCAGAGGATGGCCTTTTCAAGCAAGATGAGACATCAGAAAGGAATCAGAGCCAGAAAACCATGAACACAGTTGATTAAAGAAATGGAGTAATGCCTGGATTCAGATTCCCTAATGTTTCCAAAGCATTGATAAGTCCCAGCACACAGCTGGAGGTACCAGAGGGTGCTGCTCTCATTCTGCACTCCCAAGGGCTCTCTATGGGCATGACAACCACAGATCCCTGGGGGCTCATGAATCTCCTCTCCCAGGGTTTATTCCAAAGCTTTTTAGTCTCAAACAGCCCGGGTCATCAGCCCTCTGCTGCGGGGAGAGCTGTGTCTCTTAATGTGCTGTTTCCTTCTCAGCTCAGCAAACACAGGGAGACCCGAGCTGCTGCTCTGGATTTTGGCAAGTGCTCCAAGTAGTGTGACCACAGGGTACTCAATGGAAGAAAAGGGGAGGGGGTGACCCTTCCAGTTCCAACCCACAAAAAAATACAAGCATACACATGGAGAAAGAAGTGAGTCAGGTTCTGGGAATAACAACAATAAAAATGGCTGGGGACAGAGGAGAATGCCTGCAGCAGAGAGTGAGCTTCCAACTGGGATGGGCTTGGGAATGCTAAGCTTGTGTGGGAGCTGTCAGAGTCCCAGCTGATGGCAAGAATTCCCTGCAGAGGTGACAGCTCTGGCAGACACAACGAGCAAAGAGCCAAAGAGGGCAGGCAATGGCAGCTCGATCTTCTCAGGCAGAGCCGGGCTGTGCTCACTGGCATTAAAAAACAGAAAGGGAGGTAACTGCCTAAAGACCAACTTTTAAGCAGCACCCCTGCTGCCCATAGGTAGAGTAGGGCAGGCTGGCAGCTCCCCTCCCTCCCTCTTTCCCTCCTCCAGACTTCCCTGCTGCAGCAGACCTAATTTCATGGGGTTTTTGCACAAGCAGCGGGGTGGAAAATGATCATCGGGAGGCAGCACACGGCAGTTCCCCCGATCCCCCCGCAAGGTGAGTGGCCCCAGCCCAACCCCAGTCCCACTGGGTCGGTACCTCGGCAAGGAAAGAGGCCACCAATGAGCTTTCCAAGCCCCAGTCGTGGTGAGGGGGTGGAGGGGGACCCCCACACTTCCCCCCACCCCTGTCACCCTCCCGGGATGCTGACGAGAGAGACAGCGCAGTCCTGCGTGACAGCGGGAAATTAATATGATTTTGGGGGAAGTTGGCAGTGAGTAATGAGCACCTGAAATACCTCCTCTCCACCCCCGTGCCCCCCAGACTCTTTTAACCCTTCAGCTGCTATCAAGGGTGGGAAGAGTGGGTTGAAGAGAACCAAAGAGGGGCCACACAGCCCCCCACCCCCAACAACTGGATTTGCATGGCAAGTTTTGGGCACAAATCCTGACAGTGCTTCTCGTGATCAGGCCCAGCCTGTTGAGGAGTTGAGATTGACGCTCCCAGGCTTGGAAAAGTCATTGTTGCTGCTTTTCCATGAGAGTTTCCACAAGGAGATCTAAAAAGTAGATGTGGGGGACCAAACCTGTCCTCCAAACATCCATGGGCAAGGCTAAGAGACCATCCATGAGAAGGACAGCCTGATGTGCACAGACCACTGATGGGCACAAGAACAAAGGAGGTGGCTTTTCCAGAGTCAGCTTCCCTGGTATCTGATAAATGAGAATTTGGTCAGAAAACATGCCCCATCTTCAAGGGCAACTTATGTGAACTCCTGGATGTCTGATAAGGGTCAAGGTCATAACAGCACCTTCCTGAGAGGACAAGGCTCAGAAGCTTCCTCCTATCCTTAATTGCACCAAGCTCTCAAATTTAAGGTCTCCTGTTCTCTGCCAGATGCCTGGAAGTGCTCAGGATACTGCTGGGGGAGGAGGAGAGAGAAGTGAGAAGACAGATGGTCAACCTAATCTGCCTTAGCTTGGTTTCTTCAGAAGAAGCAACGTGCAGACAGAAATGCTTCACGGTGCCACCAGCTGCAGAAGCCAACATGGTTCAGAGGCCTTTGGCACAGGGACTGTCCCAGGGGAGGTGAAAGACTGTGCAATGGAAGGTCCTTAATTGCAATCATATCCCAAGGCTGAAGATCCACTGGATTCAAAGAGGGAGAAAGGCTGCAGCAGGCTTGAGGTTAAAGAAAAAATAATGATGCAAACAGATGCAAATAAAGGACACGATGTCATCCTGAGGAGAAAACTGTGATTCATTAGAGGCTTGTTCAGGACCTTCTTGTGAAGTGAGACTGAGAAATACCCACACGTACATGGTAGTGAAAGACAGGAAGGTGGATGGGTCAATGGCACCCTGTGAGAACTGTAAGTTAAGAAATGCAAGAGACAGATGAATTTTAAGATCAAGGAAATAATCAGCTTGATTGCACCTTGACTTCAAGGCTGAGACACAAGCTCAAAAATTAGCCCAGTGTAATTTCAGGACTGTAGATTCTGCAACCTCAGAGCTGCCAGCCCCAAAAGTAGCCTGGGTGGCCAGGGGACCAATTTTGAGCGTGAACAAGAACTGGCTACAACATAAGGCAAAAAAAAGATCATGTTTTTTCTTCATCATACACATACTCTTAGCAATTCAGACAAAAGGAGAGCTTATAATACTAATAATACTAATAGCACTGAGTGTGTTATTTACAGGAGACAGCACAAACAGGCTTTGGTTTTTGCTTCCTGGGAGGAGAACCAGCCCACATGTCTGCACACACATGTGCCAGTCCCACTTGGCACTGAAAAATGACAAAACCCCCAAAACAAAACCCCAGGGTCTCATTTGAATAAGGCATTCCAAAAGCAGCCCCTTCCCTTCCTCACTCCATTTCCCTGAGCCCATTTACAGTGATGAGCAATGGAATCTGTGTGCAAAACTAATTCAGTTCCTTCAGGAGGTTCAGGTGGGTGCCCTGGCAGGAGCTGGGAGGAAACAGCCCATAAACTCCTTTCATTTGCATTGGGCACCTGGACTGAGCAAGGCAGGCAGCTGAAAACTCCTTGGCAGAGGTTTTGGGTGAGCAGAGAAGGGACCTGTGGGTATGGAGTACATGGAGTGCAGAAGAGGGGAAAAAATAAATATAAAAATCAAGTATGCAATGAATATTCAAAACAGGGAAAGAGATATGCTGAAAAAAATCTTCCTTCTGCTCTTAGGAAGAGCCACCTTTTAAAGCAACCTCACCAAGATAACAGAGAGTTAAACATTTCCTTATCTATGTTAAACACCTTTATGATTCAAACTGAAAAACAGCACTGAAAACCTATTTCACTCTCCCCCACCCCACGGCTCGCTTTGCAGAGCGGCCAAATTAAAGTGTCCAGTTACATTTCTGGTCTCTGAATACCAATCCAATGATGCTGTGTTTGGGTTTCCAGAACACAAGGAAAAGACTTGAAGAAAAACCCCCTCCACCCAAAAAAAAGTTCAATTTATGATTTTTGAGAGAGTAAGAGAAATAAATCAGCCCAGCAGATCCCTTTATTCCCACCTGCAGCTCTTGGCTCCTGAGGCTGGGGCACACACCTGCAAGCTGCTGCCCAGAAAAGCACCTTCATCACCCTCTGCAACACTCCCTGGCACTGCAATTTGGACATGGAAACACACACAGGGATTGGTAAATCCTCTGCACTAAACCAGGCTTTAAGGATGCACCTGGGGTTGGCTGTGCAGGAGATCCAGGTTGCACAGAAACCAGAGGCGTGGAAAAGGAGATGGCATGGGGTGCTTCAGGGGGCCCAGCCTAGAGGTAAGACCTAAATCTTCCAAGAACCCCAGAAAAGGGGGGAAATGAGATACTAAATAAGACCAAGGGTGGGAAGGAGAGCCAAGCCATGCAGTGGGATCACTGGGAAGATCACAGCAGCCCAAGTGCTGCACTGCAGCCAAGACCTGTTGGAAATACCAGCCCTGAGCTTGCTGGAAGGCTGCAGGGAGGAGACAGTATCAAGGATGCTGCAGAGCAGGGGAAAATGTACCAGTAAAGACACACTGTGGAATGGTTTGGGTTGGAAGGAACCTTAAAGCTCATCTATCACCAATCTCCTGCCACAGGCAGGGACACCTCCCACTAGATCAGGCTGCTCCAAGCCTTGTCCAACCTGGCCTTGAACACTTCCAGGGATGGACTACCTGTGTCAGAGCCTCACCACCCTGCCAGGCAAGAATTTCTTCAGTATATCTTATCTAAACCAGCCTTCCTTCAGCTTAAGGTCATTCCCCCTTGTCCAAAGCTCTCTTGTAGGCCCCTTTCAGGTACTTGGAAGGGGTTTAAGGTCTCCCTGGAGCCTCCTCTTCTCCAGGCTGAACAGCCCCAACTCTCTCAGCCTGTCTCCAGAGCAGAGGGGCTCCAGCCCCCTGATCAACTCAGTGACCTCCTCTGGACTTGCTCCAATGGGTCCACACCTTGTGTTCCCCTTGCAAACCAAAAACCACTAAAAGCAACCAGCTGAGCTCTGCAGGCAGGGCAGAGTGAGCCACCAACCAAGCAGCTTCCTAACCATGCCAGAGACACACATCCAAAGATGCAATTTTTGCAAGAAACCTTCAAACAATGTGGGCAGACAGGATCTGCACAGCTGGTGGGTGAGAGGTGCAGAGTCACCCTGGGGTGCACAGCTTCAGTCCAGAGCAGCATCCTGAGCCCCCTATGCCACATATGCTCCTCCTCAGACACTCAGCAGCCCAGCACAGACCTTGCATTCTAATGAGGAGCTGGAATCCAGCATTAATGCAAGTGCCACATCATCTGCTGGCATCACTGGACACTGCTTGCATTTCCAGCTCCTGAGGATGGGCTCTGAGCCAGCTCACTGATGCTTCTCCCATACATGCAGCCCTGTGGTGCTCCTGGCCTGGGTCTGCCCCATGGGCATGGAAAGGCAACTTTAAAATGGGAACCAGGCATTTTTATCCCTAAGGAGAGACCAAAACCAGGCAGAAGTGCTCCTGGCATGGGAACCCACCCATGTGCTGAAGGCACCAGAGCACACACAGACACCTACATCTCAAGCACCACACCAATGAGTGTCTGTAACCTCTGGCATTTGATGGGCTGGAGCAGGAGCCTGGGGATGGCTTTGGAGAGCCCAAAGGATGGGTCAGGTTTCTAAACCACCCATTTGTTTCCTGGAGAACATGATATGGTGATCCCACCCAGCACCAAACCAAGCCCTGAGGCATCATTACTGCTGTCAGTGCTCAGAGGGATGATGAGACAGTTCTTGCTCCTCATACTGTTTCTGACAGGTTTCCACCTGAACGAGACACACATTCCACAGTCCTTCTGTGTGCTGGCACCAATGTTCTAATTCCCAGGGGAAGCCAGGAAGCTGGGATCCAACACCCTGTATGCAGGGTGCCCACCGATGCCAGCTGCTTCCCTGGGGTCTTTCTGCTTCTACAAGACTCCTTCTTGGGCATTCTCTTCTTACACAGGCTTGCAAGCAAGACACCCTGGTCAGCCTGTTCCTTCTGCCATCCCATTGCATCAGCAGATCTTTCTTAGCTCAGATGTCTCCTGGCTTCTCCCAAGCTTCATCCACCATCTCCATCTTGCTGCTGCAGCTGTGCAGCCCTTGTCCTACCCCCAGCAGACCCTCACATCACAGGGAGATGTTTGTGGTGACTTCTGCAGCTCTCTCCACACCCATCTAACTGCAGGGGGACAGCATGGAGAAAAATGTGAGGCAGCTAAAAGGAAGCAGCAATGGGTTTCAAGACATTTCTAGCACCTGAAGGATTTTAAAAGTGAAAGAAGAAACCCTGACAGCACTGGACGTGCCAGGGCTGTTTGCACTGAATATTCTAATTAATTCTGCCCAACACTTGCTTAACAAACTCACATGTTTATGAAGGGACTAATTTTTCTCTCCTCTGCCTTTCACTAGCAAAGATTTCCAGGGCTTCAACAGGGCAATGTTACTCTGGGAAGGAGAAATTGTCTCCAGTCATGTAGACTCCATTACTGGGAGAAAGGTGTGAACAGCAAGCATGTCTGGCAGACGGATTCATTATACCACAGTGTCCTTTATAATGGGAAATGAAAAGCCCATTCTGATAACTACACTTTATTATAATAGGTCAGAAGAAGTGAAAGGCATCATCTTATAAAATTAACTTCATAAAGACTGCCTTTAAAAAAAAAAAAATCTCTGCCACTTTATCCCCTGCATCTCCCTTCAGAGATTATTCTTCTCCTAGAAGAGACATGACTCCAAAGTCTTGTCCCACTGGCTGTCTTCACTTTTACCCTCCATCAGAGGGGATAGATCTGTTTCCTCCTAATCAGTCCCAGACACTTGTTTTGCCAGATGCAATAAATGCCACGTCTTTGTCAAGACACAGAAAATAGTCAGCAAAGGAGTTAAAATTAAAAGAGACACCCACCCCCAAAGGTCTTTGCAAGCAGCAGCATTACTTTCTTTACAGGAAAGTCAGAACACAGAGATAAATGCACCCAATAACCTGTTCTGTGTCCTGGAATACCTTTCAGTTGCTTTTCTGCTCGCTGCTTCTTTAGTCAAACTCAAGTGCAGTCTCTCAATTGATAATAACTTTGTGATTTTAACAGCTTCATGCAACGTGTTTGACTGCAGTTCCTACAGGTGATTGGTAAGGGATGGCCAGAGGGAGGACAAAAAAATCTTCCACACACAGTGCTGGCCCCTGATCTCAATCTGCATTTGTAGGGTTACCACAGCTAATTGGCAAGGAAGGGCTGGATGTGACAGTCAAACAAATTAAAGAGAAATTATAGATACCAACCAAATAATAAACTACCAGATATCTTTTGCATGGAAAACAAGAAACAACTCCATCCTCAAAACACAGTACCTGAGATGCAACTCCAACAACTGCACCCTTTGGTGGTACAAGCATCAACTGTGCCAAACTCTAACCAGACTCTTGATCATATCTATCCCTCAGGTTGCCTTTGATTGGGTAGGAATCCTTTAAGAAGTTTTTTTGTAAATCTAACTGTTCCCCCTTTGAGGAAAATAAAACATGCATCTTGTCAAAATGTTCTACATCAGCTGCAAAATAGTCTTATTTTTAATATTAATGTAGTTGGTGCAGACCAGAAGGAGGATGATGCTATGAAACAAACAGTTAATTGGAACTTCCAATGAAGGCTGCGTGGATATAATGTGATAGAGTTTTAAAGGAGCCCAATTTTCAGAAATTGCCAGGGCTCCAATCTGTGAAAATGTGGCCTTTCACAGATCTCCAATTCAGCTTGCCACATCTAGAGTTTCTTTTGAAAAAAAAAGTCTTGCCATAAAAGCCCCACAATTTGGTAGCAAAAATTAGCAGCCTTCATGGGATAGCAATCCCTTTGTCTCTCCTCCCCTAACCATGGCTCTTTGGAAAGAACTAAGAACCATTTATCTTTTGTTATTTTTTCAGGTAGTAAAGATAAGAGTAGAATCTAATAAAGAACAAAAATGGGGGAAAAAAAACCATACCCACAAAAGCTAAATCTTCACACCTAGCCCACAAGCAGCCCCTATAATTGAACAGCTCTCCCTCTGAAGAAAATAACACCTATTGGGTCTCAAAAAAAAAAAAAAAAAAAAAAAAAAAANAACACAAATTTTTGGCAACTTTAATAAAAAAAAAAAAAATTAAAAAATAAATCCATGAGGGTGCAAGAGAGGCCAAAACCTCCAGCAGAATGTGGCAGGACATGTTCTGAACCAGCATCACACACCCCAGCAAAGCCACTGGGGCTGGGGTGGAAGGTGGGCAGCACTTCAGGCTGGTGGAACTGCAAAGCATTTATTTTGCAGGCAGAGGACTTCAGCTGTTAACCAGAGCATTCATGACTCCCCTACAGAGCAAATTAAACATCACTTTCTCCAGTTTAAGAATTAGAACCTGATATCCCCAAAGTTCCTCCAGGCTGTTGTAGGAACACAAATGATGATGGTGCAGGGCAAGTCTGAGCATTTACGTGATGGACCCATAAATAAAAATATCAAAAACTGTAAAGGCTACCAGGACAGGATTCCCAGTAGAGGTACAATAGCTTTAAAAATCCACTGTTCAAAACACCCAGCCCCCTTGTTTTGCTGTTCTTCAATGCCATTAACACCTTCTGTGGGGCCATTTGAAAAGCAAGACACAGTTCCTCGACAAAGCTCAAAGAACGGAAATATCTGTTTGAGAAAAAACATATATATAAAACACACATAATTATTATTCATATATTTGGAAACATGTATTAGCATAATATATGTTTTTGAGGTGATACTCATACACATATATATAGTGTGTATATATAAAACATATGCGTGTGCTTAATATATATACACACATACATAGTATGGTTTATATTTATTAATTTTTCTCCTGCCCCAGCAATTGAGAAAAGATAAAAGCAAGCATAGAAGGAAGCAGGCTGGGGGCCAACATCAGCTGCAGGGCTGGAAAGTGACTCAGGAGCCTGTGAAACAATAGAGAAGATGCTCACCCTGCAAAGCCTCCCACCTCCAGGGGCCTGGGGCTGCCCCCCTGCATGGCAATGCCTGGTGGTCCCTGGCTGTCCCCAGGCTCCTGCTCCCCAGCCAGGCTTTCCTGGGCAGGCTAAGAGTGCCCCCTGCAGCCCTGCCATGCATTCCACTGCCAAGAGATTGCAATTCCAAACAAATACCTAACAAAAACACGAAATGAGACAGGCTCCTAAATGCAGAAGGAGCTAAAAGCTCCGGAGCGAAGGCACCTGATTTAAAGCCGCAGCGTAAGCAATCCAGGAGGATGAAGTGCCTGGCAGTGCTCTGCCATGCCTGGTTTCAGCTGCCCTGAAGGGCAGGAGGGATGGCAGGACTCTGTGTGTGTGTCTCCCCCGCCCAAGCTGCTCTGAGGACAAACCCCACATCCCTGAACATCCCAGGAGGATGCAGCGGGTGTTCCCCAGAGCGCTCTCGCTGGCACACGTGGTTGGAAGCTGCACATCCCCTGCAATATTAATCAGACTGTTCCTCTGCCCCTCCTCTCCACAGCACTGAGGTGCCAGACAAGACAGGAGGGGAAAAAAAAATAAAAACCACACCAAAAAAAAGCCCAGAGTCTCTGCTGGGCTTGTCTGTCCTTGTGGTACACCTTGTGGTACTCCCAGCTCCTTGAACTTAACTCAAGGCTTCAGAAGACAAACAGAGATGCCCCTGAGTTTGTTTGTTCAGGCTTTATGAAGGTCACTTCTGTGGCCACAGTGTTGGGATTTAAATTAGCAATGCTAAGAAAATTCAGAAGAGGGACTTGGAAGTCCAGGGGGTTTTCCTGGACTTCTCAGGGTAGCACTGAAGCAAAAGCATCCAAGCTGCACTGCACCAGGAAGGAAAACCTTTGGTTGTTTTATAGGGATCTTTATATTTTACCATCACCCTTCCAGCAATGTGTGTCCAAGAGCCAAGTCATGGTCTGCCTTCAGTGAAATCCTCAGAATTCACTCCAAATCAAGTGTTGCAACACGCAGCTTTCCTTACACCTTGCATGTAAACAGCCTCCTAGCCATGCAGGAACCTGCAGATAAGCCAGGAGAACATCACATGCTAAAAAAGTAGGTGGAATTCCCTGTGGGAATGCAGTTTTCCCTGCAACAAAAAAATCCCTGCCAAGCTGTTTTTCACTGCACGATTTGGGGAGATTTCAAAGAGTTGAGCAATTCCTCAATTCATTCCCTTTGGAAAGAAATGCCACAGCTGTGACAAAAGTAGTGCTTCTGCTTAGACAGGCCCACACAGAGGCCCCCTCCTGACACAGCAAGTCCTCCACCATGCCCTGCAGAGGTGAGCTATCACCCTTGGTAGATGGGAAAGACTGATGGGCAGATTTGAACACAAATTCCCCGAAATTCTTCTGGAAGACAGCTGCAGTGAGCAAAACATTCTTGTCCTGGGAGCAGTAGAGATAGATTTCCTTTTACAAAGTTTCACCTGTTTTCCAGGATGCATTACAAGGCTTAACAATGCACAGCACCAAAGGTTGAGGACATACAGGACACACAGAAAGAAGGCAGGCTGGGATCCCAAAATCCCTGTGAAAACACCCAGCACTGTCCCAGGTAGGTCTCATGTGTGACAAGGTATTTCTTGTCACAGAGAGTCTTAAGGGCAGCAGAGTTCACATCCTTACAAAACAAAGGGCTACACCCCACTAACTGTGTGAGGCACAGGCAGTGAGACACCCAGGAAAGGGAGAGCAAGATGGAAATCCTCCCTTCATGATGGGATGGAGCCACACCAACATGTGGTTGAGGCAGGTCGAGGAGGGAGCCAGCTCCACTCAACCCTGGGTGGGCAGATGTGCTGAGCATCAGGAATGCTCCTGTACAACTTCCAGGAGAGAGGGAAAAACATCCAAGGGTAGATTATTTCCTTGATAGGCACAGGGATCTCCAAACTCCATGGATATCTACTGCATGGTGATGGCCCACTGGCTCCAACAGCTCACAGAGGCTCCAGCCACGACCCTGGATTATGGGATCACCACCTCACCAGCAGAACTTCTGCACTGGTATAACCTGTCCAACCATTTGCCTTTTCACTTCGGAAAAGGTTTGTTTACTTCCACAGCGACCACAAAACTCACAATATTTAAAAAAAATCCAATAACCAAATCCCATATGAAAAATCAGCTGCAGCCCAGGGCTGCACAGACCCAAGAGAAAGCACTTTCCTACCTGAACAGCTCCCTCACTTCCCTGACAGTGGCCTGGAAGGGGATGTTTCGGACCAAGATCTTGGAAGTCTTCTGCTTCTTGACAGTTTGTTTCCTTCGGGATGACTTCACAGCAGGCCTGTGGAGTCAACAAGAGGGGCAGGTGAGGACCATGGAGCAGCATAGCCCCCTTCCCATTGGATTTGGAATGTGGAAAAATGAAGCAGCTGGCTCACACTGACATCTTGGCTCATGACAGTGGGAATGGCATAGAGCACACCAAGAAGGAAAGAATTTCAAGTGATTAAAACCCTACACCTGAAATAGTCCATCCTGCTGACTTAAACTTCAGTTGTGGTCCTGGACTCATGTTTTGTTCTGACAGCAAATCTTGTCCATTCAATTGTCAAGAGAATGTACTAATTGATAGATTTTAAGAAATTAGTTTAATGTAAGCCAATTTTGATTCTTTTTCTTCCTGGCTTATAAGACATGAAATGAAATTTTATGATGGAGTATTAATTTTTTTTACCTCCAGAATTGTATTGCATTTGGACAAGGTGAGAATTTACCTAATACAAAAGACATCAGCTTATTTCATAAAGCAAAGCACTTCACATTGAGGGCTGGATACCCGCTGAAGGGATTTTAAATATCAAAATGAATAAAAATGGTTTATGAAAGGATTGAAATATGAAGTGCAGTCAGGGAGCTGTCAGGCAGCTTCTGGTCCCCAGGAACCAGATTTTCAAACAAATGTTGACATTTAAGATGTATCACCTCCAGTAGGGTTTCCGAAGTGTCTGAGGGACAGTGTGTAGGTGCCAGCATTCAACCTTCAAACACCTGGATTAATTTTCAACTTTGCATTTAGAATATTCTGTACTTAATAAAATCAAAGAGAGAAACCCTAGAAAACAAGACTCTTAATTTCAAGTAAACTCATCCACAAGTAACCATCTCCTCTGCACCTGACTTACCAAAGAAAAGAAGGCAAATCCAAACTTTTTCATGAAGCAAGAAAACTGTTTGTCTTGATTTGATCAGAACTGACAGAACATTATTCTAAGCTCTTGTTCTCTCAGATGATTTAGGGCAAAACTACTTCATTACCGAGAGAATATTTGTCTTCAAGAACTCTACACACCCACTGGAATTTGTGCTACAGTTGATTTTGCAGTGCTGATCAAAGCAGAGGGTTTAGAGTAGCCTTTTCCTTGAGTGTGAAAGGAAATTATGCCTGGTTCTCCCTTCAAGCTCATTTTTGGGGTCCCACCTACAGCTAGTCAGCATTTTTTTTTTTTCTTTACAAGCAAACCTGACTAAACTGACTCTAAGTAAAGCACAAGAAAGCCTGATATGTTCAACAGCTGGAGCACCACTGATCACATCCTTCATGAGGCAGATGCCAGGGGAGAAGGGAAGAACCCACCAAGGATTACTGCAGCTTAAATGTAACCCTGTTACAGAGGTGAGACATGAGATTTACCTCACAGCTCTCTCTGAGAGTTTCACTTCCAGCTTATGGCCATCTACAGAGCAGCCCTAGAAGGAAAAACAAGGAAACAACAAAAAAAAAATAAATAAAGGAACTAAAAGTCACAACAGCTTTCAGGACACAAGCACAGCATTTCAAATCTTGCTTTCTTTCCCATATAGTCCTCCCCTTCTCTCAAGCAAAGTTTTACTCTGTTGAACACTGGTCACGCTTGTCATGCCTCAAAACTTCCCAGAGTTCAGCCTCTTGCCTGATCATTCCTGACAGGACACAAAAAATGCAGTGGCACTATACTGGCAACCTGGAGCCCCATTGCCCAACCCCTGCCCAAAATACCCAGTTTCCTTTCAGAAGGATGGAGCACATACATCTATCCCAAGGCTATCCAGGCTGTGGAATGTGAAATGACCACCTGGTGAAGGTGGGACTCATGGATTACAGTCACTGAACATTCACAGATGACAGAGCAATGCCTTCACCTCCAGCTGTCTGGCCCATAATAACCAGGCAGTGTGGACAGAACACTTGGATGTTTTATTTTTATGATTCATTCCTTTAGAGTGCAGCAAAATCCTGTGTCATGGAGAAGGCAGGAGATAGTTAGAAGACCCTGAAGCAATGGCAGAGTCACAGAGGGCAAAGAGAAACTCTGCAGCACTAATTAAATATGAAGCAATATTTGTTCTCCCTGTGAATGAGGGCCTGGGTCTCTGTCCCTCTGCAAAGGGTACCTTGAAGAAACACTCATTAAATTTCAACCACTGTACATTTTCTGCCACCTTCACACTGGATCTTCACTAGGAAAGATTCTTTTGGTCTTGCCCCTTTACAAATCCTCTTCCCTCACAAGCCTGGCCCATTTTCCAGGCTTCTCCATCTGTCCAGTGCAACGTGCAGCACTGACACCCTCAGCTCTGTTTTGAGCTCTAAGGTTCATCCAAATCCTTGCCCACTCTAAGAATTCCAGACTGGTAACACTTCAACTTACCTGGAGCTGCCGCAGGGCTTTCTGGGCACTCTCTGGCTTCTTGTACTCCACAAATCCAAAGCCCATGGAAAGCAAAGTGCCTGTCAGAAGAGAAAGGGGACTCTCTAAGCTAGCAGGAAACAGGGATGGCATAAGATATAAAAACAAACCAGAAGCAAGTACTAATTGCCAAAACTGGGGGGACAGAAACTTCGTACCCCAGGCAAAGGGCCAGCCCGCCCATGCCCTGAGTCTGATGCTCCTCATGAGCACCCCTGGCTGACTTGTTCTGAGCAAGAACAGCTGGTTCTGGTGCTGATGTGAACGTGGAGAGAACTGATGCTGAAGGCAAAACAGATGTTTTGCTTTGCACTGTTTCGGTGCAAAACTTAAATAAAACACTGAGTCCTACAAAGCAACCGCTGACACCATCAGGAGAAAGTGATCCCATTATGGAGACACAAACATTCCCTACACCTGAGTGGGCAGCTGCCACTTCTAGAACAAGGGAGAGGACTTCTATTCCATCACCCACACACAGCAAAGGTTTGCATCACCTGCAGTCACACCACACTGACCTGTAGAGGAGCCATCATCAAGGTATGATTAATAATGAGGGAAGGAAAAAAAAAAAACCCACAAAAAATACACAAAAAAATCCAAAGTGAAAACGTAACACTCTGTTTCCAACTTAAAACTCTCAGTGGGATTGGACTGCAGAGATGACCCACAGGGACAGAAAAGGCATCTCTTAGGCAGGTGGTACAAGATCAGCCCAGATTGGGATGTTGCTGTCTGGTCATGAGCACACCAGACATGCCAGCAGTACTGAAGAGTTCACTGTATTTCTTTCCCTTTCAGCAGAGCCAAGTTCTCAAGCACTCCATGAAAGAGAAACCCTGTCAAGGCAAACTCCCAGGAAGCCGTGCAGCGCCCAGAAAGAAGACACAGCCCTTCCCAGTCAGCTCTTGCCTTAATCCAACTCTTCCCTGTCCAAGCACCTGGAAAGAGTGTGCAGCCAATGCAATAGGCACAGCCAGCTGTCCCTGCAGCCTGTGGGGCTCAGGGCTGGCAGGCAGAAGGCCAATGAAGCCCACTCAGTAGAGCACTCAGCCAGGAACCCTCGAGGACCCCATCCCTTCCCACGGATAACGTTGATGGTGCGCGGTGAAATCCTCTGGGGCACTGGTTCCTTTCAGCTCCCATCCCACTCTCTGCTGTGATCCTGAAGGGGTTTGGCTTCTCCAGCTCAAGATCTCAAAAGAAGGCCACGTCTCCACAAATCCCATAATCAAGCTTAACCTTCTAGACCGAGCCCTGGCATGTGTTTGGCTGATGCTTTCAGCCATTTCAACAGGACCACTTCTAGAAACACTAAGGATTTTGCCAAGGAGAACAAAAATGCTCTGCCACATGAATGCTAAAGCAACGCCACACCTGAGCCCTCAGCAAGCAGCTGAGGGAAGGAACTGAACAGCAACATCTAGAGTACCTGCTTTGTCTTTCTTCTTGGATATTGTGCAGCTCTTCAGGGCTCCCACTTTGGAGAATGCCTGCAAGGAATTTGGACACGTGACTCAGTTCCCTTCGTCAAAGGCTTGCAACTCGAGTGACAGTGAGCCCTCCTTGCACAGGAGCACACACTCACAGGCCCACCTCCCTCAGCACACACCTGACAAGCAGTCACTGCAGATCTGTCTTATAAAATTATTTCTGTACAAATACACACACACAAAAAGACTGTTGAAGAAATGAAGACATGCTCCCAGAAATCCTTGACCACTCCTCAGAAACAGTGCAGAGATCGAGATGGCTCTGGAGCAACACTCTGGATTACAAGATGCCCTCAGGCATCAGACCTTATGGGTTGGTGACTCCTGTGATGGCCCTAGAATTTACCTCCTTCCAAAGATGGGTGGCTAAAAGATACCAAACTATTTATTTGACTTCTTTGTAAAATGACAGCCAGAAAAAGAAGGAAAAAGCCCTAGTCCTTCTCTGGACATTTACATTTATCCCCAGACCCAAAGGGACTACTCTCACAGTCTCAAGGTAGAAGAACACAGGCCCAGGATGGACTGACACTGCCCCAGCACTCTTGGGCCATGGAATGTGGCCTTTTACATGGCTACAAGAAGTGGCAGAGATGAGAATTCCCAGCTGCTTTTCCCTATTCTGCTATTAAGATCCCACATGGCTTTAGCAATGCTACACTCTGTCCCAAGTGCTTTGCTGAGCTAAAGCAGCACAGACAGCTCAACAGCAGCAGAAGCTGGGATGAAAAGCACATCTCTGAAACCATTGTTTTTTTATTCATGGCCTTCACACACCAAGCAGTAAGAGAGCTGCAAAAATGCTTATCCCAAGGAGAAGTAATACAGAAAGCATAGGAGATGAGGAGTCTTAAAAGATTTTCTACTGCCTCCACCTGTCCAGAGGTGGAATTAAGGCCCACAAAAACAGCTTCAGATACATTTGTCTTAACTGATGCCTGAGAGCCCAAAGTCGATACTCTCAGTATAATCCAGTGCCTTCTCATCTCCCACTGCAATCTAACTGCTTTAATCACTATATCCTTATGGCTCACCTCCTTCAGTGTGTCTTCTGTGGTGGCAAAGTTCAGGTTTTTGATGAACAAGGTACACCCAGGGAGGTTTTCTTCTTCTTCTTCTTCTTCCTCTTCTTCCTCCTCTTCTTCATGTGCTGCTGCTTCCCCTAAGTCCTTTATAGCTTCACCTGAAACAAAAGGAATAAACCCAATTTTTTAAGATGAAACAAAGCCAAACTTTGGGGGAGTTTGCCCACTCAAATTTTGTGAGAGCCCCTGGACTGGGGAGGAAGAAGGTGTACTTAGGAAGGGAAGATCATGTCTTTGCAGTGGGAAACCATCCAGACAAAGCATACATTAGGGCTTGACATGAGCAGAGAAACGCTACAGGGCCCCACAGCCTGTCAACAACAAGTAAGACAGGTCTCACCTGGTACCAGCCCTGGTTCATCCTCTTTTTCTGGAGCCTCAACATCTTTTTTCTGAGGGTCTGGGCTTAGGAAGACACCCATTGGAGCCCACTCCAGGTACAAAGGTACAGAATGAAACTGCGAACAGAACACAGGAGAGAAATGAAGAGTGGAGGACAAGGCTTGAAGGAAAAGCTCTGTTTTCAGCTTCACTTCCCTCTCGCTCTGCAATGGAAAACAGCAGTGGGAAAGTAACTTTTTCAGCTGGCTAAACTCCCTTTCACAAAAGGATCCAACCTCCCACAGGACCTCAATCTACCATATATTACACTCCTTTATTTTGAAAGGGAAAGAAAACCCCTCTAAACGTGTGACAGCCCCCTCCTCTGCAGGCTGAGCCCTGTTCAGCCACTGCTACACAAGGATGCCTCAGGCATCCTGCCAAATCTCAGGGACAGACCCCAATAGCAGCGGCCCTGGGATAACTCACTTCCCTCAAAACCCCCTGCCCCTCTGCAGACATTCCCTCCCGCAGGCTCCCGACCAAGCCCACATCCACACCCTCCAGGCAGCTGCCTCACCTTGGAGTAGGCCAGCCTAGTGAAGGCCTGCTTGGCCTCGGTGGGCTCCAGGAACTCCACGATGGCTGTGATGCCTCCATGTGGCAGCAGCACCCGGCCCAGGCTGCCGTGCTGGCCGAAGACGCCCTCCAGCTCGGCGGTGCTGGTGTCGGCCGGGAGGTTCTTCACCAGGATCACGGTCCTGCTCCGCTCGCCGGTGGCCTGACATGGTCAGGGGAGAAACAAAGGGAAGGTGGGGTTCAAATCTGCAAACTCCCAACGAGCTGAAGGTTTCTGAGCCAACATGCTGCCCTCCCTCCCTCCACGTCATCCCTTTCCAGGATCCAAGAGGGCCAAAGGACATTTGGAAAACACCTCCTGCAAGGTTCACACCCTGGTACGACCTCTCTGTTCCACAAGTGCTCCTGTATGGAGGTTTCAGCTCCAGATCCACTCTGATATGGACACAGGACTTCATCCCCTACAGCAAGCTGACCACCATACCAAAGCCAGCATATTATGGATTTCAACCATTCCAAGGGCAGTTGCATTTTCAAATGCACAAGACATCTCCTAACACATATAAGGGTCCAACCCTGCAAGATGCTGAGGATTTAAATACCAATTTCAAAGAGAACTGAGGACACCAGGACTAGAAGAGGTAGGTCCACACTGCTGCCTCCAGCTGAGCATCTCACCTGACTGAAGGAATCCAGGCTGACTCCATTTTCAATGAGGAACCGGCGAATTTCCTGGACCAGTTCTGTTTCCCCCAGAGCAACTCTCACTGCCACGCTGTCTTTACTCTCCTGCAGGCAAGAATGTCAGTCACCTGCTGTTCTTGTTGCTCTCACAAGCACATGTAAAGGGAATGCTGCAGAGAGTTGGAAGGTAAAATGCTCCAGCTCCTCTGAAGCTGCTGAAAGTTTTGCTGTTGGAATCCGAATGCTTCCCAAACCAAAACAGTTTCCAAGAGGGAACTGAGCTTTAGGGTGTAAATTCCCATCAACTTCTAGTTATGCAGAAATGCAAAATTCAGGCACAGAAAAGCAGAGTGTGGGAAGGAGGGATGGGGGTGTCACTGTGCTCCAGTGACAAGGGGATTGATAGGCTCAGATCTCACAGAGGTGCTACTTATCTCAGCCTGTGTGGTGCTTGTGAATGCACTAAGGCTTCTGCTGCAGACCAGGAAGGCCCTGGGCTTGAGGGAACAGGTAGGAAAACAGGTAGGATCTCCCACCCCAGCTGACTGATAACTCAACTCACAGGATCCAGCACTTGGCTTTTGGAAGCGTTGTACTTCTGAGCCATGGCATCAGCCACAGCGTTTGTCCCCACAAACAACGTGTTCCAGTTGTGAGAGCTGGAAAGACAAAGAGCCAGGTTTAGAGTCACATGACCCCTTCTTCCTCTCTAGCTGATAGTTCTGGGATAAAACACCATGAGCAGCCAGGGTGAAGAGTTAGAGGGGGAAAAAAGAATCCTTAGAGAATGGTAAGAATGACTACAGGGCAAATAGAAAGGCAGCAGTGCAGGCAGCTGAGCTCTACTCCCCTAGACCTCCCTGGTCATAGCTCTGCAGTAGTTCAGGTGCTGGCTCAGAGGAATACCCCTTTCCAGTTTTCCTAAAAGCATAAAACCCATCCAAGCAAGGTTGCACCCCTTTCCCTTTAAGTTAGAAAGTATTGCTTACTTCTTTCAAACTAATTTGTCACACAGCAAAACAAAGTTCCTACTAGTTTTAGAAATACAGATGGCCAAGTACAGGAGAAAGACCCAACTGATCTGAAATCACTTCCCTAAAGAGTTACAGCATCAGACCAACTTTTACCAGATACCAGAGAAATAAACTCATACACAAAGCCATTCAAAACCTGTTTCTCTCAACTGCTGCTGCTCACTTAAGCCACTTGGACAGGGGAGTCAAGTGGGTAAGAGAGAAAGGAAACAGAACTGCACAGCAAATGATTTATTGACTTAGGGAATCTATCCAGCCCCTGCAGAGACCCCACACACATTTCTGCCACTTGGGAATTTGTGTTTACCTGGCACTGGTGGCTTTGTCCTTGGCCTCTTTGCGCTTTTTGTAGGAGGAAGAGTCTTCTGCATCTCCATCTTCCATTTTTTCCTTTTTGATTGTGGATGGTAAAAGATGCATCATTCTACCCTAGAAGACAGGAAGGGGTCCAGCAGCTTTGAAATAATCCAAAGTCCATGAACTAAGTAGAGTGGAGGAAATTTTCAGGCACCTTTCCTAGTCAAATAGCCAAGGTGGAAGGAGGGAACCTTCCTTCCCAGAGGAGACATGACAGCAAGTCAGAGTGGCCACACAATGTAAGGAACAACCCTGGAGCTCCTTTTCCAGCTCTGCCAGGCTTTTGGTACCCGCAAGACTGTTCAAACCAAGCTCCTCTACCAAAAGCACCTGTGTTCACATACAGCACAGCAGAAGAGGCTCAACCTGTGCAGTCAAGCAGAGAAGCAAACTCTTGGCCCTGTTAGCCATAACCATTCCCACCAGCTGCAATCCCACAGCATAGCTGCTGTACCTGGAACACCTGCCCATCCAGTTCTGCCAAGGCCTTCACTGCGTGCTCGGGAATCATGTAGGTGATGAAAGCAAATCCTTTGGGTTTCTTGGTCAGTCTGTCAATGGGGAAATGGATCTCCGAGAGGGGCCCTGCAGAAAGGAAGGCTTTATGGTGACAGATATCCCTGGACAGTCATCACACAGAATCACTGAATCATTAGGTTGGAAAAAACCTCCAAGATCTTTGAGTCCAACCTGTGACTGATCCCCACCTTGTCACCCAGCCCAGAGCACCGAGAGCCACGTCCAGCCATTCTTTGAACACCTCCAGGGATGGGGACTCCACCACCTCCCTGGGCAGCTCCTTCCAGTGTTTAACAATGTTTTCTGTGAACCATGATGTCCAATCTGAACCCCCCCTGGAAGGGGAATGCTCTGAACTGGCACCTCCTGGACACAGTCAGGGATGAGGGGGGACAGGGTTGGCAGAGCAGCTCTGGATATTGCACAGGGTGTGTGGCAAGACATCAACCTCAGCCAGGAGCAGCAGACTGACAAGGTGGGCCCAGCAAAAGCAGCCCAAGTCTTGTTTTGCATCATGTGACAACTCACAGGGCTCTAACACATGACACAAACCAGGCAAGCTCTGAGAGGCTGCATTTATCTTCAGTCAGGAACAAAGCTTTCCACAACCTAACCCTCTATGCCCCCAAGTCATCTGAATGCCAAGATAACCTTATATCTCTTTAATTTCGAGGTAGAAAAGGGAAACTTCAAGCTTCCACCTGACATTCCAAACAAACTTGGGGTGTATCTCAGAGATCCATCTCTTACCTGCAAAATCTGTAAGTCTCCTGCCAAGCACACACCAGGCAGTAAAGATGATGGGAGTTGGGCCATATTCAAGAGATGTGGGACATGGAGCTTTGCCCCACAACAAAACCCTCTGTGTTTACAAAAGAAAGATGCTACTCTGCAAGTCTCAGTCCCAGGGCAAATACTCACCATACTTTGAAAAGATCTTCTCCAAGTCCTCCTCGGTGCTTGTAAAGGGAAGATTCCTGACAAAGAGTCTCCCTGATTCAGACAAGTCCTCTTCTTCCTCATCATCCCTCAGCCTTCTTTGCCACGGCTGATTATTGGGTTTTGCTGGAACAGTTTCTTTTGGGGTGTTCCCACACCGGGAAACCTCAACACATCGACCACCTAATCCACGGCCACACACAGAGGCAGGTTAGAAGCTTCCCAAGGCCACGGGCAATCAACATCACTGCACCAAGAGCCCAGGATTACAGCAGTGACATAAGGAATTGCAATCCCAACCCCACAGGCTTTGAGTAGGACTCTGCCTGATTTGAAAAAAAAGGGCTGGTAGAGGCTGCAAGATGTCAGTCCTCATAAAAATCAGGGCGCCAACAACTCCACACCCTTGCTTCTTTTCAGGGAGCTCCAACCCCTCTAGTCCACAAGCTTCCAAGCAGCTATTCCCACTCTGCATATGGTTTTTGCCAACATAATTCCAGTGGTTCCACTAAGACCAAGCCCAGGTCTCAAACACAGGCCTACAGAACTGTTTGTAGACATCCCAACCAGACTGAAACAATATCACTTTTGTACCAAGAACAAGATACACCTCAAGCACACGACAAAACACCAGGGCCCAAGAGCAATGTGCACAGCTCAGCCCCTTGCACCTCACATGGCAACTGGTTGATCCTGCGTGGGTTGAGCAGAGGAACCACCCCCACCATCTGACTGGGAAAAACTGAACAACAGGAGATACTGTTGCAGTGAACACTCCAGCAGCTGAGCACCCTGCCAGCAGCATCAGCCAGAACAAGGAGGAACAAACAGCCCTTACCTATGTATTCTTTTTTCCTCTTCAAGGCCCTTTGCACTTCTGTTTCGCTCTTCAAGTCAACAAAGATGTAACCTTGGAGGAAGGAAAGGTTCAACTGAGCATCATGTGGAGAATGTTCACCCACTAATTGGCTCATTAAGGGTGAATTGGACTTTCTCTAACATAGATTCCTATAGAGAAAAGCATTCAGCTCCCATTAAAGTTTTGATTCAGCCTGAAAATGGCCATGTCAGACTGGAAGGTTGTCTTTAAAAAGCTTATTCTCTAAACATAAATCAAAGAAGCCCAACTTAACAGCTGAATGAGGCTTTCACAGGTGTCTCCAGGAGCAAACAGAAGGTGCATTTGTTTTTAGGCTACTAAAGAGCACATAGCAGAGCTCCCTGCCAGCTCCAAGGACCTGATCCAAAATCTTTCACAGGTACCTCCAACAGCCACAGCCTGTTAGGAGACCCACCTTGGCTAAAGGCTGCCGTGCAGCCCGTAAGCACAGGTCAGCACTGTCCCTGCATGCTGCTGCAGCCATCCCAGAGGAACAGGCCTTTCCTTGGCATGGTTTGGGATGCTTAGGAAAATTCTGGAGGCAGATCAATGGAAAGGCTCCTGCTGATACTCCTAAGAGAGCACAGCCAACATTACTCTGCCCTTGGCATCCTATGGACAGCAAGGAGGGCAGGAGAGCTGCAAAGTCATAGAAAGGTCTGGAAGAATCAGGGCATGAGCCAGCAATTTGGAATTGCAGGTGAAAAGAGCAGAGGTGGGACTGAGAGGGCCCCTAACTCAAAGATCCAACCCCCTCTGCATTTAGACATTACCTGAATTCTTCCCCTGGGTGTTTTTCCCTATCCGAATTCCCACTGGCTTCAGGGGGAAGAAGAAATCACGGACCTTTTGCTGCAGGAAGAATTGACATTGTTTGAATAAGTTCTCAGGGAGAGGAAGCAGCAAATTACAGGCTTAGGTTTTTATATACACTAGGAAAAAATGTTGTGCAATGCACAACATCTCTGCACAAAGCCAGTTCAAAAGTTTCCCTGCCTGCCTGTACAAGCCTCAGAAGTGAAGTCTCTGCAAAGGTCATACTGAGAACACCCTTGGAGTCCCCATTCCCAGCTGGGTCACAAAACTTGCCTCAGTCATGTTGGAGGGGGCACCTCGAAGTTTCACTGTGAAGGGGGTGCTGGCTTCTGCTGAGTTGCCTTGGTTCTGCACAGAAGATGGGAAAAAAATAAAAAAAGGAAAAAAATTTGAATGGAAGAACAAAAATCACAGAACAACAAGCTGGTCTCATTCAACAAAGGGGAGGCTGAAGAGTGGGAGAGAATATCAAGAGATGCTTGCAACTCCATCAGCCTGGGCAGGAGGTGCCAGCTGAGGGTACAAGTTTTGGCTGCGATAGTCAAAGCCTGGCACTAGACACTGAGCTCTACAGGACAGCATTTGGACACAGGAAAACCAGGAAAGCCTTTGGAAAAGGCACTAGCAGCATGTTTGGAAGGCTTATCTTTAGGAATTCATTCCTAAGAAGGGATTTTTTTAATGGCTCTTGCCCAGTGAGCCAAACTAGATGACATTCTGAGGGTCCTGCAGCCTTCACAGGCTTTCAGCTCACCCCTGGAGTGGTTGAAAGACACATACTATCCATAAAGCTTCTGCTTTAGAGAAAGCAAAAGTCTGATTCAGCTGTACCTCAAGTGTGGATCCTTTTTTCTTCTTCTTCTCCACTGGTGTCTCTTGCTGTGTTTGCTGGGCCTTTACCTTCCCTTTTTTATCTGTACCAATGGGTTCTGCAATGTCTGAATCCTCCTCAGTCTCACTTTCCTCTTCCACCTCCTCCTCAGTCTCTGTTTCTTCCTCTGTGCTGGATGAGGAGGAAGAATCCTTCACCACTTTAGATTTCAGGTACTCCATATCTGAGAGGTCTTTGCTTGTAGCTGCCTTCTTCCCTCCTTTCTTTGCTGTCGGAAAGGAGAAACCAGAGAAGTTTGGGATACAGATGCTGCTGCTCTTTCCCTAGCCAGGGAAAAGCTGAGAACTGACATAATTCATTGACAATCACCTTCCTCTACCCTTTCCCTGGGAAGGGAAGGCTTGAAAACAGCAGCCCTTCCAGTCTGGATCACTGTTTGTCAAAGCAACAGTTCATGTACAAAATGAATTAGAAACGAGATTGAGGAACTCCATGACAAAGGATTTTGTCACGATTTTAACTAAATACACCAGGTAGACCTCAGAGAAGGTTTAAAAATGTTTAGCTTTGCAGCGAAAAGGACAGAGGAAGCTGCTTGTCCAAAACAACCCCCACCTCTTGCCAAGTCACACCTACAGGTGAGTTACCCAAAGGGAGAAGGGGAGCAACAGGGAAAATGCTGTTCATTCCACAGAAGAGCATAAGGAAATAACACATAGGGAGAGAGAAAGGCTCCAAAACTACACCCATCACTGCTGCAGGGACATTGGATTCTAAAAGATACACACCAAATTGCAGCCCAGATTTCCAAGTTACCCCACTACTCCCACTTTCCTTTCAGGATCCAAGATGCTGAACTCTGCTCCTTCCCATCAACTCTACCAGGGCCCAAGGACACACCGTTTCCAGAAATATGCAATCAAAGGCACATCACACAAGTCCACAGACCACAGGAAAGCCCAGGGATGAAAGTGGCTTCAGGCTAAGAAAGCACTTTAAGGAAAGATGCAGATGTTTGCCCTGCTCTCTTCCCTAGTCACTGATCTAAGGACACAGAGGAAAGCACAGATACCACTCCCTTAAATATCACAAACTGCCTTTCCTACATTTCCCCAAATTTGGGCAAACAACCACAAAAGCACAGCACACAGAGTGAGTCTCCTGCTTTAGGAAACACCTCCCTGGTTGCACTGGCTCTCTTTGGAGGCAGGACTCTGAGCTGGGTCCTGTCAGCACCCCTGCCCTCCCAGTCACTGTGGCCAACACAAGCAAAGGGTGACAGCTCCTTTTGGTACCTTTAGTTTCCACATCTTCAGAGGACTCATCCCCATCCTCACTCAGCTCCTCAGACTCATCTGAATCAAAGTTGAGATAATCAGTAGCTGTTGTTGATTTGCCCTTCTTGGGCTCCTCTTGCAAAGTGTCATTAGCCCAAGTGGCCACCTGAGAGCGTTTCTGGTGAACCACCAAGAACTCCTGGAACTTTTTATCTTCTTCCAACTGTGAAAACAGAAAGCAAGCAGACAAGCTGTGAAGACAGGAAAGCTAGTAGTGAGTTTGAAATAAAGATATCACCTCATTTCCAACACTGTAAAACCAAAAATCCCTTATGGGAAGCCCAATTTAAACTGAAAAAATGAGCTCTCAAAGTGATTAAAGTCTTCTTGAAATCTCTCATTCTTACTCTTTTTTTTATTTATAATTGTGTTTAGAAAGTACTTTAAAGAAAAAATATCACATTAAAAAGAGCAAAAGATGTAAAAGTTAAATGTGAAAAAAACTTGCATGTGGTTAAAAACCAGAATTGCTAAAACAGGACGGTGATGGACACAGTGTGTGGTAACATGGGAGTAGCTGACAATTAAAAGACTGGACCCTGGTGTTAGGGTTGTTAAAATGAGGGTTTGTTGCAGCAGAAATGGACTGTCACAACCTGAATTAACAGAATGGGAAGAAGAAACTTATCAGCTCTTGCTCTTAACACAAGCTAGAAAGAACATAGGGACTGCAATCCAACCTCAACTCACCTCCTTCAAGTTACCCGTGGGATCTTTCTTCTTTTTATCCTTGGGAAAAAAAAAATTAGAAAGGCTTATTAGAAGCACAGCCAATTTCAGGTAACCTAATAGTCCAGGGAACACAGATCCTAAGGCAGAAATAAGAGAACCAGGACTGCAACATCCACTATCCCAGCTATTCTGCCCCCTTCTCCACACCCAGGCCACTTTTCTCTCTGTGACATCACTGACATGCATCAGTCTCAAGAAATAAGGCAACACTCACCTTCTTTGTGGCAGCAGGAGCTGCACTTGCCACAGTCTTCTCTGTCTGTTTTCCTGAGGCAGGAACCTTCTGAGTGTGTTTACTCCATGCTTTGGGTTTTGAAGGGTCACCAAAAGACTTGCATAACTCCACCTGGAGTGAATCAGATCTTTAATTAAACACATGTTCACCAGTTTGCTTCTGTAACTGCTGGGTAACTTCACCCAAGAGCCTTTATTGCAACCCTGATGGGATGGAAGGTGAGTGAAGGTAACAGGAAACTTCATACAGATGTTCATTTTAAAAGCACAGAGCTACGTGTTCAATCAACATGGGAAACAGTTCGTTGTGCTCAATTAAGCCCAGTCCTATCACCATATACTCCTAGGATGGTCTGGATTGGAAGGGACTTTAAAGTCCATCCCATTCCAGAGACACCTTCCACTATCCCAGTCCTGTCCAACCTGGCCTTGGACACTTCCAGGGATGGGGCAGCCATAGTTTCTCTGCCCAATCTGTGCCTGGACCTCACCACCCTCACATGGAGGAATTTCTTCCTAACATGTAATCTAAACCTGCTCCCCTTCAGTTTGAAAGCATTCCCCCCTCACCCTTCATACAGTTCCTGATGAAAGTCAAGCCAAGTAAGTTATCCTTTTTATCCTGAATAATTCTCTGTCCAAAACAGCAAGAGGAATGATTTGGAATGAGAAAACAAGCTGAAATTCAAAAGCTTAGACAGCTCAAAATCTGCCACTGCTCTTCCAGCCAGCACTGAAATCACTGCCAGTGCACAAACACAGCCCAGTGAATCCAGCACCTGCCTGAGACTCCAGCAAGAGGGTTTTGCTGCTTTACCTCAGAGACCCTCACCTTTAGCTTTCTTAACCCCTAAACCCACCAACACCTCCAATACCAAACTTTCCTGGGAATCCCAAGGGGCTCATTTTTAAGGGCCAACTCACTGTGATTCTGGAAGTGTCGATGAAGCTTTTGTTGAAATGGTTCAGGGCTGTCTGAGCTTCGTCCTCAGACCTGTAGCCAATGAAACCAAATTTCCTGAACTTGCCATCCTTGGTGAACTTCAGGCAACAATCAGTCAGGGTGCCAAAGGCAGCAAACAATTTCCGGAAGCGCTCTTCCTTCATCTGGGAAAGGAGGAAGGATAATAGGAGGGGAAATGAGAACACAACCACAGAGACACTCTGGGCAGGGCCAAAAACAGATGTTCTCTACCAAAGGGCTTCTTGAGAGTTTTAGGGACCACAGTGTATTGTGGAAACACTGATAAAACCCACACAACTCAGCCACCAAACCCCTTCATCTCCTCCAGAAACCCACCCCACGCACCGACAGGGAACACAGACGGATCCTATGGAGGACCTGACCGGGGCAGAGCAGCACAGCGGGCACCTGTACCCGCCTCCCAGACACCGGGGTGGGGGGTACATGGCCACAACGGGCTCTGCTCCCCTGCCCTGGGGTACCTCACGCTGCTTCCTGCACCCCAGGGCATCTCCCTGCCCTCCCGAGGCTCTCCCTGCCCAAAGACCCCCACCGAGGAAGCCCCCACGCCCTCCAAGAAGGGCTCCCGTCCCAGGATATCCCCACAACCCTTTATTCCCTCACAGCCCCTTCGGCCACGACATCTCGCTGCTCGTCCACCGAGGCCTCATCCCCCTCCCCACCCCCCCGTAAACCTCCTCTCCCAGGAGGTCTTCCCGACCACCGCCGTCCCTACCACACCGCGTGTTCCCCTCCCTTGGGGGTGCCTCTCCCCGCCCGCGGCGCCTCCCCTCAGACCCATCCCTAGACCCAGCACACCCCCTCCGCCGGCCGACTCCGCAGCCGCACGGCGGTCTCACCCCATTGGGGAGATTCTTCACGATGAGTCGCGACATGGCAGCGACAGAAGCGCGGGGAGGGAAGGAGAGAGGGAAAGAGGGAGAGAGGAACCTCGAGCGCTCAGCGCGGCGCACGCCGCGCCATGGGCGCCGCCATGTTCCCGCCGGGTCACGTGGGCGGGTAGGGGAGGAGCGCGGCAGGACCCGGATGTTGGTCCTTAGCAACGGCCCCTTAGCAACGGTCTCTTAGCAACGGGGCCCTGCGGGGGGACCGCAGGCGCATCACAGCTGCACTGGAGACACGGACAGGCGGCGAGGGGTGGTGGGGAAAGAGGGGGAAAGGGGGATGGCACGCCGCTGATCACCGCCGGGTTTGCTCGAGGTGCCCAGCTGCGGTCCCTCGGCCTGCCTGCGCTGCTCGGCGGGGCCGCAGGAGGGAGCTCTGCTCCCGCCGCTTCCGGCTCCGGCTGCTCCCGGAGCCCAGTGCTCACCGGAGCTGATGGGTTCGAGCCGCGGAGTCCCTGCTGCACTAAAAAGCAGCCTAAAAGCCACGGAGGAGCGAGGAGAGGAGTGGGGCGGAGGGTCTGGCCCAGAGAAGCTGTGGCTGCCCCATCCCTAGAAGTGTCCAAGGCCAGGTTGGATGGAGCTTGGAGCAACCTGGAGCTGTCCATGGCAGGGGATGGGCACTAGGTGATCTTTAAGGTCCCTTCGAATCCAAACCCTTTTAGGATTCTATGACTAAGCAAAAGCAGCTTCTCTGCAAGGAACAGCCAAACAGCTCCACAGGCAGGAGTTGTTGTGTTGTGGCAGCTCCCACAGATGAAAGAGGGCAAAAAAATCAGGGAAGAGTAAACCCCTTGGGGCTTATTAAACACTGCAGGTCCTCTCCTACCTGAACGTCTGTCTGCAGCTTCCTCAGGAGGGGCAGTGAAGGGGCAGCACCAACCTCTGCTCTGTGTGAGCAGGGACAGCACCCAGGGAAGGGCTGGAGCTGTGTCAGGGGAGTTTCAGGTGGGATCTCAGGGTAAGATTCTTCCCCCAGAGGGTGGTGGGCACTGAACAGGCTCCCCAGAGCAGTGGGCACAGCCCCAAGACTGCCAGAGCTCCAGGCGGGTTTGGACAATGGGACAGGGTGGGGTTGTTGGGGTGCCTGTGCAGAGTCAGGGCTTGGTCTGGGTGATCCTGGTGGCTCCCTTCCAGCTCAGGATGTTCTGTGATTCCATGATCCATTGCTAGCATATATTTTTGGGGAATTGGGACTATTCTTCAAGCTCCTCCTGCTCACAGCCCCTCAGGCCAGCTCTGCCTGTCTTATACAAGGCATTTCAAGTAACCTGGACCTGAAATCTGACTTTACACCTTTTTTCCCAAAGACTCTCAGGGCATCTCTCAGCTCCAGCTCAGACCTCACTGTATCCCACCCAGTTTGGCTCCACACTGGAGTTACCAGAGGGATGGAGATGCCTCTGCCCAGGTCAAGCCAACCCAGCAATGGAGCCTTTCCACTCCCCCCATACCGTATCCTAATGCCCCTTTTGAGCCTGGTTCAGCTGGTTGAACCCATCCCAAAGGCTCAAAGTAGCAGGGAACACAGGGCAGAATGATCTTTGGGGGAGGCAGCCCAAACCCAGCCACGCCACTGCTACATCCCAGTGTCCTGGTGGGATTGGAATGTAGGACTGTTAACTGGACATTCCAGCCCAAGTCAGTCCTCTCACCTCAGGTGAGCAGGGAGGGAAACACTTGCATTTTCCAGGAAGAGAGAGCAGAGGCAATAGCCAGGCTTGGTGCACGGGAAGGAGAAGAGGGTGGGATGCTGCTGGGAATGTCTCCTGATGCCCTGTTCAAAGGGAAAGTGCTCAGCACAAACCCCTCTCCCCCCTCACAGCTCCAAAACAGGAGCTCCCAAAAGGGGGTGCTCTAGTGTCCCTTCACCTGCCCTTCAGAGGGGCCTCTGTGAGGTGCCGCAGCACAGGGACACAGCTCCCTCCCCCCTTTGCCCTCTGCTCCTGCCTCGTCCTTGGCCGGGCTGTCAGGGCTGTCACTCGGGATGAAGGCTGGCCCTGACAGGACACTCGCACCATCACTGATGCATCCAGACCTTGCCCTTGTCAGTCCTGTCCTCTTCAAGACACTTGTCCCCCCTCTCTCCCTCCCCATCTCCTCATCTCCTGCTGTGTGCAGCTGGCAGCAGTGCCCAGCTCCTGCCCATGCTGGCCAGACAGCACTGACCTTGCCTGGTCCTGGTCCTGCTCCTGAACCAGCCCGGGGTCAAGGATGGATCCTGGCCTTGTCCAGCTGTTCTGCTTCCCGTGGGGCTGCAATTTGCCTCCTAATGTGGAAATTTTCTGCAGTTAGGGATGATTGTCCCCAGGTGAGAGCCTGGCCCCCGTGTTCAGCTGTGTCCTCTGAAGGAGCCAGTTCTCCTGGGAAGCTTGGGAGAGTGGTGCTTAACTGAGCCAAGCATTCAACTGAGTCTTGATGCCAGCAAGGAAACCTCAGTGTCCATTCAGGGACAGGGGGTTTTGCAAAGTCTATGAAGGTGCTCGGCTTTGCCACCCTCACTTCTTTGGAAACAACCAATTTTATCCCTCCCCAGATGCAAAGATTCAGTAGAGAAGCACAGACTTTACAGATTCAGACTTTATTTTATTTCCTTTGTGGTTTCTACACACCAGGGTGGGTCAAGGTTTTCAGTTTACAAATGTGCGACTTAGAACAACATCTCTTTTCTGCAAAACTGGACATTTTAGGGGTATCAAAGAGAGAGAGTTGCCCTTTCAGCAGGTGGTTGTGCTGCACCATGGAAGGTTCTTCCTCAAGGTGGGCATCATTCTGATCTGAGATCCCAGCCCTGGGCAGACAAGAGGGAAACTGAGGCCCTGTCTTGAGAAGGCACCAAGGAGGCTTCAGAAAGCAACTATCCTGAAACTCATGTTTAACCCTTGAGCTGGCACAGAGCACGGGCAGGGGAGAGACCAGGCTTGGTACAGCCAACCTGGATGGTTCACTGGGGACAGGTCACAGAGCCCATGCTCCAAAACAGAGGCAGGGGAAGAGTCTGAATGAATTGTTTGGGATATTTTTCCCCAAGGAAACTGTTGTCCTTGATGATGCCAGTATGAAATACCCCTACCCCAGTGTCACCACATGTCACCTGCCCCCGCAGCAGTGCCCAACCTGCTCCTGGCAAGGCATTCCCAGCAGCAGGTGGGATGGATGCAGGTACTGGGTGTGGAAATGAAAGGAAAAGGACTGTGCCCAGGTTTTGCTTCCTGAACTGTCTTGTAGCAGCAGGAGGCAGAGGGTAACTGGGAGGTGTCCTTCCCAGCAAAGGTGACACATCAACCACAGAGCTGCCCGGGGGGAGCACCAGATTTGCCTCCTGTCCCCCTGGTTGGCTTCCTGTTGGGGTGTCCAAGGGGCTGGTGGGAGGGTCTGGAAGATGACAGTCCCTTCTCCCTTTCTCCTCCAAATTCCCCCTGCCATGCTGGGCAGAGAGGGGCACCCCTGGCTCTGTCAGCCCCACACTGGAAGAAGGGGAAGCCGTGGCCCCCTGTGAGCTCCATCCAGCCGAGCTGTCGGAGCGCGTTAGGTGCCCATCCCCTCAGCCCGCCGGACAGGGGCTGGCACAGCACCAAAGAGCAGGGGTCACCTGGCTGTAAAATGGTATTATGGGCTGCCTGCAGCCAAGGAATTGAACTTTGGAAAGCAGGGTTAGGGCAGGGGACCGTGGTGCCAGGGCCATCTCCCAGTGGGGAGAGGCAGGTGTGTGCAGAGGGGCACAGGGTTCCTGACATTGTGCTCCAGGTCGTGAGTGCACGAGGGTTAAGGTGCTGCTGAGAAGGGGAGAAGGAAAGGAGCTATTGCAGATCCTCTCTGCCCCCAGGTATGAGAAGGCAGAGGTCAGATGCAGAGTCTGCTGTGGTGTTCGGAGAGATGCTTCTCTTGCTTTACAGCCCCTGCACAGTCCAAAGGGGAACCAGAGGTTTAGCCCCAGCTTCTCCAGGTGCCACCCTGGGCAGGGAGAGCTGACCCTGAGCCAGAGCAGCGGCTGTGGTGTCGTGCCCTGGACATCCCCAGGCTGGAGGTTGGTGCTGCCAGCCCTGGACCAGCCCTGCCTGGGAAGGACGAGCACAGCCCCGGGGTGCCCTCCATGCCTGTCTGATCGGGAGTGCCTGGGCCACTGCTGGACACTGGTGAAGGTGAGCAGGGGAGATAAGATCCATCTGAGCTGGGGTCACCTTCACTGCAACAGGATCCCTCACACCAGGCAGCCGTTCTGGTGCTCACAGGATGCTGCTGAGTGGGTTTGGGGGTTATGAGGGTGGTTCTGACTGTACCCACACCCCTTCACAGCAGTAAACATTGGAGGTGCTTGGCTTCGTTGGCACTCAGACCTCAAGTCCTTCCCTTTTCTTTTAATTGTGGATAATGAGCAAAAATCAGCCTCAGGGGATGACTGCAGAGGGCTAGAACCTGGCTGAGGACCTTCTGCTGACTGAATTAACCCACAGGTACCAGAGGGACAGGGATGAATGTGATGCAGCAACACTCACCACCTGGTTTTGGTGTGCTGACACCCCTTCAGGACACCCTGCTGAGGTGGGTAACAATTATTTTAACAGCACAATTGGAAATATTGCCCAAGTCTCCCTGGTTTTGCTGCTGAAGACTTCAGATTTTGGGAGGGGGGATGGCTGGACCCTCCTTCTATGAGAAAATTGTCCTGACAGTCCTGAAGGAGATAAAAGGTTGCCTTTAATGACACAGCTGGTGCTCGGAAAGGCAGTGCCTGATACACCTGCCCCTACTGGGTGCTGCACAACGGGGTGGGACCAAGGGAGGAGGAGAAGGAGGACAAACTGCCCTTCTGAAGGGCCTCCTGTGGACTCTGCCCAGCCTGTCCTGCTGGACCCTCTGCTCTGCTAGAGGGAAAGGACACCACTGTCCTTGCCTGTGCACGTGATTTTTGCAGTGTCACTCTGGGTAGCACAGTTTGGCTTTCAACCAGACCAACCCTCACCTGGACCTGCTGCCTCAGCTAAGTAATCAATCTGCAAGAGTGTCCCATGATACTGCTACTCTGCCCTCTTTCTTTCTGCAGTTTTAGGACGGAGGTAGTGGATTTTCAAACCCTTACAGCTAAACTGTAATGCTGAGTAACAGCAGATGGGTGTGAGAGTGAGGAAGGGCCAGAGAGGTTTTCCCCGTCTCATCTAGGACAATCAAACTGCTGATGCCACCAAGGCTTGCCAGGGAGGAGGATTCAGAAAAGTCTTGGAACACCAGATAGTCCAAGTCCTTTGCATTACAGGAATTGAGGAAGAGTTAAATCCTGTGAATGAACAATAAATCATCCACCAAAACACTGTTAATGGGAGCACACTTGTCCTGGAGAGGAGCCCCCACCAGAGCAGGTCTCAGACCTTTCTCTTCTCTCTTTGAAGCAGCAGATGCTTGTGGTTGGCAGAGCTGGAGATGGTCTGTGAGGTCAAACCCCTCATGGCATCACTCTGCCAATCACACCAGCCCATGTTTGGGCATTAACGTCTCTCCCTAGCAGAGGTGACTGCAGGGACCTTGGTAGTGAGCCCACACAAACTGCTGAGATGGGAGTGGACTTAAAAGGAATATCAGTCTCCCTCCTGACCCCACCTAAAGCTGTGGGAGACGTCGGCCGTGCTCTGCCACAACTACTGCTGTCACCCACCAATGACATTGTTTCCTCCAGGTGACAGACAAGGTCCAGCTCCTTCCCAAGTGGCCACAAGCCACCCTTCAGCATCTCTCTTTAGGCCCACGACAACCTCCCCACCAGCCCTTCTGATGAGTGTGGATGGGACACTCCATGAGGAGAACAGGGAGAGGGATTTTCCTGCTGCTGCCCCTTGCCTGGTCTCTTCTCCATCCATCACCCTTCCCACCGCCTTCAGTCTCTTTATTCCTGTATTTTTGGGTGTGTGTAAATGGACTCAGGGGAGGGTCCAGGCAACAGCTGCCTTTGATCAGCACAACATGTGGGAGATGGAGCACTTCAGGAATGCCGACTCCTGATCAAAGGTGGGAACACAGTGACAGCCAGGACTTGGCAAAACCCCATCCCAGCTAATCCCTGCTGGGGAGCTGTGGGGTCGGATCAGCAACCCACACAGGCAGGGCAGCCCATGGAAAGGAGCAATCCGTGCCCTGACAGAGGGTGAGGGGCAGCAGGGCTGCTCTGCCTGCCCTGAGCATGGCACTGTTCTCCCTGCAACAAGGCAAACAATGGGATTTCCACATCATCTTTAGCCTTCCATGACCTCATCCCTACTCCCAAATGATTGAGCAGCTCTGCCTGCCCCTGCCAGTGTCTCCATCAGCCCAATCCTGCAAACTCCAAGTCCTGCAGCTCCTACTCCTTCCCCTTGGAGAGGATGCTGAAGGAAAAGTGGGTCAGTGATGCCCTAAGACTTTTATCACCTCCAAAAAGATGAGACAAGGGTTGAAAGGTCACTTGCTATAAAAACAGCTGGGAGGAAAAGGGAAGACAAATTAGCCCCTCCTGACAGACACCCAGGGTTTGGGGACAGTGGTGACACAGCTCCCAGACCCCCTGTGTCCCAGGTGTGTGGGTGGCAGCACGCAGGACAGCCTGATGTGTGGGCTGGGCCCCAATGCCAAGCCTGTCCTCTGTCATCTTCCCCCCCACACACTCTTATCTCCTGGCGGGCTTTCTCCTGATAATCCCAGCAGGAAGCCTGTCTGGAGGAGCAGGTGGACTCAGGCAAAGTACAGCCAGCTCCTCCACAACATTTGGCTCTTCCAATGGGAACCAGGTCCACGCTTTTCACTCCAGCAGAGTCTCTTCCCAACCTCACCGAACACCCTCACACTTTGCCAGCAGTAACAATCCCACCCCATGTGCCTGATGCTTCCTGCACTCCCCCACCACGCCTTCCTCCCCTCCATGGCTATTGCTTGGCTTGGCCGAGGCTCCTCTGTCATGTTAAAAAGGGAAGCTTTTAAAAAGGGCCGATAAGAGTGACTCCCTCAGGGTCACCCCATCTCCCCGGGTGGGGTCACAGGTCGCTTCCTCGCCGTCCGTTGCCTGATAATGAGTTAATCAAGGCTGGGGTTATGGAGACAGCATTTATCAGCAAACCCTGGGAAAATAAAGACATGAAGATGTCTGCTCCTGCACCAGGCTGGGAATCCTGCAGGGATGAGCCTTTTTTGTGTGTGTGTGTGTGTGTGTGTGTGTGTGTGTGTGAATAGAGGGGTTTGGGTTTAAGAGCTAATGGGGCTGGCACAGAGGAAAGGGGCGGGGGAATTCGGGAGGCAGTGGGAACAGACTGGCAGCTCAAGGGTTGGGCTCCCAGATTGCTCCAGAGTTCTGATACTCTGTGCTGGGATGCTGCTGTCTCCACAGCAAGTTGAGGGCACATGGAGGGGCTGCCACAGCAAGTGGGAATGACTGGGACCATGGGATCATTTAGGCTGGGAAAGACCCCCAAGACCATCAGATGGAACCATTAAGCAGCTCTGCCAAGCCCACCACTACATCATGTCCTAAAGTACCACATACATACCTTTTGAATCCCTACAGGCATGAAGACTACACCACTGCTCCAGGCAGTTTGTGCCAGGGTTGGACAACTCTTTCCATGAAGAACTTTCTCCTAATATTTAATCTAAATCTCTCCTGGCATAACTTGAGGTTGTTTCCTCTCATACTGTCATTTGTTACCTGAGCAGAGCCTGAATCCCACCTGGCTCCAATTTCCTTTCAGGGAGTTGTAGGGAGCAAGAAGGTCCCCTCTGAGCCTCTCCAGCTCCCTCAGCTGTAGATACTCCACTCAGACTAGGATGGGTGGCAGTCAGGGAATGAAGAACCCAGCCCCAGATCTTCCTCAGTGGGACAGGGCAATGCCACACCCCAGGCCCACATGATGTAGGGTCAGGAAGTGCTGGGTCTCCCCATGAAGTGAGTGAAGCTCACTTGGAAGACCCCTTGGAAAGATTTGCCAGAAAAATGAGATCCCAGGAAATGGAAGTAAGGCAGGAAGGATGGCCTGATCAGCACTGCTACATCCCCACAGACATAGTCACATCACACAAGTCCCAGCCCAAAGGATTCACCTGCCAAAGTATCCCACAGACCACCAAAAGCTTTTTTCCCCACCTGGTAACAAGCCAAGCTCCACAGCCCCCACCTACAACCCCGTCTGCACAGAGTCCTGCACCTCAGCACTTGGAAAATGAAAATCAAAGAGCAGAGAGGGAAACTGAGGCACAGGAGACAGCCTGGTGACACAGCCAGGGGTGCAACCACAGCCTCCCTTTGCCACTCCTGGGGTATTTGTGCTCCTGCACTAGGGACAATCCAAGGACCTTCGCTTTTGTGAGGATTATGGAGATGGCCAGAAGCTTCTCAAGCTGCAGAAACAACGCTCAGCACAAGGATGCAGCTGCTCCATCCCACCCCGAATGGACAAACCAGAGCTGACACCTGGGCATGGATGGAGGGAGAATTTAGGAAAGCAGTGACGGACAGACAGCTGTGGGAGAGGAGGGGAAAGCACTGGGCACCACTTGAGCTGCTCTGAGGCTGCACAGGGTGACAGGCCACCTCTGACACCTCAGGAGAGCTGCACACAGGGACAGGCAGCACAGGAAGGGCATGATGTGCTGAGGGACAGCTGTGACACGAGGCCATGGGGCATTCCAGACCAAGGACTTGCCACCTACCCAGGCTGAGCTCCCTCCTCCACCACATACATCTTGTGGTGCATCACTTTTCCCTATTGGAGAGGCTTAGCAGGGGGAATATTGAATTTTGAAAGCACCTGCTTCCCTTGGCCAAGAATCAAAGGCCCCAGTGCTGGGATCAGCACAATTATTCCTGACCAAATGCCATGGGTGAGAATGTAGGGCACCCTCTCTCCTCCCTGACCCTCATCAGTGCACCACACAATTAAAACAAGCAAAGCCAGATGGTTTATTAGTGACCACAGAGCTGGGAGCCCACACTTGTTTTCTCATTCCAGCACTAAAGGCATCAGAAGTGGGTCCATGACACGCACATTTCTCTTGCCAGCACACACACACACTCCCTTGGCAACAGGGTAGGAAAGGTTGGATTTATTTGGGAATGCAGCACTCTGATACCAAGTAATGGGGTTTGGAGAGTGAAGACATGGGATTAGATCAGGCTGTGGCATTGAGGAGGCAGATGAGAGAAATGGAAGTTATCACCTGCGTTTACAGCCATTTGATGAGCATAATGGAATCATCTGCAGAATCCCTTCATCTGCTGTACCAGGCACACCTGCAGGGATGTTTTGGTTGGAAAGAGAGGCTTCATCCCACCTGGGAGTCGTTATCCTCTGTGAAGAGCTAAATACCACTTTTCTCTCTCTCCTTTCCCTGTAGCTTGACCTTCAGCATCACCACCACGGTGCCAGCATGCCCACCTGAGCTGGTGGGGCTGCTCGCTGCAGTATTCCATCCTCCCCAGTGCTTGCAGCCCAATAAGCCTCCACAGGGGCCTCTCTCTGGCAATTTATATCCCACGTGGGGCTTCCCCACTGCTGGGAGGGGGAAAATTTAGAAACTTTTTGTTGGGTGAAGCGTTGCAGGAGAGCACTGCAGCCCTCCTCCTCCTCAGGCTCTCTGCAAAGCCTTGCTCCACCCCCAGGTGCTGACTCCAAGCTTCCTGCCAAGCACAGCATCCAAGTGGGCTGCAGAGGAGCACACAGACCCCACCACCCTCACACCACCCTGGACAGAACAGAGATGCCTGTTCAGTGGGGCTTGGTGCAGGAGGTTTGATCTGATGTGGAAAGGATGCTCCACGTAAGTGTAACAGCCCCCAGGTCCCAGTGTGCAGGGGGAAGGTGCTGTGGCACCCAAAGTCCTGCCTAGAAGGGACTGGGCTCCCCCAAGTCATATCTGCAGCCTGGCTGTGGGAAAGCCAGTGAATTCTGTGCCCTCATGGTGTTTTCCTAACCAAATCCCATAATTCCAGCAGTGAGTGTGCTCTGCCTGGGCAGAGAGGCACCACGTGGCACCTCGCTTGGGCAGGAGCAAAGAGCTCTTCAGCTACAGGTCCCCCAGTGGAGGAGCAGCCTCTGTTGCTGCAATAGAGCCTGGTCTGGAAATGCAGAAACACCAGATCTCACTTTTTTTTTGTTGTTGTTTTTAAAGGGTAGTGCTGCAACTGCAACTTTGCCTCCTGCAAAGGCATCTCATGAGGTTTATTTTCCTGCTGGCAAGGCTGGATGTTGGAAGCTGCCAAGCAAAGGGCTCTCCAAGAGAGGAACTACAAAGCAGGCTGACACCTCTAATGAATTACAGTAATACCAGCTCGGGGTGAACTCTAAAGTGCCTGTTTACACAATCACTGACCTCCCCTCACCCGCTCTCTGGGGCCAGTCCTCCCCTGCCTTGATGGATCACAGCTGAATGGAGGTAGACCCCAGTGTTTATCATCTCCCAGCTCTGGGAAGGGAAGGAATAACAGTACTTCCTGGCACACTGGCCACCACTGGGGATTAAATGCACAACCAACACTTGCTCTGAAAAACACTCCCTGCATCACCTTCCTTAGCAAATTCCTATTTAGGGAGGAGGCTTTTTCAACATCAGGCCCTGGGACTCTCAGGGAAGCCACTCTCATGGAGCAGGGATGGTGCTGGGTCCAGGGAGCAAGGACAGACTCTCTGCTCACCTTGCCCTGGGTACTAAGGCCACAGCACCCTGCAGGATGGTCTCTTGTGGTCAGGAGACGCCCTCTGGGGTGTTATTCTGATATTTTTCCACTTGGCTACAGGATTTCCCGGTGTCCTGGTGCTGAAAAGCTGCCAGCTCAGGGATTGCTTCCTCTGAGCAGCTAGTGCCAAGCTGGTAGGAATATCTTCAAGGAGCCCTAAGCTCAGTATAAGTGTAAAAACCAGGTGTTTAGATCGAGTGGGGGGAAAAACCCCACCAGAGCAGCAGGTTCCTCCTTTCCCACCTCTAACACTTCCAGCCAGACCTCCCCCATGACCACCACAACATGATCCCAGCACCTTGCTCTGTCCAAATCAAATCCTGCTCTGTAAAGGAAAACTGGACATGCATCTCCAGCTGTCACCTGTCACTGTGCCTCTGCTTAGGTTCCTGCACAGCAGACCCCAGTCCTTTCTCCCTCTCTGCTGATCTTCCCTCCACTGGAAGCTGAGCCTGGTGAAACCCCACGAACATTCCCACCCTCTGGGCAATCCCATCCTGTCCCCTCTTCATCTCCAGACAGACAGCCATGGGCATGGATCAGCACACACATGGGTAAGGGACCAGAGGAGCCTCTCAGTGCCCCTTCCTGTCCCATGTCAGTGTCATGGGAAGCTCAGGTTGGGAAGCAGTTGCAGCATCACCATGCAAGAGCCAGAGACCCAGGCAATGAGAAGTGCCACAGCCACCAGTGATGCCACCACTGCCATGTCCCACTGCGTCCCAGCTCAGACTGCACAGAAGAGTTTGAGAGGATGGTCTGGAGGAGGCTCAACTCCAAGCATGCAGTGGAGGAAGGGCAGTGAGATGCCCTGTGCCATCATCCCCTGTCTGCTCTCACACGTGCCTGTGCTCACCCTGCCACAGCTTGTTTTAGCTCTGCAGCAGGGGACTGTCTTTAATATAGCCAAGCTTTCCTTCCTCAGGTACTCAGAGGATGAGAACTTCAGTGCTGGCCCCTGGGGAAGGCACTTCTCTGTTTCCCTGCTCACCCTCTGACCTCTTCATTTTGTTATTTTTGGAAGTAAAAGCTTTTTTCTTCACCCTTCCCCTGGCCCCCATCTTTCTGCCAGCCAAAGTGGCATTTTAAGCCTCCTGCCCACCCAACCAGAAAAATGGTGGCTGAGACAGGGTAGAGTTAAACCTTTCCATCCTTCTCAAATCATTAACCCTCCATCAACTCAGCTGCCTGAAGAGGAGCTCTCAAAAGCCTCTGTGGGGAGTACCTGCCCCTCCTTGATATGGGTTCATGAGGGGAAAGAAGCACAACCCCCAAAAATAGGGTCTCACTCCATGTCTCCTTCCCCACAGCACTACAAAATCCAATTATTTACAGCATTGAAGTACCTACAACTAAAGTCCCTCCCCAACCTATACAAAAGTCCAGTTGCACTCAAGTCCTGCTTCCACAAGGGTCTGTACAAACCAAGAAAGTCCTACCCTACAAAGCCACAGGGACTCAAACCAGGGGCCTTGTACCACCCAAAACCACATTCAGAGGAGATGGACCCTCCTTCACACTGCTGGCATTTGGGGAAGGGATGTCTGACTCAAAGGGCAGGAGTCCAGTGACCTCCAGGTACCAAACTCCCCAGGGCCACTTTATTCCTTGATTGCTGCTGGAATTGCTCTGCAGCTGGAGCCATGGATACACCAGGCATTGCTGACTGCCAAGGTCGAGGCTGCTCCCACAGCAGCTCAGAGGTGGCAGGTCCCTGTCACTCATGGGGATCAGGACAGTGGCAGGAGGGTGCTGAGATCCAGGGGACAGTGAGACCAAGGGAAATAAGATTCCCAAGCTTCTCAGCAGTAGCACAGTCTCAGCCATCATCCCTGCCCAGGGATTAACCTCCTCCTGCACAAAATAAGCAACCTAAGGAGCCAGGCACTGTAAACCCATCTCCCAAGCCAGCAGGGTGCTTGTCCCTCCTCCCCACACTGGAGCACAGGGACAGGCACTGCTGCATTTCAGGGTGTGATGATTTTCAGAGCTCTGCCCTGATGTTGTATCTCAACAGCTGGGTGTGAGTCCCCAAAGACACAAAGTCCCATAGAAGAACCAGCAGCAAGGGGCCAGTCTGGGCACTCAGGCAAGGAAGCAACATATGCATGGATTTCCTCCAGCCTCAGCTGCTGAGGGTGCAGGGACATCAAGTTTTCTCCAAGCCCTGGTGTTTAACATCCTTGACAGCCAGCCAGCCCTCTGCTTGCTGAAGGTTTCCAGCCCCTGATATCTGTGGCTTCCCTGGCATCTTGCAGCAGCAAGCTCACATTTCATGACAGACCCTCCATCAGGTTTCAGTCCACTGGGCAGGATCAGGATAGACTGCACTGAGCACACCCCACATGAACCCAGAGAAACCCCTTCACAGCTGTGCTTATTAGGGTGGCTGAAGTGTTCACTCCCTGACAGATAAGTGATGGGCACAAAGGGGAACACGTGAATTTTAGGCTCCTGCAGGGCACCGGGGCTTCCTGACCCCCGGCTCCATCCTCACACCCGCCCGAGCTGTGCGGCACTTCGGGCAGGAGGCAGCAACCAAACTTCCAGGGAAAGTTTGGGCGGCCTGAGGAGCTCTCCCCGTCCCATTCTCCGGCATTTGAGCCGGAATGGTCGAGCATTTGCTATCGGGACTCAGCCCCGGAGAGGAGCCGCCGCCACAAGGTGTCACCCGTCCCCTTCGCCCCGAGAGCCCCCGCAGCGCTGCCGGCCCGAGAGGTGCTGGGGCAGCGCCCCGAGGGGTCCCACGGCCCCTCGGGGTGGGGGGATCCAACCACGTCGCCTCCTCCCCGGCAACACCAGTGGGGTCCAAAGCGCATCTCGGACTCGGGATCTTCCCGTCTCCATGGAAACGCCCAGCTGCAGCATCCCCCAGTGACAGTGCTGGACCACGGGATGCTCAGCACAGTCCATCTCAAAGTCCCTGTCCTAGCCCTGAACCCCTTATTGAACTGGAATTATTCATCCTTAAATTTTCAGAGATTCAGACGTGAGATCAAAAAGAAGTAGAATTGCTTTCAAACTCATAGTAAACTTTTTCTGGCTCAGGAGTGTAATAGAATCCCAAAATCATTTGGGTTGGAAGGGGCTCTACAGGTTTTCTTTTTCCAACTCCTCTGCCATGGACAGGGACACCTTGCACCAGATCAGGTTTCTCCAAGTCCCACCCAAGCCTGGCCTTGAACATCTCCAGGGTTGGGGCAATAGTAGGTATCTGTGCACAAGAACATCTAGCTGGATTATCATGGAGGGGATTTGAGTAGAATTATCTGATTCACAACAGAACCTTTGGGTTTGCCAGTAAATAAATTGGAAATTTATTTAAGCACTGACTTAAAGATATTTTGCTCCAACCTCAAAATCAAAGATTAAACAAAATTTAAAGCTTGTTTACTTCTGTATTTGCAGAATAGCACTGTCATTTGGTTTAGAACAGTTTGGATTCAAAGGGAAATACAGTTTTCTAAAGTAATATGCCAGACTATGCTCCCACAGCATTCTCAGATTGTCATCTCTCTTTTTCCCAGCTACTGATGAAAACCGCAACCTGTGCCAACTTTGGTTCTATTCCACAGACCCCGAGCATTTTCTAGCAACTCCTTTTCTTCTGCCAGCCTTAATATAGAGAAAACAACCTGCCAACAGGTAAAAGCCTCAACGTGAAGCCCTAAGAACACTTGGAGAAAGACAAGGAGGCACAGATCTCTCCTTGGTGCCTACACCCTCCTGGGGTGACATGAAGATGCTCTGCTCAAGTGACAGCCAGTGACAGCAGCTGAAGACCAAGGGCAGCCCCTGCAGAGAAAGGACATGGGTGGGGGGTGTCAGTCAGGCCAAACTGAACGTAAAAATTATTAGTTTGGGGTTTTTTTTCCACCCCACACTTTAAGCCCACTCAGAGTTTTGCTGCAGCGAAGTGATCTGAGCCCTGCATGCAGCAGGATGGCAATGCTGCAGTGCCATCCTGCTGCCTGAGAGGGGAAGGGCTGGGGGCGAGGGAAGAATTTAAGTGCTCCAAATGGCTGTTTCTTGAGAAAACACCAGCAGATCCAGAAAGAGAATAAAGCAGTGAGTGCCTGTGCCCTCCGCACGCAGGCAGAGCAGTTGGGGGCTGTGAAAAGCAAATGTTTAATCCCTTCTTCCCCTTTTTCCGTGGCAAAAACAGATGGGAAGGAAAGAGCAGATAGGACTGGGAGGCTGGAGGTTATTTCCCACCTCACAGACCACTTAACCCAGTTTTGCAGCTCAGCATTCAGACAGAGAACTCAAAACCTCCTCGGGTGTCCAGGTTTCAGGGTGACACATTTTTGCCCAAAGTTGCTCCTGCTCTTCATCCACTCCCAGCAGTCCCATGTCATGGTGGAGTGAGCAGCCAAGTTCTGGGGAGAGAAAGCAGATGGGACACCCTCTTGTTTCTTCTGACAATGCAAGAGAAGGACCTCAAGGTGCTGGTCAGGTGGCAGATTTTACGCAGGAAAGATTTTTCCCTTTCTATTTGTGATCCAGTTGGAGAACACCCTGACATAAAACAATGAAATGGACTGAATGCTCAGTAAGGTTTGAGAAGTTCAAATAAGGGCTGGTTGACCTCTCTAGCTTGGGACATCCCTCAGCTGATATCCTCAAGCACTGACCACCTGCAAAGAGTGGCCACAGAGTTGTCCCATGTTGCCAGCTGTGCCCTCTGCCCAGGCAGTAAGCACATCCCTTTTCTCTGACACCCCCAGGAAGGTGGTTCCTCCTCCCTGAACCCCTCCAAAACACACCTTTCTCCAGTATCTCAGAGAGCTGCAGCTTTCCCATAGCAGCTGCTGGTCTTCCAAAGAGTCACTGGCCTTTGCCTTGGCACCAAAGCCCATCCAGGCAGAAACAGGAGCCCAGGTGACAACAGAGCTATGATCAACAGGTGAGCCCGAAAGCTTCTTGAACTCTGGCAGGTTTGGGGCTGTGACCACTTCCCTGAGGAGCCCATATTGGGGCAGGGAAGAACCTTTTCTTAATACCCAGCTTAAACCCCTCCAACTCAACCCCATGCCATTCCCTCAGATTCTATCACTGCCACAGACCAGTGTAACACCCCACAAGACCTTGGTGAGAGAAGCCTTCCCAACAAGGACCCCAAAGTCCCTTACTCAGGGCTTGACACCCCAGCAGCAACAAACCCATGAGAACCAGCAGCGTGTTGGCCAACTAATCCTGCAGCATCAGCCACCAAAACATCTTGAAAAAAAATCCCAATCCTGGGTCTTTTCACACTTGACCTTCCCTGCAGCAGCACATTAGCCTCTCTGTAGAGGCTCTTTGCAGCTCCAGCCCTAAGTGGGATGCTGCTGAGTTTATTAGAGGAGCAGAGGGGTCGGCCCTGCAGGGTCCCCAAGGGCTCCATCCCCTGCTGCTGTTTAGCTCTGGTTCTGCTGGTTAATGGACTGGGCTACAAAAAGCACCTCTGTTGTAAGCCCTCCCCAGTGCCTTATAAAAGTCAGCACCAACAATAAGCTGTAAACTCGGTGTGGCTTCGCTGCTCTGCTTCCCAAACAGGTTATTGCTTGTAAAAGCCCCTCGCTGGAAGGAGCGGCGCTCTGAGGGCACAACTCAACGATGGCTTTTGATATGTTAAATAAGAAGGCTCCCACACTCGATTCCCTTCCCGAGGAATAGTGGATATTTGTTGCTCTGGGGTGTCTAGAAAGGAAGAAAATTACTGGCCCATTAAATACTGCCCCTTGGCCTGTTTTTCAGCATTTAAAACAATGTACTCAAAATTGGCAGTCGAGGCAGCCTTGAACATTTGTTTTGCCTCAGATTATTTGCAACACCCTGTAAACTCGGTGGCTTTTCACTCCCTCTCTAAGGGGATTTCTCCAATACATTTTTCCATGTGTCTCCAACATATGGAGCAATAAAACAAAACAAAAAAACCCTAGCTCATAGCCGGTGTCACAAAATGTTTCGGGGGCAGGGGCCCTTGGGGAGGTGGTGTGGGAGTCAGATCAGTACGACCTGGCAGAGACCTGGACCTGAAGGAAGCTCATGTTTTTATGAGCCAGGAAATTGCAGGCTCAGCTTGGGCTGTGCCAGTTGTCCATAAGTGTTCAAGTTCCTCCATGTCATAACTTGGGTCTCAGTGGAAGGAGGCACATGGGGACAGATGGCAGCTGCATGGGGAGGTCAGCTCCATCAAGAGGACACAGGCTCCAAGAGGTGGAGGGATGGCCAGGAGATATTGAGTTGGTGGTTGGGGAAAACATCTAAGAGTCAACCAAGGGAGAAAACAATTAATGTTTTCCATCCCCACATCACAATTGCCTCACAGAAAGCTGATGAGTTGGGAACAGGTTGCTGAGGATTCCCTTGACTAGAAGCACAAATGAACCTGGAGCACTTCCCCATGCCAATTAGAAGCAGAGACAACCATCCTCCTGCAAGGTCCCAACTCTCCTCTACCCAGGTAATCCCTGCCCAGCAGGCACATGGTGGGATTCTTGGGGCTGTCCAGTGCACATCCAGGAGCATGACTTGATGATCATGGTATCTCCCTTCCAACTCAGGACATTCTATGAGTATTTATGTTAAGGGGAGAGAGGGAGGGCTGGCAGAGGAGATAGTGTGCAGGGGAAACAGTTTAGAAGAACACAGAGAAGGAGGACAAATGAGGGAGACCCACAGACCAACACACACTAACCCTGAGAGCAGAGAGAGCAGCCAGGGAGATGCCTGAAGAGCACTCAATGCATTTTCTTCTATCCATCAGCAGGGAAAGAGTTCAGCTACTCCAGAATTGGCCAAAATACATTTTCTCTGCCTCAGTCTGAAAACTGTACCAGGATCAGGGGTTTCTGGATGACTCACTGGCTGCCCTGAGATCTCCAATACCCACCTGGGCACTGCCAGGGAGCCCCAGTGACCCAAACACACCAGCATGTGCATGACATGTCAGACTGAAGCACTTTGGGCACGAGCAGCAAAGCCGGTGCTTCCCAGAGCACTTACTCCCTGTGCTGCCCACATGCACACTCTGCTCTCTAGGAAACCCTGCTGGGAATAAGGGAATAATATGGGAAACTTTGGGATGCTTCACTGAGCCACAGTAGATTGTTAAGACCTCAATGAACAGTCTGTCCTGCTCTCCTATGTGCTCTTCTCTGTTCCTATCCACATATTAAATCACAGGGATGATTATTCAGTTTTCCAGCAGTGGGTGGGCATCCAACAGCACAGGCAAGTGGCCAAAACATCCCAGCTGCTCCCCCCACCCTTCACAGAAGGGCTGCAAGTCACCCATTCACACTAAGTACAACACAAGCATCACTCAAGAACCACAACAACACAAGTCTCAGGCTTCTGCCAAGAAATCCTCAGCAGGGCACCACAATCCAAGGAAATTATGTATTTAACCTCCCAGTTAAATAAAAGGCAGAAAATTAATCAAGCAACTAAAATTGTGGTGTTTCCCAGCTTTCTTCATTTGTCACTTCAGTCATGTTGTTTCAATGCAGGTTTTAGGGTGACTTGGACAGCCCAGCAGTGCTCCAGCAACAGCACAAGGGCTCTTGGCAGTTTTAGCAGAGCAGGGAGGAAATTATCCTCCTCATCCCCTGCTGTGGGGTCACCAGGAGCCTCAGCCCTGTCTGCTCTTGCCCAGGCTGCCTCAGCTCAGCACCTACTGCAACTCCATTGAGTCAGGCAAATCCCTTTGGCCAGCAGAGCAAGGGCTCTCCAGGGTGAAACAGCTTTGAGTCAAGCCCTGGTGCAACCACAGAGTTCAGGAGCCTCATCCAGAAATTTTCAGCTCAAGCCTTGCTGCATAGTGAGGAGATGAATGTTTTTCCTTCCTAGCTTCACTCCTTGCTCTGGGCAGACATTAAAGGGTGACAAAACCCCACTGTCCTTTTGGGAAATCCCAATCTACCTCCTCACTACACTCAGCTGCCCAGTTCGATGATGCTCCATGCAATGTCCTGCTGGTGAGTTCCAGGCACATGTCCCAGGAGGAACAGCCCACTTCCAAGGTCCAAATAGACCTTGGACCATGGCTGTAGACTCAGAGAGGGCACTACACACACAGATCTCAACACAGCCAAGGGGAGCACAGCTCTCCCCTCCCTCACCTCTCCCCGGGGCGGGCGATCTGTGCGAGCAGTGCAGGCAGAAGGCTGGAGTTTGTAAAGTGGTGTCCAGCTGTCATCACTGGCATTTGTCAAATGAAGTGACCACTCTCGGGACAGGTACTATTTCAAAAGTGGACATCACTTTAAAAAAAGTGCTAATGTACAAGGCTGTCAGGTCCTGGCCTCAGGAGCAAGATCAGCTCTCTGATGTTTGGGGCAGAGATAAGGCAATGGCCAAGCGGCCGCAGCCTGGGCTGTTTCTGGGAGTCACTCAGCAAAGTGCACACAATTCTGGTCCTCTAGGAACGTTTGATCAATGGCCTCCTTCTCAGGTTGCTGCTACAAGCAAGTCCTTCTGTGCTGGGAGGTGAGCTCCAGCCTGCTCAGCTGGTCCCCAGCATCTCCCAGAGGCTTCACCTCCCTCGGTAGGTTGGGCAGCACATGGTGGAGCCTGAGGACACCTGAGCCAGCAAACCCTTAGTTAAGTGCAGAGAGTTACAGTACAGAGCAAAAGCTCGGGGGAATAACATGATCAAGGAGCTGTGCTGGATCTCTGGGCTTGAATCAAACAGAAGTGTCATGTATTTCACAAGGATTTCCATGAAAATTGTTAATATTGAATATGACACAGAAGCAAAAGTTTCAGCCAGATGGGCTGGGAGAGAGGAGATGTCAAACCAGAATTGCAAAGCTTTTTTTCTAATAGACCTTTCAACAGATTTCAAGTAAATTCCCAAGAAGTCTATGCTAGAGGACTTGTCATCAGAGAGCAGGCAGTAGCTTTCCCCCCTGCTACTTCATGCAAAGCATTTGAGGGCTTTCCCCCAAACCAAAAGGCCTCTGAAGGTTGGGAGGGAAGGTAAAAGCCTTCACGCCAATGTTCATCACCCCCTGCCCCCAGCAAGGCTCAGGAACCCCACAAGCAGAGCATGACCCACACCAGGCTCATCTGAGCCCTCACCTCTCCTTAGCTAACACCACTCTGTCAGAGAGGTGGCCTCAGTTCTACAGCTGGGCCACCTAGAAGCTGTCCAGTCACCTCATTTTAGGAGAAAGAGATAATAAATTCCCCAAACCAAGGACTCAACTCCTTCCTACTTCCACCTCTGAAAACAGCCAAGCTCCAAGATAGAAATTATTAGGATTTTAAAGATTTTCCCACCTGGCTTCATGTACTGGCTCCAAAACTGTCCCAGCTGAAACAGGAGCCTTTAAAAAGCACAAAGCAACCTCTGTCTGATGAAGGCACTCAAAGGAATCATCTTTAGAGGACAGGGAATGACTTAACTTTGCCCCTTGGTCCACACCAGAGCATTTCCCTGCAGCCACATCTGCACAGCAGGACACCCCTCCAAACACTGCCCTCTAACAGCACCCAAATCAGAACATTCCTACTCCCCAAAGAACACAAACAAGTCCTTCCCAACCTATGTGCCCCACTTCCTAGTTTAAAAAAAAAAATTCCACTTACCCCAAAGAACATTCATTTTACCATCACCCAAACACCACCAGCCTCACAGCTACTCCTGTGCCAGGGCTTATATAGGATTTACCACCCCAGGGAGGGAAAGTCCTGCCCTTTCTCTAATTACTGGCAGGTTGTCCAGCTAATTAACCTTCTTTCCTTCCCTCCTGGGTGTTTACCAGCTGTGCTGATCAGGATATCCCATTCTTTGTTAAAATCAGAGTGGAGGTTGTCTTGCTCAGGTATGTGAAGCCCTACAGTTGGTCTGTGATGCATGGCTGGAACTAAAATCATACTTTAAAAGTATTTTCCTTACGTGGTGTAGCATTTATCATCTACACTACAGCATGTTGCATGGACAAATGAAACTCAAAGAACAAAAATAATGCTAGAGAAACACAGAGGGCCCCTTATGATCACTGATTTTTGGTTGTTTTTTTTTTGCAAATGACCCTTTTAGGGAAATCTAGAGGGTAAAAAAACCCTATTTAAATAAGAGGGTTTTTTTAAGTAAAATTTCCTATCCATACATAAGGAAATATATTTGTTTATTTATAATAGAACACAACTCTTTATTCCTTATCAATAAAAGGAGATTGCTATGGGAGGACAGAGCTTGGTATTGAGCTGTAGAAAATATTAGATTAATAAACTCCTCAGGTAGCCAGCCCAGAAAAGCTGTTTGAGCCCTTCACCAGGGCTGGGGAGGGGTCTGTGGTTCTGCAAGGAAAGCTGAAAGTCAAATCAAAAGCTGAAGTCCTGCAAATTCCAACCAAAACCAAGGCACACCTATTGAAGTGAGGGAGATTAGGTCTGGCACAGCTCACCATGGGAAGTGATGGATTTGCCATCTCTGCATGTCTTCAAACCACATCTGGACGATCCCTGGGAGCTCCCTGACCTGAAACCCAGCCCAGGGGGCTGGATGTGACCTCCCCTGGCACTGGGTTTGCTACTGTTCATCTTACAGCCTCCCAAACCACTTCTGGGATGTGTGTGAGCTCCTGATGATTCAATACACAAAGGTAAAAGGATCAGAGGCAGGTTTCTCATCAAGCCATTAGTGACACAAGGCTGGGTGGGCATCAAAATGGGTTAGGAGAGGAAACATAGACTCGGAGAGACCCAGTTTCCACTCCCAACTCTGCCTATTATCTGATCTGAGGCTTTATATGAGATTGTTTCATCTCTCTGCTTTTTGCTATCAGTTCTTCGACCTTGCTGTGAGTGTTGAGGGCAGGAATGTCCTGCATGGTGGGTTGTACCATGTTCAGTGGGATGGGTGGGTCTGATTTTAGGGATTTAAGACACTGTTTATATAGAAATGTTCAAGGATTATGTACCTTTTAGTGAGGATAAGAAGTCTGGAGGTATTTCCTTACCAGTGGGTTCCATGAGCATATTGACTGTACAAAATCTCTTTAAATTCTTACAAGAAAAGAAGTTACTTTCATTTGAAACAAAAATAGGAAACTACATAAAGAAAATTATTAGAGGACAGAGGATTTTGAAGAAGGAACTGGATCACTGAGCAGGTTTCAGGAGAAACCAGAACTCTGTGTCAATGTAAACAGTATCAAATATGAACCACCAAGGGTCAAGCATCAATTTTCGAGTTAAGAAGAAGGATGAGTTCACTCAAGGCCAAGCAGTCCAGAGGGAGAAATTGCCATTACTGAAACATCTCCAGGGAGTGCAAAATCAGGAATGATCAACCAGAATAGCACTGCAGGCATAAAGAAATAGAGAGGGGGGGAAAACTCTGCTCAAGGATCTGGGCTGGATCTGTGGGCTTGAATTAGACACAATGTCATGTATTTCACAGGGATTTTTATGGAAGTTGTAAATACTAAATGTCATATGTAGAAGTGAAAGTTTTAACCCTCTGCCTGGGAGAGAGGAGATATCAAAGCAGAATTGCAAGGCTTTTTTAATTTTTTTAAATAGACCATTTAACAATCCTATGGTCAAGCTTCTGTGTGTATTTTGGCTACACGTGATGGGAAACAGTTGATGCATCAACCCAGGGGTCTGTCCCACTGACAGCAGAGGAGTGGGACAGTGGAGAACAGCTGGAGCAGGAGGGATGGGTCCAGGAGGGTTGTTGCACACCATCTCATGGTATCTTCTTCCAGTCTGAGCAACAAATTCTTGTAGGCTTTGTAACTGCAGAGAAAGGGTGGTTGGTGGTTTACAAAAGGCCCAGGGTGTAGTTTTGGTGGATTTTCACAGTGTTGTCAAGCACAGAGAGACAAAAAAGACAGGTGGTTTTTTTATGTCATCTTCATCTGGGCTCTAACGGTTCCCTGAGCTGTTCACGTGTGCTGACTTTTACAACAACTTGGGCCGTTCTAGGACTCACATTTCGGAGCTGAGCTAAGCCGCAGTTTTGGTGTTAACTCTTCTCTCCTTGCCAGGTCACCCCGATGGCGAGCAGAGCAGGAAACCCACCACCTCCCACCCCAGCTCCCTGTCCATCCCCCTATCATGCTGTCCCCCCCCCTCCTGTGCCACTGTCCTGGCTCAAACCGCTTCCACTGTGCTCTGCTCTGTTTCCAAAAAACCATCCTCATTATTTTCATGGGGGTTTTTTTTGTTGGCAATGCTGCAGGGAAATATCAGAGGCACCCATGTGGCCTCCCCTGGCTCACAAAGGAAGCACTGGCTGTGGAAGAAACACCCAATTATTTAGCGGCTGTCAAGGTTAAGCTAAATAACCCCGGGAGGGGGAAGGCTGGGCTTTGTGCGTGTGCGTGGAGGGGCAGGAAAGCATCTTCCCCGGGCAGCCCGAGGGAAGCACAAGCCGCGAAGCAAATATATTGCCCGAGGCTGCCCGACGGGACACCGGGGATTCGAGGAATGAGAAGGAGCCGGGGATGTCCTGGCAGACGCCGGGGCAGGGCTACGGGCAGACGAGCTCTGCCCATTCATCAGCGCCCGTCAGGCTCCCCGAGCCGGCTTGGGATAAATCAAACCGAGAGAGGGGAAGGGGGAAAAAAAGCGTCCAAAGGGGANAGGCAGCGCGAGGGAGAGGAAAAACTAGATCAAAGGCAGAAATTCATCAGAGATAACGGAATTATTTATTTTTCCTGCTGCTAGTGGGGATTTTTTTTTCTTCCCCCCCTTTGAGGCCCCCCAGGCCCTTCTGGGCTCCTTACGTCTCCAGCCAGTCTGTTATTCTCAGGCGTCCCATCACCCCACCCCAGCCACAAAGCAACATGTTCACTTCATCACACGGCTCTGCTCTGCACAGCGAGACCTTTTGATCTCCATCTCTCCAGTGTTTATATGTGACAGTGCAAGAAATGTATTTACAGTACACGAGGCTCTGTTAGACACTGCCCGCCTTCATTTGAACATTAATATTGGGAGCAGGGGAGGGCGGGGAGGAGGGGGAGCAGCACTCCTTTAATTCAACCATCATTTATTAAAATGTTTATTTGGAAATCTGCAGGCCCATTTATCTGGTTATTACTCAGAGCAGGATCAAATAATAACTCAGGTTCTCTGTGTCACACAAGACAAACCAAATATACGCTGGATGAGGTCTTTCTTTCAGTGGCCTGTGTATCCATCCTCACACCTCCTGCTAGGCTGGCTGTAGGGCCCTGGGTGGGCTCCCCAGACCTGCAATCCAGCTTTTTATCCCTTATTTCACAGGCTCAGATCCAGCCTGAGCCAGCTGCTACCACTGGAAGTGCCCCTCTCCAAGCCCTCTGATAGCAGGGGATGCCTGGCTGGTCAAGGGGGACTTCACTGGAGCTTTTCACCAGCTCTGTCTGACTCACGCTCTGCTTTTAAAACTGCCTTCTTCCATCTTCATCACCTTTCTCAGGATCATATGGGTGTCTGCAGGAGGACCAAGCCCTGGAGGACCACGTCAGCACGGACAGTTCTCTATTACATGTTGGTAACAGTCAGAGAAAAGTGGAGTCACCACAAAGCTCCTGTTCTCAGACCCTGACCTTGGGAGAACAGCCCTAACCCTGGGATGTTCTGAGATGAAGTTTGTATTTCTGGAGATGAAGGTACTCAATGGCCACCCAGCACCAGTGGCTTCCTTCTTCTCTGTCTGCCCCACCTCTCCTCCCAATGTTCTCCCCATCTCACACTTCTACTTTCCTTTGGGTTGCCCGACACAACCACATGATGAATGATGAGGTTTTTGGAAGTGCTGATTTCAAACTCTCAACTGCCCTAGGCCACATTCAGATGGTGTTAGAGCCCCTGACATGTTTCTGGTGACCAGCTGTTGGTCTTCAGAGGCTAAGAAAACATTGAAGCCACTTTCAAGTGAAGCTTGGTGTTAAACAAGTTTTGAGCAAACAGCTTTTGGCATTGAAATGACAAAGGGAAGATGAATGTGGCCCATTTCACATGGGAACTGTGGGCTGAAGAGCTGGTCAGGTGCCACTTCCCAAACTGATCCAGAAGAGGGACTGGAAGGGCCAATTTGCAAAATGCTTGGGGAAAACATTGGTGCTTGAGAAAAAGAATAATTACAGACACTGGCTGATGCAAGGAAAAGGAAATTCAGAGCATGAGATCTCACACACATGGGCTCTGTTGTCTGTGCCCCTCATTCCCCTCCCACTTGTAACTACAAAGGTTAAAAACCCATCAAATGCCAGTTCTTCTTCAGTGTTTGACATCATGAAGTGCTTTCCATCAGCAGCTGCTTGCAAATTTTGCTTTAAAACTGTGGAGTGTCCCAGAGGGTGTTGTAACAGGCATCACACCGACCCCAGCTTGCTCGGGATTGCCAGGTAAGTGCCGAGAGATGCCACAGTTGGACATGACGATCTCAGAGGTCTTTTCCAACCTTATGAAGGAATGAAGCGCCAAGCCTGGAGGTAGAATGATAGAAAACATACTTGATCAGCTCATTGGGCAGCAACTTGAGCCTGGCCCAGGCTCCACCACAGTGCAGGCAAAAGTGTTGTAAAGCCACTAAAGTACTAACCTGTGATGAGTGTCTGCGATTCACCCACCTGCTGACATGGAGCTCCACCACGGAGCTGCCCCATGAAGCCTCTCCGGGGTCTTTGGTGGTGTTATAGGAGGTATGACCCATCCCTGGAAGTGTCTAAGGCCAGATTAGATGTGGTTCTGGGCAACCTGGCCTAGTGGAAGTTGCCCCTGCTCACAGGAGGAGGTTTGGAATGAGATAGACTTTATGTTCCCTTCCAACCCAAACTGTTCTAGAATTCTATGAATTAACCACGAGATGACTGACTTGGTGGCTCCTGTGTGCTCCCAGTGCAGGGTGGTCCCACACACTGGGTGCACGTGCATCCATGGGACACACACCACACACTCACCAGCAGCATCACCCCATCCCCATGTCTCAAAGCCTGCAGGGAGTTTGATTCACCCCATCTTAGAGTGGGATGTTTTAGAGTAAGTGAGGATGGAAACTGCCACTGTCACATACAGCATAACAAGCCCCGTTGACCTCCAAGCAAGGGACTGCCCTTAGGAAACACCCTGGCCACTGGTAGCACCTGCCACTGACCCAGGGACAGCACTGGCTCTCATCAAGCAGCTACAAATGTTCATTTTTAATGCCTCTTCTCTCTACACGTGGATTTAAGACGCATATGAAAAGGTGCCATAAAAATATCTGACACCAGAGGAAAACACTGAGCTGCTGCACACGCTTTCTTTTGACACTATTTGCAGAGTTGTCTTGGTTAAAGCCTGGGACTGTGTAACAGAAGCCTTTGGTGGCAGGAGCACAGAGCCCTGTCACCTCCTGGGGGACACAGGGCTTTAGAGCCCTGGGCCACCCTGGTCTGGGTGATAAGGCCCAGAAGACACAGACTGGTTCCCAGCTGGGTGTCGTGCCAGGCTCTGATCACGCTGATACAAACGGCACTTGGATGAAATGATTTTTTAGGGGGTGAAATTATATAAACTGGGGGGTGGGGGATTTTGCTTTAAAAGGGAAAGGCATACTCACATTTTCAGAGGAAATTGATGTTTTTCAGTTCATCAGATCTTTTCTGTCTGAAAGTGGATTCGTTTTAGCTGTTTACACTGATGGTGCATGAAGGGAAAAGGCAGTTTCGGTTTCAAGCATTTGCTACATCTACATTACACCTAAGTGCAATGTTTTGACTATATAAAAAATCGTTCCCTTTTCCTTCCTTAGCCTTTTTATTTTAAAAGTTTGTATTTTGGCCTTTCAGCTTCATTTACAATCATTTTGTTTCTTCCAAGGACAACCATTCATTTTGTAGTCCTCACTGCTGAAATCCCACAGTGCTTTTAATCCTTCCTGTGCACGCACACGCACAAGACTCCCTGATACAGAGACCTCAAAAATAAAACATAGCAATTAACCACTTGAAAAATGTTTATTTTAATTTTTTTTTTTTTTTTTAATTTTACCTTCTCTTTCACTCCTAACTCTGCAAGAAGGGGTGAGTCACAGCTTTGAAATCTGCACTGGATGCCAGCTGAAAACAGAGGCTTTACACGGTCAAATTGACAGATGATTCCGAGGCAGCCCTGCTCCGCACAGACCCATCCATATTCTGAGTTAAAAGAAATATTGCATTTTTAAGGGTAAAGAAACATATTTAAGAGATAAAGGAAAAGAAAAGTTTGCTGGTCATCAATTATCATAATAAAAAGAGGAGGGGGGGAAGGGGGGGCGGGGAGAAATTCACTTTAAAGACATGTTAAAGCCCCCTAATCTTCAAAGAGATAAAGGCTGCCCCTGAGCGAGCCACTTGGCCAGGAGGCGGCTGCGGTCCCGCCCTCGGGGGAGGCTAATCCAGCCCCGAAATAAGCCCAGGATAAACTTGAACTGAGTGTGGTCGGGTTCTGTGGGTGATAGGAGAGGAGGAAAAGGGGCACAGAAGGACACGGTGAGGCCGGTGGTGGGCGGTGGCTGCTGGGAGAACTCTACATTTTGGGGACTCAAAGGGAACACCCCTTGTGCTCTTCTCCCACCCAAGCCATGCTCCTCCTGCCAGGAAGCAGAGGTTTCAGCTCAAAACAGCTTAGGAGATGACAAAAAGGCATAAGTGGCCAAGATCAGCTGCATTTGGACCTGCAGCAACAGAGCTGATGCACAGCACTCTGCAGTCAGGGGTGACCACCTGAGTCCAGATCAATCCCGTGGGGCATTTCGTTGCCTGGGGGTTGGATGAACTGAGATGGGACATTCCTTATGTTTCTGGGCACAAAATGGGCATGCAAGGACCATAGCCATGTCATAGGTTGGGAGAGAACTTTCTTAGATCTTGTGACTGCTGCTGGGAAAGTCCAAGCCTGGTCTCTTCATGTGTCATCACTTTTAGAAGATGCAGCAGGGTGGGAAAACGTGCACAGATCTTCTCCCTTTGCAAATTTTGTAGTTTGAATTCAGACAGAAGATGCTTCAAAAGCCCTACTTTAGGCTGCCCTTCACAAAGCCTTTAGCTTGTCCAAGCAACATGTACCAATGGGGAAGCTCCATCTGAAAACTGCATTTTGTAGTTCACCAGGTAGAAGAGACTTTTGTGCAGCTCTTGAGTAATTTTCCATGATGAAACTTTTCTTTTTAGACAATTTTAGAATGCAAAGTTAAAAAAAAGCCCAAACAAGCCCCCACTCACAAAAGACCACAATGAAACAAAAAAGATGAACAATGCCAAAGCGAGGTGGGCAAGGATCCTCTGCTTGAAAGGTGCATTCCTGTTCTTGGAAAGAAGAAAATCAACTGTTGAAGCAAAACTGGGACCATGAGTGCTGTCAAGTTTTGGTAAAATGGAGGAATCATTAAGATTTGGGTCTGTCTGGTTGGTGCTCCCTGGAAAAGGGTTGTGACAGAAGGGTCTTAAACCTTGGTGAGAGGAGTGTCCCATTCTGAGCCAAGCAGCAAGAGTCACCAGAGTGCAAAATGTGCCACCAGGAAATGAAAGCCTGGATTCAGCAAAGGGAGACAGTGCCAGATGTTTGGAGGGTCCTGCTGAGTCATGGGGTGGAGGGAGCTCAGCACATCAAGGCACTTGATGCACTTGAGGGCACTTACTACTCCCAGCGCCCTCAGAGGGGCTGCCTGGGCACACAGGGGTCAAGGAAAATGGGAATTCACAGCAGCATGTCTGGATTGTGGATAATGCATTATAACTGTGTTATTGGATTATTAACACTGATACAGATGTGCTTCCCATCCATCCATTAAGCTGGTCTGTGTCCCATGATCCAATCACTCATCAGGTTTTCCAGAGCGTCTTTCCTCAGTCAGAGGGAAGTTGGACCAGCTCCACCATGAACCATCCAAATCCACATTAAAGCTTGGAGAAAATCACAGTAAAGTTCTCTCCAGTTCCTGCAGGCCTGGCAGATTCAGAGCATGGAGCCCATTTTATACAGCTGAGCTCAACTAAAGACACTGGAGAAAAGCTGGTAAAAAACCTGCCAAGGGCAGATGATGGGTGACCTGCCACAAGGTATGGAGTAATCCCAAAGCATCCAAGTGAGCTAGGCCAGAGGGTGGAAATAACTGGAAACTCACAGGTTTGGCTAATTCACTTTGCTCCTCAGGCACGTGGTGTGAAGGCCAGCCCCAAGGAGAAGATTGCGGGTGTCCAAGCTTTGGAAATACCCTCCAGCACCCAGGTCTTGTCCTGCCCCAAAACGTGTCCATGCCTCTTATCTAAGCCTTACTGTTCATTCAGCTTGTGATATGCCAGCCTCTCACCCTCCTGGGCCTTCAAGGCTTTAAAAAGTTGTTTCCAACCTCAGAGCCCATTGGGGTGGAGAGTTTATCATGAAGTTCAACACCAGACTTTTTCTACAGCTCGCCAGCCAAAACCAACGTCGACAGCCGGCTCCTCATTCATTATTCTGATTCCACCATAAAACATGCCAAAGCCAGTTCTGACTGAGGTTTTAGCTGATTTACTGCCTTTTCAACAGGCAGTATCTGATGAATTGGGCAAGCTCATGGGTCAGATTTATACTGGAGGAGCAACTGGAAGGAGCTCCCCATCGGTGTGTGCAGCAGGAGCGCTGCTCATCTGCCCAAGAGGCACATTCCCCAAAGTATCCTGTTTCCCATCACACAGAAGGGGCTACCTCCAAAAGCTTTCGGCTGGCTCTGAAAAAAAGAAAGGCAAAGGGAGAGCTTAGAGGGTTTAGACTATTGCTTCACTTGGACTCAAGGCTTTGATTTGAGGTGGGGATTTGAAGGAGCATTTCCCACTGGCAGCTCATCCCATCCCTGGAAACATTCAAGCCAGGTTGAATGGGGCTCTGAGCAACCTGGTCTAGTTGAAGATGTCCCTTGGAGGAAAGGGGTTGGACTAGATGACCTTTAAAGGTCCCTTCCAATCCAGATTTATTCCATTCAATACACCATGTGCAGAACAAGAAAGTCTGGCGGTGTCACACCGCTAAAGACACACCAACAAGCAGCACATGGTGGGTCCTGGCACTGCATCAGAGGTCTTGCAAGGGTGTGGGCAAGGAGGTCCAACACCCCTGGTGTCGGTGGTAGCCATGCCTTGTGCTTCTGGCCACTGCAGAAAGCTGAAGCCAACACTCAGCCTGGACACACTTGCACAAAGCCATTGCTCCTCCTGTATCCCCATTTTTTCTCACTCCTGGTGAAGGAAACCATTCCCAGCTCCATCAAAGCAGGCAGAGCCAGGCCAGGATGAGGGACTGCCATGGTTTCCTGTCATTCCCATCACCAGAGCCTGAAGGACTTCCTTTGATTCCATCTCCTTGCCCAGCAGCAGTGGCTGGGGGATGTCCAAGAGAAAACAGACTGTCAGAGAGTCCAGGAGGACCCATATCCAGCAGATCGTGGTTCACAGCACAGTGCAGTGATGCCTCATTGCTCTATCAGCCACAAACAGCTCTGACACCAGCCAGATGCTTTTCCTTCCTTGAGCTGAGACAGCTGAGTAAGCCACATCCCTGGGGAGCTTGGGAATTGGAGAAACCCCTGTTCAGGCTGCTGGGGATGAAGCTGTTCAAGCACTGCTGTTAAGCAGGGCAACAAGGCAACTCTTATCCAGAGCATCCTTCCAAGGCTCTCAAACCACACTGTGCATCCCAGCCTGCCTTCCTCCCCTGCAGAAGCACCTGAGGCCTTTGCACCATGCTGTGCTGGAGACCATCTGGGAAGGCTTTTTTTTTTTTTACTGCCTTGTTTTCTCCTGGAGACACCAGAAGAAGCAGTGCTGCAGATGTGTGCAGGGGAGGCAACCTGGGTTTCACATCAGGGTTGCGAGACGAGGGATTTTTAGTCCTTCACTCGCTTTGGCCCAAGGGAAAACATATTTCCCCTCCTTCCACAGGCCCTTTAACAGCACAGATGCTTTTATGTTTCTGTCTGGCTCTTTTTTGTTTCTACTGCACAGAATAAAACCAGCCTGATCCATGGTGTGACATTAAGACCAGGTATTTGGGTCCTTCTCACCTCACTGGGGTACTGATGGTTGTAGCTTTCTCCAAGCACCTCCAGGCTGCCTGGAAGGAGATGCAAAGAGAAGAAAGAAAACAAAACCCTCTCCAGATGACAACATTGTTCTGGCTCGGCTAAAATCAGAACTAAAACTAGCTCAAGGCTTGGAGTGAGGATCTCCCATGGATTTGGCTAAGTCAAAGAGGCAGCCACACCCTGTCCCCCTTCTTGCAGGTACCACATTTCTGCACGGTGGCTTTCCAGGGCTCTCCAGTTGTCCAAGCCATTTTCACATCAGCCGTCAAAACTAGCAGAAAAGCCTGGGAAGCCTCTTCCTTCATCCTGCAGTGCCAAACACCTCTGCTTCCCTGCAGCCAGCAAGGGAGGACCACCATTTACCCAGATATCAGCAAATCTTCCCCTGGCATCAAACAGCTTTAGGATACCTTGCCCAGACAGCCACCCCTTGTCACTAAAAGGAATATTTGGGGATGATTCCCTGCATATCTGTAGCAACAGTGGGCAATATTAGACCGGGCTTTGCATTTTTCAGTAGGTTAAGTAGAAGGACACATCTCTCTGCCGGGAAGGGACCGTTCTGCATTGCTCATCCCACACAGAAACCCAGTCACTCGCCCCCGGCCCCCCTGAGGCAGAGACAAGCCCTGGGTTTTCTCTGCCTTCCTCCTTATCCGAACTGAGAGTTGCCAGAGGTTCAGCACTGCCCTCCCGCAGGAGCTCGGGGGGAGCCCCAGCCCTGTCTGCCAACGCCATCCGCCGGCTCTGGGTTGTACCAGCCACAGCAGCTCTGCCGGAGGAGTCGAGTCGGCTTCTTCAACCAGCAGTGCCGAGCAAAGCCCTCCCTTCCCCACCTTCTGCTGGTGGTACACGCGGGGAAAGGTCTCGTGTTCATGAACCGGGTGACATCCAAACCCCGCGACCTCCCCCGGCTTCCTCGAGGCGCGACCGCTGCGATTTAAATGACACGGCGGGGTGGGATTTAGTGGGCTGCTGGGAGAGGGCTTGACACCCACATTCCCATGTCTGGATGAGGACTGTCCTTGGTGGATTGTGTTGTGAAACAAAGGAGGAAGAAAACACCTGGAGCATCGAGGTCGTGTTATCAGACAAAGGCAGAAGAAAACACCTGGAACGTTGAGGCCGTGATGGGGGGAAGAGATGTTGCCATGGCTGTTTGTATGGTTTGGGGCAGATTTGTAAAAGTCCTTGGAGATTCTGGCCTCTTCCAGTGGGACCTGTGCACCATGACTTGGAGAAGCAACCTGATGCCCAGAGCTCCAGGTCAGGGCTTGCTCTGGATGCTTGGAAATCCTGGACCATCCACCCCAAAGCATACGTGGAGCAGCTCTGCGCTGTATTTGCTGCGGGACTGTTGCATCCTGGAGGTACCGACCTGCTCCACGTGTCAAGCAGAGTCAGTCTGTGCCTGGGCTGTGTTGTGTTTGCTGTGTGCTCACAGACAGGACCACCTCCTCTCCCCTGTGTTGACAGGGCTGTGCTCAAGCACCTAAAGATATATAAAAATGTGACTGGTGGGATGGAACACAAGGCTGAGCGAGCGGCCGATTCCCGCTGAACTCACAGGCTTGCACCTTGCAGACCTGCTACCTCCACCTCTCAGCCACTATTTCATTCTCCAAAATCCATGGCACCCTTTTTTGGCCAGGATAGGAAACTCCAACAACGAGCTCTGATGAGCCTTCAGCTCTTTCCTACCTATGGGACACTGCAGAAATATCTTTTGCAGCCAAGATGGATGGAAGAGCCAAGGGCAGAGAGGGAGGGGAGAAAGCACAGATAAACCCTCTCCCCCAGCTCTTCATGGGAAATCCCACACTGAAGGTGTGAAGAGAGGGGTGAGAGGTCTGTCAGACACCAATAATGAACTCCCCCCTCCCTCCTGAGTCTGCTGCATCACAAATGATGAAGCAGGAAGTAGAAAGGTGAGTTGGAGTTATGACGCAAAGACACTGAGCACCAGTACAGAGTCCCCCCAGTCCTCTCCTTGCCCCTTAGAGCATCACTACCTGGTACCCCAATTTGGGAGCTCCAAAGAATGAGCTGCAGAGCACACATTTCACATTTCACAGAGACACAGCACCTCCCTTCCTACTGGGAGGAAGGGAAAACCCCATAAATAAATAGCAAGAGGAAAGATATTACAGGTCCTCCAGCAAGCGCCTGGAAGCCGCCTCGGAGGTGAGGAGGGGGGAGGAAGGGAGGCTGACTGACAGCCTGATTTAAGACCTGCCTGAAAAGCAAACAAAAGCAATTGAAAACTGCATCATCTAGGAAAACTTAGTAGGTTGTATTTTCACAAGTGAGGACTGATGGTAAGACCAGCTTAATCCCCCAGTGGACTTTCCACACCTCGGCAGGCCGGCTGGAGGGGCCAGCTGTTTTGTCTTGCAGCTGATTGCTGAAATAACATTGTCGGGCTGGCGGGATTGAAACAGGATGGGCTGGAGGGAGCAACGCACAACAGAGGCCTTAAAAGAAATGTGCTTGGTTTCCAAACCCCCCTTCCTCCCGCAGGAGCCAGGGGCACCTCCTGGATTTGCAGCGCTGAGCAAGGATGCTCAAGCCTGGGCAGAGTCTCTGCTCACAGGCAACCAGAAAGAAATCCCCAGAGAAGTGTTCCTCAGTGTTTTCAGCTCGTTTTGGGTGAACAGGAAACTCAACCAGGAGGTAGAGGCATAACTTATGGCCTTATCTTTCTTTCTCAGGGACTGACCTGGGGACCCAATGAGCTGAACATGAGCTACACCACAGTGCTGTGGCCACACCGGGCTGACTGATGGCAGATACGCAGCTTGACACGGACAAGTGTTAAAAGATTACATCACGAACAGGCAGACACAAAAATACCCCAACCCAAGACATTCTGAAGCTTCCTAATGATAATATTTTCATTTGGCTTTGGCTTGAGCAAAACTGCAGAGTTCCCTCCTGCTACTTGCAGAATCTCAATAAATTCCAGAAGAGGGGAATGAAAAATACCATGTTGCCCAAACCAGGGGATGTTCTGTGCTCCTGACTCCCTTCTATCCCCACCCTGGAATTATGGACCAGAATGACATTTCCTTTCTCAACATTAAACTTGTTAACAGAGCAAAAAAACCACACATGTAAGCAGCTCAGCACCTCTCCTGTACGGATCAGACACGGAAACAGCAGATGTAGGAGTCCCTGTTACTGAATCTGGACCTTTTTGTCTGCATGTGGTTTAAAATCCGTGCCTGATGGTTAGAGAACAAAATACAAAGTAAACACACTCTTAGGTCCATTCCTTTCCAAGCCATCTATTTTAACCTACAAGCTGTGAGACCAGATATATATGTATGAGAATAGATATATAATTAAATGAAGATGGGAGGTGGCTCACCTGGGATATTTGAACATTTAGGGCTGACAGCCTAACAAGTTCCTGCAGGGTAATAAGCCTAAGCCTGGCATCTGGGAGCTTAGGGGATGTCCATTATGATTAAAAGCAGCTGAGGCATCTCTTGGTAGCCGAGTCTGAATGACCATGGTGTGAAGTTCCCTCCATCAGCTCTCTGGCCACAGAAATCTTTTAAATAATCCTTTATGTTTGCAGCAGGTAAGGTATGTGTGTGCAGATGCCTGCTGGGCTGGTGGGTGGTAACTCCACCACGAGATAGGACTGATCCCTTCCACGATGGGGAGGAAGGGACAGGTCTGTCTGTCCACCCCACCTGCCTGAGCACAGGTATGTGCTGCTGCTGCCTCCTGTTATCAGGAGGGCCTGGTGCTCTCCAGATCTGAGGACTCTGATAAGACCCAGCATCCCAGGGACTGCCACAACATCTGGAATCCAGACCAGAGAGAATTTGCTCCTTCCCTTCTCTGAGAGAGAAGATGAATGAACCTGCCTGGCTGACCTGAGATTGCTCAAAGGGACAGATGATATATCAAGGTCTCTCTCTCTGCAAGCATCTAGGCAGTGATGTAGACCTGGTCTCAAGGAAGTCTGAGATGTCTTGGTGCCCAGCAAGAGGCAGCACTGGCAGGAGAGCATCCTCACAGTTTCATTTCCCTTCATTATTTCTTGGGCTGAATTACTGGGTTTGCTGACAATTAGCTGAGTGCAGTTGCTATTTAAGAGCTGATATTTTAACTCAGATGGTTTATACCTCATAAAAATGTGAAATTAAAGCTCAGGAGGAAGTTCCCACTGAGTTCCTGGGGAATCTGCTTTGCCCAGGAGTGGAGTGAGGGGCCACAAGGAAGCTTTCATGTGTCAAGGGGAAACGTACACCTTGCCAGTCCCTGGCACATCTGACCCAAACTGCCTGTTGCCAAACCCCTTGTGCTGCCCATTTGCTTCCAGCATAGCCCCAGGGGGTTTCCTCCACCAGAGATGGATTTAAACCCCTTTCCAGCCTTTCCTCATCTCTGAGGAAGCTCAAAAGTAAAATTCAGAGCAAGTGCACCAGCGCTCATCCTTTCAAACCCTCTTCTCCTTCATCCTCAGCCCTCAAAACTCCCAATGCTCTGCTTTGGGTCTTGCTGGCTGGGACTGGGACCGACTCCAAGGCTGATGCATCTCCTCTGGGATTCAGGCAACTCATACATGTGATCCCAGCGACCTCTCCAGCTCCAACTTCCAACTGGGAGGCTGTTGAAGAAGCACAAAGTCCCACAGCAAAGGACTTCACTGAACTTTAGCTGTGAACAGCAAAGCAACTGCTTCAAGGAGCAATTGCTCCCACGACCCTCACCTTAGACACCTGCCTGGAAAATGGAAAAGAGGAGTGGAAAGAAGGAAGAAAAAATGGGAAAAATCAACCCAAAGGCCCCCACTTCTAATCGATTTCCTGCTGGAGATGGCTGGTTTATGGCGTGCTCTTTATCGAGCGTTCCTGCAGAGCCGCAGCGTTTCTGCCCCGGGGGTTTCTCCCTGGCTGCCCCTCCCAGCCTGCCGTGAAGATGATGGCCCCAGCCACTTCCATTTGTCCCCTCAGCCCCGGTGGAGATGGTTGGGTGGGTCCAGGTCATTAATGCTGCCTTTCCCTGTGTTCTGCAGTGACTCACGTGTGGTCCAGTTCTGCTTCAAAGCCACCAAAATGGATTGATTTTTCCCTAAGAGTGTCAGCTTTCCCCATGCTATGTCACCTCTCCCTTTCAAAGTGAAACCTCCTCATTCAGAAGCCTTAAAGTGCATTAATTTTCAGCTTTCCAGGAGGAGAAAAAAAGCAGGAATATTCCCCTGTGATGGGGATGGGGAAAGGGGAATTTTTTTTCCCCAGCAGCTGTAGCTGAAATACTTTGTCCGTGTTTTCCTGTAAGTTCCCTGAAGCTGTTATTTGCTGTCCCTTGCCTCCCAGTGCCACCAAAGGGACAGAATAACCATCAGGTCCCCAGAGACTGGCAGCAGAACCTCTGACCCAGAGTTTTGAGAAAGGAAACATCCACACAGCCATTTGCTCTCCCATTTTCTTCCAGCAAACATTCTGCTTCCCTAGACTTGTGCTGGCAAACCCAGAGCATGAATTCTAAGCAGAGATGCTCCTCCAGGAAGGGACCATCCCATGAGAAGGGTGGGATTTGAGCTGAACTCACCTGTATCTGCTCCTGAAGTCATTCAGAAACATGCTAGGCTCACAAAATCCCATCCCCAGAGCAGAGGAGCACAGAAAGCATCCTCTGTGTGATCCATTCATCAGGAATGAATTTCCCTCCCCATCCCTTCCACAGAGAAGTCATAAGCTGCTCCAGCACACGCACACACACAAAACCCCCAAGAAAATTCATTGCAATCAGCCTGGCAATCCACTTTGACACCCTGGAATCTGTGTTATGTGGCTCAGTGTTGTCTCCCCACCATCCCTCCAGCCATTTCCCTGGCAGCCCAGTGAATGGATTTACTGGTGATGTCCCAGTGCCCAGCCTGGTGGAGCACAGGCAGCTCTGGTTCCAGCCACAAGCAGCAAGCAGTGCAACGGGTTCAGCAACCCCCCTTTGTCTGGGCTCCCGGGCCACCTCCCCCTGCAAGGCAGAGTTTCTCGGGGCAGACTGGGGAAGAGCCGACTGCAGCACTTCAAAAGAAGAGTTCAGGCATGGGTAAAGGGCCCTTAAAATGGGATTAAAAATTCACATTTTTGTCCTGCATTTTTTTGACCTTTCTAATCAAACCTATCCTGAGACAGATAGAAGGACAGGTCTAGCTTGCTGCTTTTCAGCGATAAGACACGGGGAGCCTTCGGTGGGTATTTCTAATAAATGTTTTGTTTATAAATTTCTAAAATTATCTGAAACACTTAAGTAAAAAAAAAAAAATTGCATTGAAAACTCAAAGCTTTCCATTAAATATATAAATACCTGATTTTCTCCACAACCCTTCCCTTGCTGCATTTCACTGCATTTCCATCAAGTCTGGCCACACCAACATTTCCCCTCACCCCCCCATGTCCTAACCCAAGACCTGCACAGGTTTAGCTCTCCAAAACCCCTATTCCAGAAGATCCACCCATGATGCCCAAGAGCTCCACAGGGTCCTCTCTTGCCTTCTTGCCCCATCCTCCCCAGGGCACCAAAGTCCTGCCCGCTGAGGTCGTTATTTCCAGCGTGGTCTCCCGGGGGATTTTGTGCTCAGCAGCAGGTAAGTGGCCTTTGATCCCACGCGCCGCCAGGGGCAGAAGGGCCGATGGATAAGACTCCAGGGAGACAGTCTCCACAGCCATCCCTCCTTCCCTAATTCCCTTCTGAAGTGCTGGAGCCACTGTCACCTCTCATTAAAAGAAGCGAATGACCTTGTTTTAATTCCTAACCAGAGCGAACAGGATAATAATATTAACCCCGGCAGGGGGTGGCAGGAGAAGGCACCTCCTTGCTTCAAATGTTTGGACAAAAAATTGGCTCTCATTAGGGCAGAAGCCCAGGAGATGTCGCCTTTGTAGGGCGGATGGGGCGGCGACGGGGCTTTGTTGCCTTTGAATGTCTCCTCCGAGAGTGCCCAGGCTGTAATTGGGGCCAGAAAATGCTCAGGGGAAGAGAAGGAGAGACAAAAAAAGACGGGAAAGCTGCAGGTCTCCTCTGTAAGTCTGCGTTTTGCTGCAAAACCTGCTCCTGGACAGCTGGTGTCAGGGATGTTCTCAGTGGTAAAGGCAGGGTCAAATCCTGCCTGGTGCTCAGGCTGAGGTGGGGTGCCCGCTGCTCTGGGAGAAGGGTTTGAGGTCTCACCAGGAGAGCCTTGTGTGCCACCAAGAGGGAAAAAGGGTAATTCAGCAGCTAAAAAGTTTGAAGGTGGAAGGAGAGACCCACAGGGGAGATCCAGAGGTGTCTGTGGGTCCTTTCTGCCAATCAATGGGGAGAAAAGGGGAAGAAAAAGCAGCACCTAAGCTGACCACACCCTGTTCCTGTTTCTGCTTGGACACATAAACGTTATCCCCATCATCTTCAGGAGGTTTCCTATGTTTGCCCCTGGGTTTCTCCCTAATATGCAGCTGACAAAGATGCTGCAAAGCCAAGTAGGAACAGGACTCTGCTGCTGGGCAGTTCTCAGGGACACCAAGAGGGGAGGAAAAGCTCATTTTTTCTACAGGATCAGGTATGATTTTATGTAGCTGGACACATCCTCTGGGGAAAGGAGCTTAACTTGGAGTTTACCTTCTGTCAAGTTCAGGGATAAGCGTCTCTCTGAAGTCACACCCGAGTCCAAATCAGGAGTACACAAAGCTGAAAGCAGGGATGTGATGGGAAACATTGGAGACCCAACACTTCTAAATCCAGGGTGATACAGCTTATGGTCCCCAGGTAGTACACAGGATGTGGACAAGTGATAACAAGGATTGAATTAGAGAAGCTGTGGCTGCCCCATCCCTGCAAGTGTCCAAGGCCAGTTTGGATGAGGCTTGGAGCAACCTGGGCTAGTGGAAGGTGTCCCATGGCAAGGGGTGGGACTGGATGAGCTTTAAGGTTCCTTCCAGCCCAAACCATTCTGGGATTTTATGACTCACTAAACTTTGCCCACTGATACCATGAACAAACCATCTCTTACACAGACACCACTGCTAAATGCAGCATCCCAAATCTTCCTCCTAGTTCTACCACACTCAGAAAAGAAGCACCAAGAAGCAAGAGCTGGTGTGAAAGGAGGTAAGAACTGGCATAAAACTGCCTAAGTCAAGGACAAAGTGATGGGAACACCAACCAGCAGAGAAAAAAATAATCACCACACACCTTTCCTCAACCAGAAAGCACATTGTCAAGCCAAAGAGATGTAAGTTTGGCTCAGTCTCAGGCAAAGGGGGGAAATTAAAAGAAAGTGTTTAATTAATTCCTCATTTATGGCCAAGTACCGAGTATATTGCTTCCCTCATCCCCCAAATCAGCCACTGTCAGTATATTTAGAAACAGGTTGGAAATTAATGTTCTTCCTGCGTGTGGTTGTCAGAGGAGATAAGGGATTTCTTTGGAGGGTCACTTTTTCATTAGTGTGTTATAATTACTGCTGGGTAAAGCCACAATGCTGCCCTGGATATGCACAATTTTGGAAGCTGTTGAGTCAGATCCATCTAAGCTCAGCACTGGGCTAATGAAGATTTGGGAGTGGGCAGGTTCCCACCCATCACTGCAGTGACAACACAGCTCAGACTGGTAAACAGGCAGTGGGATTGGTGTTTGGTGCCTTGAAAAAGGACCAAAAAAACCCAGAAACATAAGAATTCACCTTGGAAAAGGACAAAAAAAGAAGAAATATATGAATCCACCTGATCTTAGGGAGATGTCCTCATGTTACTGATCCAAGGAGAGAAAAAGACACTTCCAGAGGTGGGACACCTTATCCTTCTCCAGGTATCTAAACCCATGCCCTTGGAGAGCTCATCTCACCAAAGTTTTAGGTCCAACGACCTTGTGCACCAAGGTCAGTGCTGCTGTGGTCGACTGTAAGACTGGGAGAGGTGTCTGCACTCAGACACTTTGGAGATGATATTCATTATCAATTTTAAATTAGAACGGGTTCATTAGAGACCTTTCTTTAGTATGACATTCCCATAGAACTAACATCAGTATCTTGGTTACTAAAAGCTTGTTTTCCATGTAAAGAAACAAAGCAGTGACATTCTGTAAGGTCATTTATTTGTTTTCAATAAGAATTTTAGGGGGAAAAAAAAGAGAAGTTAATCACATTCCCAATGTCCCCTTTCAGCTTGAACTGGTTTTTAGCAATTCTACATACAAAAAGACAGGTTGTTCTGTCACTCTTGAGTCTTCCCAAGTCCTACAGAGATTCCCCCCCAGGTGAAACCAGGCACTTTAAAAATAAAAGAGAAACACATGTTTTAACTCCCAGAAATCTGAGAAATCCAACCAACCCCCTGCAGACCTACTGAGGACAACTTGATAGGACAAACCCTGACTGTGATGGGACAAACCACAGTTGTCATGTTGTTTTCAGGAAGCTTCTCCTGACATCAAGATCAAGTAGAGCCTGAGGAAACCGGCCACAACCTTCATTCAACCCTGAGTTTTCCCCTCTCTCATCCCCACTTCCAGTTTTTACAGCAAATAAACAGAAAATTGAGCATTAGTGAACATTGGGTGCAATCTTGGTGGTGCAGCACCTTGCCAGGGTGAGTCAACTGGGAAATGGCAAAATGAAGCTGGGAAGTGGCAAAATGAAGCTGGGAAATGGCAAAATAAGTCTGGCAAGTGGCAACATGTTAAAGGAACAAGCCAAAATGCAAGCAAGGACCAGCTGCTGGACAGAAACACGCCAGTTTTTTTGGGGTACTGCACCTCCACGTGGGTTTACTGGAGAGGTTGACTTCCCCCAGTCCCTCTCACAATCCATCAAGGCCATCACATGACTCGTTTGGCCCTGGAGGAGCTGTGGGAGGCACCGAGTTGGCTCCCCAGTCTTGGCTTCCCCTTCAGCTCTTCCTCCCAAATTCTCTCCCTCCAACTTGGCTTCCTTGGCAGTGAAATGAGGATGAGGAATGATTCTGCCTTTCTTTCCGAGGCACTGATACAATTTGATTTAAGGAAATTACCCAAAAAAGAAAGGCATTTTGGAGTTCCAAGTGGAACGAGAAAGCCATGGATCAAAAGAGTTGGTCAAAAAGTTCTAAGGTGGCTGCCCCTCCAAACCCACATTTGCATTCAATCAGGTCATTTTGCAAGAACTTGTTGATTTCTATGAATTTCTTAAAGTGGGACAAAATGTTTGCCTCAAGTTTCCATAAGTAGTGCTGGAATATTTAATTTCATTTTGGACTTTATTTTGCCGGAGCATTTAATTTAAAATATATTAAAATACATAATGACAGATTATTATATATTAAATGTCATAACACATTTTTATGATGTTAAATTTAAAATATGCATAGAAAAGGCCAAACAAAATATTTTCTCATATTAAAATGTCAGATTTTTATTGAAACAAATGATTTTATTTTTTTTTTTTTAAAAAAGGGCCCCCACAGTCAGGAAGCTGTTGAGACTTCCTACACACTTATTGCTTTTGTCCACTTTTACTGCATGAAAAATGCTGGTTTCTAATTGCTTTGCAGAATGGGCAAATATAATTTTGTTGTTTTCAAACTAGGAATTGCTGTTCTCAATCAGCTCTCAAGGTACTGGAATTTCTCAGACTGTATTTTTCCCACAGAATGAAGGGAGGAGGGAGAGACACTCATTTCCACCAACATTTTTGAGTCATCGGTTGAACAAAAACTGAGGCAGTCGGAAAGACTCCTTTCCTGGCAAGCCAAGCCAGCTGAGCTGGTGACAAGTATTTTTTCCTAAAAAGCCAAAAATTTGCCAACACACACCGTATCCTATGGAACATCAAAGCCATTTTACCTTTCTGGGATGGTAGGCAGCACATCTTGGTCCTCTATCAGAGATGTCTTTAATAAGCAGCTCTTGTCATTAGTGTGGGAAGGAAAAAAGAACAAGTTTTCTTTGTTGCCTGCTTCTCCTAAGCTTGGGGGAAATAAAAAGGGAAAGAAGAGGGAAGAAATACCCTTGTGCTGTAGTTCCTCAGCATCTTCTCCTGTTAAAGACCATTTCTGTTGAGGGAAGAGCAGGCAGAAGGCAGGTGACAGTCCTCAGGTCATCACAGATAGTTGGAACTATCTGCACAGCTGCAGAAATCCTACTTGGAGGCTTGGAAAGTGTGGGTTTGCAGCTTGGACATGGGGGGGGGGGAAATGTGTATTAATATCAGACTTTTGGTGGTGAAAGCCCTCCCATAAACCTCTGGCTGCAGGATCGTGGCACTGCTTTCAATTCCTTATCTAATACAAATGAAGCTGAGAGAAGAGATTAAAAAAGCCTGTAACAACTGTTCCCTTGTCCGAGTGAGTGGTTTGCTCCTGGATAAGGTTTCACAGAAATGAGAGGGGAACTGTGCTCCTAAACATCCCCAAAATGCACAGTATTCTATAGAATCACAGAAAATACCAGTTCTGAAGGAACCTCAGGAGGTTTTTGGTTCAACCTCCTGCTACTCTGAATTCAAACTGGATCACTCAGGGTTTTGTCCTGTTGGTCCTTGAACATCTCTGAGGACAGGGGTCCCATGACCTCTCTGGAGCCTCTACCCAGCCAAAAATTACCAAAAAAACTTGTCCATTTTCCTCTCATTATCATATTAGTGGAAGATTTTCCTTCATGACTAATATGGGGATTTTTTGGTGTGTTCTTTGGTCTGGTTGGGATCATCGGATCCCAAGATCACCAAGTCCTTCATGACATCACACTCTACATCTCTTTTGAGGGATGGGGAATGGATCTGACAACAGCACCATACTTCCATCCAGTCTGGGAGTATCAGCTTTTCCCAGCTGATGGTTCAGCCAGCAAGCAAAACAAAGGACATAACGCAGTGCTGTGGTCACCCCTCTGCCAACATCACTGCTCAGTCACTTCCCACGAACCATCTCTCATCTTGAGCACAAAATGATGTTCCACTGGCATTAATCTGCTCTGCCTGCATCACTAGTGCATTACTTGCCCACTGGCAGAGCCACAAGGCATTCACTGATGGAGAATTCCATTATTGACTGCTGGGTTTGTGGAACAACCAAGAGAAGCTGTTTCCAATGACTTCACAGCAGCAGCAGACAGGGCTGTGCTGGGAAGACTCATGCTCTGAGAGAACAATTCCCACTGTCCCCCTCCCAGACCCTCAGCTGGAGTCATGACCTTCCTTTCATTTCCATAATGAGGTTGGTGATGGTGTTGGACGATTCCAACCTCAGCTGGGGCAAGTCCAGCCCCCTCCCACCAAGCAGGACTAATGTTGGTATCACCACTCTGCTTCTGTTCCTCATCACACCTCTCATTCTCTAGGACAGACCCATTGCCGTGTGCTCATACAGCACCAATAGCCTCTAGAAATTGGGATATCCTAATGCTACTGTTAAAAAAAAATTATAAATATATATATAGTTCACAGTCATATTCCTGTGCTTTCAGTCCTCTAGTTGTTGTTGCCTATTTCCTCTGGAAAAAAAATCTTGCTACTACCTGGAAAAGAAGACTAAGCAGATGCAGCAGGTAGAGGCCAGGAGAAGGAGAACCAAAGAAAGATCAACTGCCAGCTTCTCAGCCACTCCGTTGTAAGATTCCACCCATTTCTCAGGTTCCACTGCCTAGTTAAATTGAGCCTGGTTAAAACAGGAGAGATACTATTGGCCCAGATGTTCTACTTGAAATGCAGGGAACAAAAAAAAAAAACCCCAAAAAACCCCCCCAAAAAACCACAAAAAAATCAGCTGAACAAAAAAAAACTAAAAAAAAAAATATCATAGAATATCCTGAGTTGGAAGGGACTCACTATGATCATCAAAGACCAACTCATTCCATAAGTAGGTTTGCCTTGGATGAGTTTAGAGACTTTTCCACATTTCCAAGGACAAGCAGCCCCAGGTGATGAGCTGGGGGTGAGCGGAGTGCAGGTGAACCCCTCACCGTGCCGAGAAAGAGCTGCTTCTCTCGGGGTCCTGCCTGCAGAAAAAGCAGCTTCCAGGGCCAGGCTGTCAGTGACACCCGTGGGGTGGGTGAGGGGGTGTTTCTCCTGGGTACAAACGATCCTCACAGATCTGGGCTGGAGCTTTGCTCGCCTGACAGTCCTACCACACCTACGGCTCCAGGGTACACATTCTTGCATGTTTTCATTATTTTTTCATTTGTGATTTTATTTCAGAATAGTAACAAGACACCCCGGGGCCATGTGTTTCCAGGGGATTATTGCCTTCAGCTTTTTGCTTTATGACACATGCCATAATCGCCAAGAAATGTGCAACCTGTCATATCTCGTTCCTTAAGCGTGGGTTGGACGTCCGTGTATGAGGCGTGATGGAGAGACCAGGGCCATAAAATTAGATGGACTTTCGGTGGCAGAAGTTCGTTTGTGCAAGCAGTTCCTGAGAATGGCTTGCAGCTGGGCCAGCTCAGCTTGGAGCCATCCTGCAGTGCTCATACAGGTTGCTTTTGCTGTTCCTCTGCTATGGAGCCATTGCAGAGGGTGTAGGAACTAATTTTGTGGTCTCATGCTCCTCTGCTTCCCCCCTTAGCTTAGCAAGGCTCAACCCACCTGCAAGATACTGTCAAGAAACACCAGGCAAGCTCAGCCCTGGGGTGACTCACAAGAGTCCCCTGAGGTCTTGCAAAGAGCAAGTTCCAAGTCAGGCTCCTTCTACCTTTTACCTTCTATAAATAACCACTCACAAGATTTCCTGGAGACCCGAGATGTGGATGGGGGAAAAGGAGACAACTTGGGGCATGAGCTGCTTTCTTCCACAGAATGGTGTCATTCTGGATTTATTTTATGATTTCAGTCAGTCTGGGCATTTAGCACAGGAAGCCAAATGTCTGAAAACAGGGGTCAAATGTAGACACCCTGGCTTTTGGTGAGCTGCCAAGGCGCAGAAGACAGGGGGGCAGTAGGTGACCCACAGGTGTGCTCTGCAGGTAATGTTCTTCTTGGCCAACCAGGCCAGTGAGGTGGGCAGAGCCCTCATTCAGCACTCCAGGATGCTTTAACCAGAGCTGCTGCACCACAGCCAAGAAGGCTGGTGGTTACAAGTTCTTGTCTGGTGCTCACAGGGACTCAGACAGGAGGCCATTCATGGGGATCCAGTGATTCCCAGCAGCTGTACTGGCTCTGGCTCCCAGCACTCTGCTGCCCTCAGGGTGTTGGGAAGTTCTGTCACCCCCAGGGCTGAGGCAATGGACAGGCTGTGATGTCTCTACAGGGCTCAAGGCTGAGGTTATGGCTGGAGAACATCAGCACTCAGCTAAGCACAGGGAGAAGCCCAAAGCAGATGAAGAGCACTTTTGTACAGCTCCAACACACAAACACTTCTCAGATCAGAGGTTCCTGACCTACCACCTTGAAGAAGAATCAAGATCAAGCTGAAGACTTACTCTGAAGAGACAGCAGGTTATAGGGACCTTCATTATGAGGGGCCAAAATGCTTTCTTGATTAGACTTCAAGATCATAGAATCACAGAAAGGCTTGAGTTTAAAGGGATCTTAAACATGATCTAGTTCCAACTGCCCTGCCAGATACAAGGATGTCACCCACTATCCCAGGTTGCTCTAATGCCTGTCCAACCTGATCTTGAACACTTCCAGGGATGGGACAGCCACAGCTTTTCTGGGCAACCTGTACCAGGGCCTCACCACTCTCACAAGGGAGAATTTCTTCCTAACATCTAAACCTCTCCTCTTTCAGTTTAAAACCATTCCCCCTTGTCCTACCACTATCTGCCCCTGTCAATAGTCACTCTCCCACTTTTTTGTAATCCCCTTTAAGTACTGGAAGGTTGCAATAAGTTCTCCCTGGAGCCTCTCTTCTCCAGTCTGAAAAACTTTCTCATCTTGTCTCCATAGAGGAGGTGCACCAGCACCCTGGGCATCTTTGGGGCCTCCTCTGGACCTGCTCCAACAGGTCCACACCTTTCCTGTGTTGAGGACTCCAGACCTGGAAATAGTACTCCAGATGAGGTCTCACAAGGGCATAACAGAGAGGGAGAATCGTCCCCCTCAAGGTGTCTTTTCCAACCTAAATGAGTCTTCAGAATCCGGTGGGTCTAAGGGACAGCATAAGCACGAAGGAGAAACCCCCCACAGGTATCTGACTGTCAAGGGAGTTATAAGATGCTGTAGAAGACACTCCTAAGGCTTTTCTGTACAACTGCAAGTGTCTTTCTGTGCCTGGGAACACTCACAATAAGGCTCAGAGAGCTGGACCACCAGGACGAGCCTTGCCCTGAGGTAAATTGAGATTTCTGCCTGGCAGGCTCGTGGCAGCCCAAGTCTTGCACTGGGCTCTGAATGACAGGTCTGTACCAGCCTGGGTGGTACAACCACGGGCTGGCCTTCCAGCCCAGTCCCTCCTGGAGATCTCCCAGGACCACAGGAGGCTCAGGCCCTGCTCAGTTAGGCTAGGATGGAGATTTATTTTTTTGTTTGGCTGGAGGGAGTGTGCCCTTAACCACAAAGCCTACAAGAATCCACGACCCAGCCCTTTAGAAGCACAAGCGTGAAATAAATTCACAGCAAGGCTTTTCATCTCCAGGGAAGTTCATCTTACCTGAGTCCTGGAACAATGTCACAGGGATAGAGCCTTCCTTTCTCCTGGTGATGGGGTTTATAGGAGGTTTTCCATGTTCTGTGCCTTTAACCTCTCTATACTTTTGCCTCCTTTTCTGAACAGCAACCTTTTTGTTCTCCAGTCTGCTGCAACTCACAGATATATGCACCATGCCCTCTTTCAGAGAGAAATTTTTTTTCATAATCCTTCTTGCTGTTCTCAATAATCTAAAGACATTCAGCTTAAAAATACATGGCTGAGGTGATTTTTTCCAAACTACTCTCCTCCCCCATGCAGAAACCAGAGATGTTTTCTCAGTTGAGCAGGATCAGCCTTCTACAGGTGGAAAAGGCAATTTATGAAGACAAACTACAATTATGCACAGTCAAATGCTCCTCTTGAATAGATGGGATAAATCCCCTTTGCCTACATCCCTTCTGCTATATCTGCTCACACTCATTTCCCTTTATTCTTGAGAGCAGCTAAACATAAATCTCAGCCATCCCAAAGGCTTCTAAAGGTTTTTTCATCCTTGCCAAGTTTCCTCCTGGCTCTAGGAGGGCAAACAGCAGCCACACATCCCCTTTTGTGCTCCAGAGCCTGGCTAATGCCCCTCCCTAAGGCTGGTGGGCAGGAGAGGTGCCCTCAGCCACGCTCAGAGGGCTGGCACACCAACAACAGCGGGCTTTGAGCAGGAGCTGCCGCTGGGGTGTCCATGGCAAGGGCACCTCACTGAGCCCCATCTCTGCAAAGGAGGAGGGAATCCTCAGGGCAGGGACTTGGGGAATGCATGGGTACCTGGCCTTGGAGGGCTTGAAACTCTGCAAAGGGACCACTGCAAAGGGACACATAAGGACCATGGTCCCAGCACGTGCCAGTGCTGCCCATCCCTCTCCTACTGATGCCAGTGCTGGAGGAAGAACCCAGGATCAAAAGCCTCTCTAGACAGGTCTGCAGAAGATGGGCTGCATCTTTTCATCCTCTCCTGAAGCATCTTCTCCCCCTGCCCAGCCCTCTGGGACCACCTTTGATCACACCAAGGAGGTGGTGTTCCAGGATGGAGGTTTTCTCTTGTACTTCTGTCATGTTTCCAGCTCTGACAGGAATGTATTTATTTATAAATGGAAAACGACTCTGTGATCTCATGTCTGGGGTGAAGCAGGTCCTGACAACTCATGCAAAACAGTTCCTGTTACTGCAGGGACCAGAATAGCAACATCCAGCCCTGGGCTCTACTAGTGGATGGATTAGCTTCAGAACAACACTTTGGGAACATACCCTGGGAAGAGCAGGATATTTTTGGTTCCCAAAAAGTCCTTATGTATTAAGATAAAAGGGGAGAGTGGAGAAGAAGGTGGGCAGAGCATGCTGTGCACAGTTCTTCCAGCACCCATGAACATCCATGGTGATTCTCCAGCCCCTTGCTCTCCCTTGCATCCACAAGGCCCTCCATGGAGGAAGGCCCCTGCACCAATCCCAGGAGTAACACAAAGTCTATATCTCTTTTACAAGCATCTCTCAATTCCCTGAATTTATCTGCCAGTTTTTACTGTTTCTTGTGTTGGGAGACTCTCAGGCAGTGATGCTGCGTCCCAGCTCCCAGGAGGTCTCTTGGTCACAGGAGCACCAGCAGGTTTCTTGGATGTGTTACCACCAAACCACTGAGCTTCTCACCTTAAATGGGTTAAAACATCACTCTCTTTTCCCAGGTAACAAGAGACAGGACAGGAGGAAAGAGCCTCAAGTTGTGCCAGGGGGGATTTAGATCAGATATTAGGAAATTCTTCCCTGAAGGGATTGCCAAGCATTGGAACCAGCTGCCCAGGGCAGCGGTGGAGCCACTATCCCTGGAGGGATGTGTGTTTGAGGAAAAGATGTGGAGATGTGGTGCTTGGGGACAGATACACTAAAGCACCACAGGGTTTGGTGGTGACCTTGGCAGGGCTGGGGCAATGACTGGACTCAACGATCTTAAAGGGGTTTTCCAACCTAAACGATTCCGTAAAAACACATTTAAATAAAGCCACGGAGTACTTCAAAACAAACTCCCTGTTTCAATTATCCTCCGGAATCTCAACTCTGAGATTCCTTGCTTGGGGAAGACCTTCCCCAAGGCTTCTCCCAGGCTTTGCAGGGGCACAGCAGCCAGGTGTGGTACACACCAAACCCCGGGGGGAAGGCACCCCAAATCCCCAAAGCGGCTGTTCGGGGACAGCCCGAGCACGGGGGGGNCCGCCTCGGGACCGGGAGCGCCCCTTCCCCGGGCCGGGGGCCACTAGAGGGCAATCGCGGCGTGTCCCACGCCCGGAGCGGGCCGGGGCCGGGGGGATGCCGGGGGACAGCGAGGGATGCGCAGGGGATGCTCGGTGGTGGCCGCCGGGACAGCTCAGGGCTCCTGTCTGTCCTGAAGATTTAAAAAAAGAAAAAAAAAGAAAAAAAAGTATTTTTAGACTTTTGTTCTCGTTGTAAGCACTGCAGGTGGGCAAAGAGGACAACCCACTTGGCATCCAGGGCATTGCACACACTCGCGGGCTGTTGCCAGTCAGCACCATCACTCCGACACGAAGCAGAGGGGCACAGCCCCGAGTGAGCTGCATCGGGCAACTTTAGGGAAAACCTGTTCCTGCTTAAGGTAGGAAGGTGTCAGCTATTGGTTTCCACCTTGACAGAAATATTGAAGCTGCTCTCTGGTGGGGTCGGTCTCTTCTCCCAAGTAATAGGTGACAGGACAAGAGGAAATAGCCTCACTTTGCTCCAGGAGAGGTTTAGATTGATTATCAGGAAATATTTCTTCACCAAAGGGTTGTCCAGCCCTGGCACACGCTGCCCAGGGCAGTGGGGGAGTCACCAATCCTAGAGGGATTTAAAAGACATGTAGGCGTGGCACTTGGGGACAGTGGTGGCCTCGGCAACGCTGTGTCAGCAGTCGGACTTGATGAACTTAGAGGTCTTTTTCCAATAATTCTGTGCTCTGCCTCTAATTTTCATGGGAATGCACTTCCTTGTTCCCATGGGATATTCCCTCTGCCCCGGACCTGGATGCTGCTGGTCCCAAGCACGACCCTTTGCTCTCAGCGATCCTCTGGGAAAGGGGCAGCTCTGCCACTTCCCTCCAGCACACCCTCGGTGCCAGGGCGGGGGTCCCGGGAGCAGCCCCCCGGCGCTGCCAGCCCTGTGCTTGGCCAGTCCCCAGCTCCGTTCCCCGCTCCGGGCTCTTCCCCCGGGTGCCACCAGCCCCTCCGTTTATCAGGCTGGAGCAGCGGGAGATAGGGAGGGAGGCCGATAAGCCCTCAAGTGGCAGCGTGCTGTAAACATTCCCACTGGTGCTGTTAGATTAGAGTGCTGGGAAAATGCCTCCGGTCCCCCGGCCCACCAGCACAGAGGGCTGGGGCTGGGGGGCTGCAGAGCTGTTGAAAAGTGCCAAAGGAGGAGCTGTGTAGGAGCTGAAGTGCTCCATGGCAGGCTGCAGTGCTGGGTGCTGACTCCCAGGGTACCAGGGCTTGGCAGGGGTCTCTCCAGAATTCCTAGGAGGGCGGTGTTTGGCATCCAGCCCTGCAGTCACTTTCCATCTGCATCCACGGGCCTCACTGCCTTTTTTATTTCCAGCTGGTAAAAAAACTCACTTCTCCCTCTCTCTGGTATCCAGAGGTCTCAGCTGGCTGGAAGCTCTGACTGTGTGTTTTATCTCTTGTACAGGCACTCTGCTCTCCACACAAACCTCTCTTTGCATGTACCTGGAGGACTGGCACAGAGGGAAAGGTTGTGGTTCTCCTTTCATAATTACCTGTACTCATTTTAAACCCATTTTCCACCAGTAAAAACAACTGATCACAGGCAGCTTTAGCAGATTGCACCCTGCTTACTCTAATTTGAAGTGGAGTGCAGAGGAAAAACTTGCCAAGCAACTTGTCTTCAAGGAAAAGGGACTCTCCTTGCAGCACCTCCTGTGCATGGGCTCAGCTTGAGCAGAGACTCTGCCACCCACCTAAATTTGTCTAGATTCTGGTCTGGAAATGCTGATGGTTGTCAGGGTTCCTAGTATTAGTTTGTCAAAATGAGATTTATCAGCTGAGACATCCTCAGCCAGGGCAAACCATCAGCAGTGTCACTGCTGGAGGAGGCAAGAGAGACCCTAAACTGAAAAAACTCCTCCAACTTGCATCCCAAGACCAGGCAAGGTTTCAAAGCCAGGTGGTTGCTGGATTCACAGAAACCTGACACGGTTCCTAAATGTCTCAAAACAGAGCCTTGGTTGGCGTGGGTTGGAAGAGCATTCCCTGGCACCAGGACAGCCCTGTCCTTTCCCAAACACACGCTGCGTGGAGACTGGTCCATGGATTTTAGGGAACTTGCCCTGGGAGTCTTTTCCCATTCAAACTGAAAAATTCTAAATGTTGCCTCTGAATTTCCTTTCTCCTTCTCAGAGGCTGAATCCATCTCCCCTAAAGGACAACGCTGGGAGGGATGATCCTACTCAGAAGAAACGCTGCTGTCAAAGGGAGCAGAGCAGATCCAGCCCTTGCGGGCAGGGACAGAGCTACAGCAGCACACAGGACGTACAGGATGGCACATGTCACCAGGTGTCACCCATCCTGGCACAGCTTCCCCTGCCAGCAGTGGGCAGAGGGGCACAGCCTCGTGATTCCCCTGCCCAAGCAGGCAGAGCTGGGGCTAAGAAACAACTCCAGGTGGAGATGAAAGGACAAAAAGCTGCACTAAAATCTATCCATGGAGGCAGCAGCACAAAGGTCAGGAGAAATGGGTGCTCCCAAAGCAGCACTGGAAGCAGAAGGGGATGTACCCCTGCAGAGCCCATTCTGCCTGTGGCCTCTATGGGGCCCCCATGTATCCTCAAGCACTGGATCTGACATCTCTGTGCTGGGGAAGAGAGGTGGGAAACCACTTCCTGCTCTCCCTCCCATCCTCCTGCACCTTTTCAGGGACTAGGGACTGACCCTGACACAGTGTCACCTTTTCTTGTTCAGCAAACCAGCGTGAGAAGGTGACAACGTGGCCGGGGATAACTGCGGGATGCAGGAGCAGCACTGGCTCTGCTGGCAATAGTCCCTTGGAAGGAGGGGATGAGGTCTCAGAATTCCCACAAGAATGGGCACTGTTCACCTTGTCTGGCAGCAAACAGCATCCCTCTCTCCTCTCCCCATTTCTGTGCGTCCCTCCTGACCTGCTGAGGATCAGCATCACCCTGGACCTCCATCTCCAGGGGGTGAACAAGGAGCAGACCTGCTTGACCGAAGTTCTCTGTCCCCTTATTCCTTTTCTCTTCAAGCTGAGGAGGACCCTGGAACTCTCCTTGTCTCAGACCTGTCCACCAGCAGTGGAGCAGTGCTCAGCAGAGCAGTTGCAGCTGCCTTTCCATTCCTCTCGGAGGCAACATTCCCTCCTGCTCCCATTCCCAGCATCTCCTTGGCCTTCAGGCAGTTTTCAAAGCTCACAGACAGGCAGCACCGAGCCATGGGAACCTCCCACTCCCACTTTCTCCCTAATATTTCCACAGTGAGTCAATCTCCATCCTTTTAGGGCTCTCAAATCTATTATTTTTACATTTGCAGTGGATTCCCTGGCCCTGTTATTAATGAAAACCTCCAGGAAAGCTCCTCAAATACAGCTTTGACTTTCTGCCCAGGACCTGTGGACAAGGGGAAAAAAAAATAAAGCAACATTAATAAAGCAGGAGGTTTCTATTAAGTCTGAGGGACTGGACTCTCTGGCTTTCTTGGATGCTAAAATCCTCTAGTGCAGGATAAATCTTATACACTTCATTTTCCCAATCTCTCCTTCAATATATTTTAAGAGAACGCTGCGAGTATCAGGGTAAATAATGTCCTAACTGCAAACTTGGGGTCTGCAGTGGTGTGGGGTCAGGCTGTGGGCTGTGGCATCCTCCACTGTGGGCTGCTTGTGGTCTCAGCCCTCTGTCCCTAATCAAGGGGTTGAGCTGGAGAGGTTCTAATTAGCTGTGAATACAAATACCAAGCCATCCCTCCGAGGCTGGGGAAGGAAGTGGGTGAGCGAACATGGAGATGTTCATTGGGTGACAAAACTTGCAAATCCTTGAGCTCTGCAACCAGCACCGCCCTGGTGCGAGCAAACGTCCCCCAGCCCTTCGAGCAGGAGGCATTTCGCACCTGGCTCTGAGGGAATTCTGCATTTGTGGGCCCTGCTGTTGTGTTTGCACAGCACCTGCTCCTCCAAGCTCTCAGCTCCTCCTAGAGATGCCAGGTTTTTCTTGGAAAAAGCGTGTTACCCGGCAGCGTGCCTGCCGGTTTTCGCTGCAAAAGAAAAGGGAGCAAGTCCATGGGGTCCTGCGAGCCCGGGGTCAGGCTGGGAGAGGACTTCCCTTTGCTTTTATGCCTCTCACTGCTCTTCAGAGCACCCTGGATGTGAGCTAAATCCAGCAACTTCAGCACAGGCAGGTGAGGGAGTGCCTTTGTGGCTTCCTTCGGCACCAAGAGCCCGCATGCAGCTGCTGGTGTGCCGTGGATGCAGGAGCGGGGGTGAAAGGGTCACGTTTTATTGGTATCCTGGCACCTCTTTCCTCTGGGATTGCTCTGCCTTAGGCTGCTCTGCTTGCAGAAGACATGGGGAGCAGCCTATAGCCTGAGGCCACTTCAGAGAGTAAATACATGCTCTTGAGAAAAACAGCCTTCTTGGAAGCAGGAGCTTGAATGCTCTTCAGAGTCACTCACACTGGTGGGTTTAACCCAGCTGGACTCTTGGGTGCTGCTATAACACAAATGCTGATGCTTTTGATAGTGCCAGAGTAGCAGGACTACTTTTTTCCTGCCTGAAAGATGCCAGGCCAAACCTAATTTGCAGAGGCAACAGAGTTCAGCCAGCATGAGGCAGAAGCCTTGAACTCACAGTGTCCTAATGCTGACACACACACACAACCAAAGCCCCTGCAATCAATGGTAACTGAGATCAGGGGATGGCACAGGTTCAAATTAATAAGATCCAGTGTAGTTTATAGGGTAGATGTGGGGCTTGAGAAGCCAGCTGTGAAGGGCTCTGGCCCAAAGCTGGGAATGTAGGGCTGAAAAAACACCATTTGGATGAGAGCAGAAATCCACTGGAAGTTCTGAGTAGCCAAAACAGGGATATTTTGGACTATTCACACAGCTCAGAGGCCACCTAGCCTGCAAGCACACCCCAACCCCCTCTACAAGGTCAAGGGATATAATTCAGAAACCAACTTTAAACTTCACTTGGAAAACCACAGAAGCCCTGCCTTGTGTTGGGCTGCATTTGTCCTACATAACACCCAGAAATCAGGGTGTAATTGCATCATTTTCGAATACCTAGTTTAAGAAGACTTCCAGCTGAAGTGTCCTCTAGTGGAAAGATGCATCCAGGAACAGTGCTGGGATGGGCAGTTGTAGCTCTTGGATGGGGATGAGGCATTCTAGGCCTGGAGCAGCATGGATCCAGTCCATCCCTGGGACTGCCAAAATTGCAGTAGGTTCTGGCTGTCCCTGTCTGTGTGTTAGCAGAAAGATCTTCCCCTGTGAGGGTGGGCAGGCCCTGGCACAGGTTGGGCAGAGAAGCTGCGGCTGCCCCATCCCTGGAAGTGTCCAAGGCCAAGTTGGACAGGGTTTGGAGCAACCTGGGCTGGTGGAAGGTGTCCCTGCCCACGGGGATTGAAACTAGAAGATCTTTAAGATCCCTTCCAAACCAAACCATTCTATGATGCTGTGAAGAACTCACATCCTTGGTAGATGAGGCTTGAAACAGGTCCCTGAAGAGATGACGGAGCTTTAGGGCTGGGAAATCATCGTATCAGCTTGGCCAGGTAGGACCAACAGCATGGAGAGGTGTTTCCTCTCTGCAGGCTGTGCTGGGGGAGGCTCTGTGAGGAGCCTGAATCACTCTGGCTCCATCCTCACCCCGTGGTTTTACAGGTCCCAGCAGCACTCACACTCAGGGTAAGCACGTGAATTTAGGGGAGGGGGCAGAGAGAAGAACTCCCTGTGAGTGGCCAAGTGCAATAAACACACTCACTAACCGCTTTTCAGAATACACACGTAATAATATGTGGTATTTATACTTTTACCAGCCCCGTGGGACCTTGGCAAGTAAATCAAATTTTCCCACTCTGACCCAAATAAATGTTCAGGAGTGGAAATAACAGATTGCCTTTGCCTGAAATCACCATGTGCTCATTCCAAGGGGATGTCAGCTGAGCAATCCTTGCTTCTCTGGACCACTTACACCTTGCAAAGCTTCCCCCTCTTCTCCCCAAGCTCTGTAAGGACCCACTCGAATTGGACCTGATCCAAATTCCACCGGAATTGCTGGAAATCTCCATCTGGATCAGGTAGATTTTCAACAATCCCTTCGACATTAAAATACTGAAAAGGATGGGTGGGTAGAGTCCAAACTATTCTGACACTCCTCAAAAAAATCTTTGCCCACATTTCAGACCCAGTCCCTGAAATGTCCCTCCATTAGAAGTGGACACGGGGGAGTGATCCCCAGGAAACAAATCCTCTCCCCACACCAACCTCCAACCTCCTTCTCCTCTTCCTCCCATGGTAGGGTACCTTTAAGGCCACATTCTCATTAGGACTTTCCCCTCTTGCTCCTTCCTGTGTTGTCTGGAGCACCCAAGCCACAAAGTCACAGCAGAACTCATTCTCACCCTGTCCTACTACTACAACCAAGCTCTTTCCTGGTGCTTCTAGAGCAGACATTTCAATTCTCTACAGGGTATGGGCTTAGTGGGATGACCAATGGCTATTTCAAAACTATGGCTGGTCTATGAGATCCCATGGATAAAAGTTGCCCCCTGTCATTACCTCCCAAAAGCTGTCTGGTACCTGAGATAGGCATCTTTTAAACCCCTCAGGAGCTCTATGGGTTTCAAAGCCCTTGGTGTGGTCAGAGGCTAAGGATTAAACAATTAAAATGGTTGCCTCTGTGGTGTGGGGAGACCTCAGATGGTCCATCTCAAGCTGCTGGTCCCCTGCCACTCCCAGCCTGAAGGATCATCATCTCAGTTCAGGTTCCATAACGGTGACAACAGGGACAGCTGTCGAACCCTCCCGTGCCCTGGATCGATACTGTCCCAATCTCGGTGTTCGATGGCATCAATTATTTATCTCTAATTGGACTGGATTCTTCTTTGGTCCCAGTGAATCAATTAATGACTATTTGCCATCAGAGTCCTTGGTGTTCTCCAGAGAGACTTGTCACAGCAGCACCAGCAGAAGCTGGTGCAGGAAAGGTTGGGAGGAGCAGAAAGGAAATCTCATGGGGGTTCTTTCTTTGCAGGACAGGCTTAGTTGTAATGGCTGTCAGGCATCTGTCTTGGAAGAGGAGTTGCATAAAACCTTTGTTCTCATTTCAAGACCTTTGCTTGAAAACTAAAGTTCCCTTGAGAATCATGTGAAATGTGGAGAAGTCTTCAGTCACAGAATCGTAGAATCACAGAATGACATGGATTGGAAGGGGCCTTAATGGTCATCTTTGCTCCAAACCCCCTGCCATGGACAGAGACAGCTTCCACTAGCCCAGATTGCTCCAAGCCCCATGCAACCTGGCCTTGGACACTTCCAGGGATGAGGCAGCCACAGCTACTCTGCCCAGCCTGTGCCAGGGCCTGCCCACCCTCAGAGGGAAGAAATTTTCCCTTAACTGCTAATCTGAATCTACTCCCTTTCAATATGAAGCCATTCCTTCTTGTTCTGTCACTCCAGGCCCTTGCAAAAAGTCCCTCTCCATCTTTCTTGGAGGCTCCCTTCAGGTATTGGAGTCAGCGCTGTCCACTCTGCATCTCCAACATTTTCCTCTTCTGCCTGCAAACAATGATCCACTTCTATTATGCCAACCTGAAGCTACTTCTCAAGGGCAGTGGCCACCCCTCCCCTACCCCCCTTCCCGTGCTCGGGGTGGGTGATCACTGCGAGGATGCACAGTTGGGGAGCAGCGATCCACTGCACGCCAGCAGCTGCCTTTGATAACGAAGGATCTTTGAGAACTGAAACGTTCTCATTCTGAGCTCTGACAATATTTAAGCATGTGTTAACAGTTTAAAGAAGCAACCCACTAGAGGAAGTCTCATTTGTCAGGAGCAGTTGCTCTAAATTTCATCATAACTGAATTAAGGCAACCCAGAATGGAGCCGGTTAGGGCGAAGACAGGAGCACTGATGGATGGTTCACACCAGCTGCTAAAATGGTCCTTTGAAAGCTCCTCGAGCTGAGGTTCTGCAGACCAGAGTCAGTGACTCCTGAGTAGAAGCAGGGCAGCCTGAGGAAGGCTGAATTGGATTTCTGAACTCCTGTGCAGAGCCACATATCAACACAATGCCTGACAGTGACGCTCCTCATCCCCCAAACCATCCTTATGAATCAAATTGTGGGCTGCCACGGATTGTGGTGACTGGAGAGGCTCAGATATCACCTTCAGAAATGCAGTGCAGCTTCTGGACCTGCATACTTCAGATAGAAGAAAAACCACCACCACTATTGCAGGTCCAGGAGATCTCCTCTGTTCAGAGTCTGCTCTGCATTTTTAGCAACACTGCCATGAAATACCCTTGGAACTCTACTGTTCCTGGTGACTTGTACTATGAATAACTTAAATTGCTTGTAAAAATCAAAACAGTTGTCCTAAAGAATTGCTTAATGCTGCAGCAGTGGTTCTAAAGAATTGCTTAATGCTGCTGCAACTGCCAAACATGAGGATCAGCAAATACACCACAGTGAGTTATTCCTCAAGGCTGAAAACAAGGAGGGCCATGGAGCTTAGCAGGGCCAGGCAGGGAACTAAGTCAGCAAGTCCCTTCTGGAGTTATCCACAAATTTAATTCATATGTCAGAGGAAAAGGAGAAAGTTGAGGCTGTTTTGGAGCAGCCAGGGCAGGACAAGTCTCAGTGTTAGGCGGGATATATGGCAGAAAGTTCCTTCACCAGTCTGGGTTTGTTAGGAATCAAAGTATTTTGTTAGTACTGCTTTGAGACTGGTCAGCTTGGGAGCCTTTTAGAACTTCAAAATATAGGAAATAAGATTCTTCAAGCGCAGTAGCAATGGGCATTAAACTTGATGTTCCATGCAGAAAGCTCTGCCCATGACACCAAGACACTGCTTGGAATAGGCAAGAAAAAGGGAAGAGACCCACCCAAGATCAGCTGGGCAGAGCTGGGACCTGCTGGTCTCACTGACTCAAGGCAAGTGGCTGCACCACACATTTATGGTTTCCATGAAGCACGAGCACTGAGCAACACCCAGGAGGGCAAAGTCTTCATTCTCCCTGTGGGGGAGTGTTTTCTCTGTCCCATCATAAAGCTTTTTAGCACCCTCAGCAGCCTTCTCCACGCTGCTTTTCAGCAGATGTTGTGCTAATGAATAACACTGTAATCTCAGTGCCTTAATATAGTGCTGGGGGTGCGATAAGTCCGAAATTGCTGTCATCGTCGGCGTGAGGACGCTCTGGTCATTGTTCAGAACTGTCCTCCTCTGATGATTACATGAAGGGGAATGCATTTTCTTCCATCTACTCCCACTCTGCTTCCAAATTTAAAACTATTCAGGCATCAGATACTTCTGTTTTTCTAAGGGTTTAATAAGAGGCCAGGATGCAGATGTTCTGATAAAGCCATGACAAATTGCAAGGGGAGAAGCCATATTAAACCTGACCAATTACAGGATGCAGGTCAGAAAAGGGCCCCAGTAGTTCTGCTAAAGCAGCTGCTGCCTCCATGTGCTGTATACTGGAGAGGGCAGAGAAGGTGGCTCACAGCCCAAGCAAACTTTGCAACTCCAAGCTGAAAGCCAGAGATTAAATACTGGCTTTTTGGGGGCAAGCAGATGAGGAGTGAGGAGATGGCTTGGTTTCTACGTGGGCATCTGGTGATATAACCAAGTTTAGATCAGGGGATCTAATCAGCAGAGGGATCAGTTAGAGGAGGCAGGACCCCAGGAGAACCTGCCTAGTGGGGAGGGTGGTTGAGCAAGGTGGGCATCACGATGGGGCTGTGCAGCTTCCACCTTTGGAAGGGTTGGGAACAGATGCTTCAGGCAGCTCCCACTGTTTATGCTACCAGGATGGTTTGGCAGCTCCCTGGACACCTCTCATCAGGTCCAGCTGAAGACTGGAAGCTTCATCGTGCTTTTAAAGGGTTTAATAAACGTCTGCACGTGGTCCACAGAATCATTTAGGTGGGAAAAGCCCTCCTCCAGTACTGCCAAGGTCACCAATAAACCATGTACCCAAGTGCCACATCTACAAGGCTTTTAAATCCCTTTAGGAATGACAACTCTGCCCCTTCCCTGGGCAGCTGTGCCAGGGCTGGACAACCCTTTTGATAAAGAAATTTTTCCTAATATCCGACCTAAAGGTGCTCAGGAAGGGAATAGTGGCTCACAAGGAGAACTGAAATGGGAGAGTAAATGGCAGTCTGAGTGTGGGAAGGGGAGAAGTGATGAGACACAAGAGGAAGCTCTGTCCTAGGAGAGAGGATAAGAGATGGGAAGGCAGCCTGAGAGCAACAAAACTTGCAGCAACTCTGCCTTGGAAGAGGAGTGAACAACTTGGGGGCAGAGCAGGAGAGAGGGCAGGGGTGAAGTGCCATGTGTGAGATCATTCAAGCAAAAGGAAACATCACAACTCCAGCCTTTGCTCCCCTGGTAAAGAAATTACTACAAGCAGCTACATCTATCAGTCAATTTAATTCCAAGATCTAGAGAAGTCTGTAGGTTAAGAGGGACCTCTGGAGGCCTCTAGTTCCTGCCAGCTTGTCCTGCCAGCTTCCAACATCCCCATCTCGTCCTCCCAGAGTGCCTTAGGGGGAAGCATATCCACCTTCAAGTGTCTCTAGGGTACATTCCCCCTCTTCTGCATCTTCATTTGTACATCACTGCACAGAGTCCTCAGCCCAAAGTAGTTCTTCTTCCAAACTCCAGAACCATCACAGTTATTCTTGGAACCAGCTCTAAAAATGTCACTGCCCAGGCTGGCTTTGGGACATGGCAGTGGCCACAGCTCCAAGCCTGCCAGGGTTCAAGGAGTGTTTGGACAATGCTTCAGGAACATGGTGTGATTGTTGGGGTGTCCTGTGCAGGGCCACGAGTCAAACTTCAATGATCCTTGTGGGTCCCTTCTAACTCAGGTTATTCTATGATTCCACAGAGCCTGCTTTGCCAGCAGCCATTCTGCACTGGTAGAGGCAGCAAACACAGCTTAGAAATGCCCCTATTACCTGGGGACAACAGAAGAGAGGAGGTTCATCTGACCTGTACAGTCCTGGGGACTGGGGAAATGCTGGCTGTGCTCCTTCTCTTCTGGACTCTGCTGGACAGCTACATCCTGTTCTAAGCTCATGAAATATCACCTGCTCTTTATTCACATATCTGGTGTATTTGCTGACAGCCAGAATTGGCATCTCCGTGGCTCTTCTTTCTAACCCCGTGGTCTTTGGGTCTGAAAGCAGCCCTGATGGAGCAGATGAAAACACAGTGGTAACTCAATCTAACTATCTAACTCACTTGGTGCAAAATGCTATAAAAAGGTGGCCCAGAGCCTGAGCATGAGGCTGTAAATTTCCCACCAGCACCATGCCTGTCACCCTGCTCAGGTGTTCCTCCTTCATCTCTTCCCTGCCCTGCTTGGTCCCACCACTGGGACTGTGTGCTGTCACTTTGCCTTGCTGATCAGGCATTACAAAGGAGCTGATCTAATGGGCTTTAATTCCATAGATACTTTGGCAAGGGCGGGATGGCTTAAGGGAAAGGCAATAAAAATAGGACAGTCTTTGCTTTTGCCAAAGCCCAGGTGACTGAAGTTAGGGGTGTTTGATACAGAGAACAGGCCCTGCCATGCTCTAAGGTGGAAAGCCTGGCAGCTCTCATCCCTGGCTTGTGAACAGCATGGGAAACACCACCCTACAAAGTTAATTATTTCAACTTAACTAATGGCTTCATTACCTATTGAGGAATAAAGAGGCAGATGTATTATGTACTGTCCCAGCTTCTGCCTCACCTCCAAGTCTGCTTTCCACCAGCTTGGAAACAAAGGGATGTGAACTCAAAACTTTACCTGCTGCCAGCTCCACATCTTTCATGCTCTTCCTTTGCTATCCATTTTCATCTCCCTTGTCCAGAAACAAATCAATACCATGTCAGTTCACACCTTGTCCTGACAGCACGTTGTCTTCAGAAGTAGCTGGTGGCCCGTGGGGAAGAAGCAGGGGCTGGTGGCTGGAGTGCTCAGTTGGAGCATGGGATATCACAGCTCAATTCCCTGGGCTCTCACAAACAACTTCAGTGACCTTGGGCAGGCTGGGAGGGCCAGACCTGCTCCAGCAGCTCCAGGATGTTAATGGCATCTGTGGTGTGACACCCCCAGATCCACGGCAAGGGGCTCAGTGCCACCCTGCCAGCTGGGATGGAAGGAAAAGGATCCTACATGAACTCTGTGGTGTGGAATAGTCTGCAGCTCCAGGGGGCATGTGGGCTTTGCAGAAAACTCTCCCCCCACCCAAAAAAAATAAAAAAACCAAAAACAAAAACCCAAAAGCAAAAAAAACAAAAAAAGGAAAAAAATCCCATGAAAACCCCCAAGATTTTTATCTAGAACAGATTTTTTTGTGTGTGCTTGAAGTCTTTCTGGCATATGAACACACAGAAGGGGGATGACACTGCCCAGTTCAGTCACTTAAGTTACACAGCAGAGGATTTAAAGGCTGGGGAACCCTGGATAGATAGAGAGGGGAGAGACAGAAAAGCCATTTCAGAGCTCCACTGTGAGCGCTCCATTCTCAGCTCCCCAATATCTCCCTCTCATCCTTGTGCTACCTGAAATCCCACAGGCAGAGCATTCCAGCCAGAACCCCTCTGCCAGGGCAGAGACATGGAACCCATCCTGTATTGCTGGAGAAGATGGAACCAATGTCAGCCTTATAGAGAAAGGGGACACCTCTCCCTCCCCTCCATCCAAGGCTGGCTGCAGAACTCAGTTCCTGCAAGCAGGTCAGCCCAGGATCTTGCCTTGGGTTATTCAAACCACACAAATCACTGGCTGCACGAGGTGCTCAGGGCCAGGAGCTGCCCCATCTCCAGCCCAGAAAGCCCCAGCAGAGAGGAAATGCATCCCTGCTCATCAGCCCCTCCCGTTACAGGATCCCTTCACCCCATCTGAGCTCTCCTGCAGCCATGGCAGAGATCCAGGACTAGGAGGCTCTGCACCTGCCTGCAGCATCTTCCCATCATTAGCTGTGCCCAGGCACAGCTGTAATTAGGGAGGGAGCTGGGAGATTGAATGTCCCAAATCACATCATCTCTATTGCTACATATTAAAACCTCCCATGACTCTTGCAGCAATAGGCAGACAAATAGCTGTTTTAAAATGTGATCCCCACAAGCTGTTTTGAGCAGGAATTATCACCACAGAGCATTAGGTAGTTACCTGTTACTCAGTCCTCTGCATCCTTCCCTGGAACAGCCCTGAGGCAGCACCTCCTGATTTATGGTGCTCAAAGACAGAGAGCAGAGTCATTAGGGGAGCTGCTTTTAAGATCCTTCATTTATAGAGACACGGATGGCAAAGTGGGTTCAGCCCCAAATTTCACCCCCAGCACCAGGAAAACGATATTCCTGTGTACATTGTGTCTTCCAGAGCCTAAATATGTTACACCTGGAGATGCACAGGTTGTGCATGAAGTGGGATAACGAGGTAACTGGTCCTGCAGGCACTGGTGAGGGGGGACAGTCCTGCACCAGCATCTCCTGCTGCTACAGGAAAACCTTCAGTCTCAGTAATAAACCCCTGTGCTGCCTCTCCCTGCTCTCAGGTATCAGCACAGCTCTGACTTCCTAAAGATGATGCTGATTGCCCACCAAAGAACTGCTTAAGCAGCAGCTTGACTTGATCTCTGTGGTTCCTCAGTCAAATCCTTGAAGTCTCAATTAACCAATTTAAATGAGGATTATTTCTGCAACATTTACAACTTCATGTTATAATGTCATAATGTTGAGTAGTCCTTTTGTTGGCAAGACCTGAACACCATTCTGGTTCAAAACCAACATATATAAAGTGTAAAAAAATCAGTGTATTTTCATCACCATCTTTTGTATTCTTCCCACCACACAGAAACTCTTCTCTAGAATAAAAATGCTGCTCTCCTGTGCTGGTGTAGAGTGAGTATTCTCAGAGGATACTGACCTTCAGGACTTTAATTTCATGCCATTAAACTCTATTTAAAAAGCACTTTTGGAGTTTTTCATTGGCCATACGATATCGTTGGAAAAACATGAACTCACCCTGAGCCACATGTGCCCTCCAGTACAGACTTTTATGACCATCCCATGTAGGAAGCTGAAGCTGAGCTGGCCTGAAGCTTCTCTCCCTTCGTCCCTCCAGGATGCAGAGCTTCGTCTCACATCCAGATGTCCACCTCTTCCAAGGTAGATTTCCACACCTATACACACGAACTTACAGGGCATTAGGAAAACAACATCCTACAAAACGTTCTTCAAAGCCCTCTTATTTCTCAGCACACCCTTCCCCTCCTCTTTTCATGCTGCCTCGCAGTGCCCACGTGCAGGCAGGGGCTTTCAACACCGCTTGTTTCATCATCCTCACCCTGCACGTGCTCCAAACGCTTTCCTGTTCTTTTTAACAGAAACGAGGGACACAAAGCCCTTCCTCCCTTTGAAAACTCCCCACTCTGAAAAAAATCATTCTGGGCTGTGATGTTCACCCTGCCAGATACATGGCCCCCCACGTGCTTTCCACCAGCAGGGGACAAGGACGGTATTTGGCGCTCCCTCCACCCTGCTTGGCCATTCCCAAGTCCCGAGGAGCGGCGAGGTGGGTGCAGCGCGCTGGGCAGCGCCGCGCCGGCCTCTGGAAGCCCATTACTGTTTTATGGAGGTCACCCTCACCTAATTATGCCACTGTTCCTCCCAGCCCCCGGCCTGACCCTGCCTGATCCTGGAACGGATTAACATGTCTTGGGCACTTGAGCGTGTGGTGTGTGTCTGCTCCGGGAGGGCAGCGGCTCAAGCTCTGCCCGTATCTCAATGTTATTCTGACCTCGGCCGTTTTTTTCCGTGGCGAGCCCTTCGCGGACCTGTTGAATGGGGCTTTCATTCCGCTGACCCCTGGGGTCATCTGTTTTCGGAGCATGAAATATGGCTGCCCGTGGACAGGAGGGAAGAGATAAACTTCACTGAGGAGCCTTAACAGGCCAATGAGCCGTGACTAATGATGATTGTGGTTTGTCTTTCGAGGGCATAATTTATTGGGCTGCTGACCACTTAGTGCACTGGTTGGGGGATTAACTCCTTCGGGTGCAGCGGGGGTTTGTCTGCTCGTGGCTCATCCTTGTCCCCTTTAACCGGGTGAGCAGATATTTCTCCCTGCATCTTTCCCTTGCTGTGATGCTTCCTGGCTGTTTTCATCTCCTTTTTACCCTGTGTTCCCCTGAAACATGTTTCTTCAGGCTCTTCTCCAAGCATGTTTCCTGCTGCCCCAGCCTTTGCTTGCAGGCAGGAAAGGGACCACGAGTCCTGGTGACCCCTTTGGGTGCTCCTGGATGGCAGGCAGCCAACACGAGCCACAACAGCCCCAACAAAAGAAGCCTGCATGTCAAACACGGCTCTTACATCTTCATCAGGGGCTCCCAGGGCCTCCAGCTTTCTCCTGGGAGGAAAGTCCGAGCCTGAGAGCACGTTCCCAGCAGCACCATCATCCATCTCTGCCAGATGGAGATGGACAGGGGTTCTCTGGGATGGCTGCAGTGTGGACAGTCTGGGGAAGGATGGCAGCAGCCCATGGCCAATAAAAGGAGGGTCAACACTGGAACCCAAGCCCTAATGTCATCTTTTTTTTTTTTTTTTTTAACCTTAAAATTCAACTTTTAGAGGTATTAATTACAAAAGTTTGAGTTTCTTGTGGTCTGTAGCAGGAGGAGAAATTGACACCACAGGGAGATCATTGGCAATGTCATTTCAGTTTTGGAGGGGCACCTGTGTCTTCTCCAGCATCCTAAAAACCTAGAAATCAGACATTGTGGGAGCATCCTACAGCCTTTAAGTCCTTTTAATGGATAAATGCTGCCTTTGTCTGCAATGCTGCGTTGCCCTGTATGTGATTAAAAAGGGACTCATTAAGTTGCAGGTGCCTCAGTTTCCCCACCTGGAAATATGATTCAAGAGGAAGATGCTGATACTGACTTTTCATGTGATATGTTTGGAGATCAGAGGAACTAAAAAGTGATCCAACAGGTGCTGGGGGAAGGATTTGGAGCAGGGAAAGCAGCACACCTTTGGTGTGCCATGGGATGCTGTCACCCTACACCTGCCTGGCTCTGATGAGAACCAGCCCTTGGTTAGTGGGGGGTCCTGTGTTTTGGGGTGCTCAGTGAAGAGCCAGGAGGAATTGATTTGGGGAGTCACAGGACTGGAGATAGTCCTGAAAGAGCCATTTTCAAACCAGCCATAAACTGAATCAATTAATTGAATTATCAGTCAAGCTGTATTTAAACACTGATCCCATAAATCGAAATGAGAGTGGTCTCCTTTGGATAATTCTCCTTAATAGCGCAGAAAAATAAAAAAAAATAGACATCAGAAAGCCTGGGGGAAGGCTAAAAGAGTTCCCCAAGGGTTTTCATGGGTCCTGATCTATCTCTCCCTTTAAAAAGCTGTAATTATTCACACATTAAGAGCCATCCTGCCAGAGCAGCTCCCTGCCTTTGAAGGCACAGGAGTTATTCCTGCAGCAGTACTGACCAGCAGTAGGTGTCCTTTAGGATACAGGGATTTCAGTGGGGCCAAGAACCACAGTCCAGAAGCCACAAGGTCTCCCTAAGATCCAACAGCCCCCCAATAAATGCAGCACAAGGTGTCCACAGAGGCTGGGAGATGGGATGGGAACACAACAACAGGTGCCTCTTCATCCCTTAGCATTAGACATTCCTGCCCTTCAGAGCAAGGTTTGAGAAAGGCTATGGACATTTGGGACTGGTTTCCTGCTGATTTACAAGCCAAAGGACAAGCCATAAACCTCAGCCCCCTAATTGCAGTGGGAGCAGTGGCACAGCCCAGGTCTGAGCTCCAGTGCTTGTACAACCGTGTGCATTAATACACCACAGTGACCTGGCACTCTGCGAGTTCAATCACCCTGTAACTCATTACTGCAAATTAAAGGAGAGACTCTCATCCTATCCAGGCTTGCTGAGGATTTCTGGGGAGGCACAGGATGTCTGCAACTCCTCCAATAATCACCTGAGAGGAGAGATTTCACTGAAAAATTGGAGGCAATTTAGCAAGTTAGCTAAATATTTAGCAAATCCAGTGTGAGTTACAAGCAGCTCCTAGTTCAGGTGACTGGTTTGTGGGGGGATTTTCAGCAGCTCTGTAAATAAAGAAGCCAGTTCTGTAAATAAATATGTTTAAGTAAAGAACTTCTAGAAAAATAATTTTTTACATTAGTATTTCTGAAACAGACAAAAAGAAACTGTAGTTAGAGGCTAGAATCTTCTGTAAGTGCATGCCTTAGGTTGTCAGATTTATTCCTTTTTAACTGCTTTCCAAAAAGTAAAAATGTACAAGCTTTTTTATTTCTCTGTGTTTTTCTTGCAGAAAGAAATGATGCTTGGAAAGAAAGTCAAAAATCACCTCTTCCCCTGCCCATACAACATACTGGCATCTCCTGGGCTGCCCTCCCAGCATTGTCCAACCCAACATTCCACCTTCTGTTTGATCTCCCCTCACAAGAGACCTTCCTCTGACTGTTATTGTTATCACTAAGTAGTGCCCAGGCAGGAGAGACAAAAATCACACCCCTTTTCCTCCCAGGTGGACCACACACGAGCACAGCCAGGGTAGCGGGAGCAACCTGCACCCTGAGAGATGGGGCAGACAGAAAGGATGCAGGAGATGGGGGCCAGTGTGGAAATAAAGATGCAAGAAACAGGAGACTGAGTCTGCAGAGAGGGGAAAAAATTCAGAAAGTTAAAAAAAAAAAAAAA
>VXAU01002826.1:165814-221443 GCA_013399695.1 Formicarius rufipectus
AAATTAAAAAAAAACAAAAAAAAAAAAAAGGCAAGGCAGGCTGAGAAAGTGAGCTCATCATCCCCGGGCTGGATGCAGCCCTTTAGGGCTCGGCAGCCACGGTGATTAGCCAAGACATGATCCAGCCTTTGCTGGCCTGATGCAGGGTAAGAGGTCAGCAGCAGGCTGATAAACCAGAGTATCTTCAGCTCCTCTTGGGGGGTGAGGTGGCTAAAACTCGACTGGGAAGGTCTCTGAGCAAATAGCCTTGCAGTGCCTAAAAAACATCAGTGGCCGCTGGGCTCAGCTCTGCTTTGCCCACCAAAATAGGCCCATTTGGGTAGAGCTAAATCCTGAAAAGAAACAGGGCAGCTGCTTCTTCCCCTGGCTGCTGTCAGAGTTTAATTTGGGGAGGGGGGAAACGGTGCAACTTGGTCCTTTTGAAGTGATATTGTTACCTGCTGTCACAAAGCCTTAATGGATGGGGAGATGGCTCTTGGCTGGGCTGAAATTCCCGAGCCCAGCCTTGTAAAAGAAGATCTGAATGTAAAAGAGAGGGGGAGATGTTTCACAGAGACAAGACCTGGGGCTCAAGAGAGAGGAACATCCCAGCACATGAGGTTAACCCTTACAACACCAATTTCTTCATCTCTGACAGCTGGTCTGGGTAAATCACAGCCCAGGAGCAACACAGAATACAGCAGGAAGAGACGATTTAGGGGTCTTAAAAATTACCCTTCAAAAACATCCCAGCTTGGGTTTTGGAAGAGGAAATGTAGTTTCCCTTACCCTGAAACCTCTGTTTTCCTCTGCCATGCTCTGGGCAGCAGCACAGCCCCCAGCCCACAGTCCATGTGTGACTGGTGCTGCTGCAAAGTCATTAACTCTGCTACAGATGCTTCCACAAGTTTGGATAAACAGCCTGCTGTTGTTCTGCACATGTGAGTTACTGTAGGAGATGGTGAAAGGTTCTGGATTTATAGCCTTGGAAAATTATTTTTTTTTTTTTTTAAGCCCACAGCTGATAAAGCTGGGGAAATGCCAGCATAAGATCTCCTTGTTCTGCTTCTTGCTCAAGGGCTGCATCTCAGAGCCACCAGATATAAGGAAGGGGAGAAGTGCTCAAATAAAAAAAACAAAACCAAAACCACTGCAAAATCTGCTGCTCACCACGGTGGTAGATATTGTTTGTGCAGACCTGTGTCCACACCCACCCCTGGAAGTGTTCAAGGCCAGGTTGGACAGGGCTTGGAGCAACCTGGTCAGGTGGAAAGTGGTGGACCATGGCAGGGGATGAAACGAGATGGTCTTTAAGGTCCCTTCCAACCCAAAACATTGTGACATTCTATGATGATTCTATAATTCATCTGAGCACAAACCCAGCCAATCTTCCCTGTTTCCAGTACTGAGCCACCTTAGATGGGAACACAAGCAGGCTGAGGATGGGGTGGTTTAAAGACATCTTATCCCAAAAGCAGATTCTCAGCAGGCCACCAGCAGCCACTTTCTGGCTCTCAATGTTCCAAATGTTTGCATATCATTCTTTTGATCCTCTTTCACCTGGGCAAAGCACTGCTTTGGGATCAGTTTGGCTCTCCCCTCTCACAAACAATGCAGCACCCAAAGGTCCTCTCATATCTTCATACAATCCCTCATCCCACCAGAAAATCCTCCTTTCAATATTGCTGACAAGGAGCAGGATATGCAGTCTCAGGATCATGCTGGAGAAGCTTCCCAGTGTCTTCTTGGTGTGCTCATGGAAAGAAACCCTCACACCTGACAGCAGCACACCACAGGGCTGTTACTGCTTTATCCACAGCATAATTTTTGGGATTTTGAACTACTGAAAGTAAGGTTCAGCCTTCCTTAAGTCCAGCCATACCTAGAGATAGTTTTGCCACAGAATTTTGCCAAATGATCCTCACTGGATGAAAAATCTTAGTTCTCACCAAAGCTGTGCTAACTGCAGCATTCCTCCTCTGCCCCTTGGGAGTTCTGAGAGGTGTCAGTGGGAAGCTGCTGCCACCTCTGTGATTCTGTCTAACTCCAGGCACTTGTGGGATTTGCTGCCTTAAATCAGCACATGGGTTGACTTGACCTGGATGTAGCTTTGACCTGTCCAGCCATCTCCTATATGACAGAGAGAATCACTTTCATAGAAGGGTCTCCTCCCTCCACCCTTTATTAATCAGAGATCTGGCAGAGGGAGTTACAAGGTGAAGAAAGTCTGTCTCTATCTGTGAAATTCTTGAAGGAGGAATTTGCACTCAGTGCATGCTCAGCCCTGCATCCTGAGAACTGGCTGGGTAAAAGCTGTGTCCCCCCAGGACAGATACTCTGGGATGGGCTGTGACAACTTCCCTGACTCATTTAGTCAAGGCTTGAGAGCAGCTCTGTGCCCCCTGTCACTGCTGTGGCCACTCCTGAGCCTGCTGTCCAGTCTGCAGCACTTTGTGAGCCAGATTATTTGCACTTTGAAGGATGAAACTCAGAAAAGGATCTGAAGCTGGAGAAGGAGGGTAAGATTTGCAGATGAGAGCAGGACATTTGGGCCAGGGGCTGCAATAGGTGAGCAGGGCACGGACCTGCTAACTCACTCTGATGTCCCAGACAGCACTGGTGGAGACTAACTTCAAATTGCTCCATTAACCACCCACTCATCACCCCCCAGCCTCATGTACCCACCAGAGATGCTGAGCATTAGCAGTTTGCTGTGGCCACCTCTAAAGCATTCACCTCTTTGGTCTTAGCTGGGGTAAAACTGGCAAAAAGAAGCTGTAGGACTCACTGGGATAAAGCTGGTAATAACACATGAATAATCAGAGGTTGCCAAAGTCCTCATTAAGCAAACCAGGGTTGGCTTTCCAAAGGACAGGTTGAAAGGCAAGTGTCTCCTGTTACAAGTGCAGTGTCTAGAAAAAGAATAGTCCTTGCCTGTTCTAGATAAGGGAAAAGAGTAGGTATGCCTTAAATACTTCTATTACTTCAAAGTTCATAAATCTATTGGTTTAAAACTGTCAACAAGAAAGGGGAAATATGAGCTAGAGACATGGTTATCACCAGGAAAGGAATTTCCTCCAAAGGGAGAGCAAGACAGTAAAGCCAGTAAAGAGGGACAGATAGGGAAATACCTCCATGAGATATTAGGAATCTGGATGAGCCTGATCTATTAATATATTTTCATTGACTCCAGAAGTCTTTGCCCCCACACAAGAGAAGGATGGCTAGGGAAGACTTGTTTTCAATTCACCAGGTAAAACAAAGGTAATAGAAACTGTATGGGTTCATTGGTGTTAATTTCTTGGGTTGTTTTGGATTTTATTAATTTTTAAGTCTCTGAAATATTTTGGGATTTTGTCAAAAAAATCCCTTTGCTCTGCTGGCCTGATCCTGCTTTTTGGTAGACTGAGTTGGTGTTTCCAGGGAGAAAAGTCACGTGGCAAAGAGGTCTGCAGGACATGAAGAAATGTTGGAAACCTATGGGGAACAGGAAGGAGACTCCAAGGAAGGGCCTTTTAGCCTCAGACAGAGAGAGCTGCAATGCAAAAAAGAGGAGGAAAAAGGAAAAGCAAGGACTGAAGAAATGGGTGTGGAGTCTGCACTGGAGCCTGCTCCTGGTTTTGGTTTGCACAGGTTGAAACAGAATTGGTATTGACCCTCAGAAGCAGCTTTTCTACCCAGAATCACCAAAACCCCCAACAATACTCGGCTTTGCTGCCACCATCTCAGTATCTCTCTAAACACAGACCCTCTGAACCCACTGATGCTCTTCATCCTGTCGCTGTCAGTGAAGACACGTGGGACATTGCTGTTCATAGCAAAGGAGACCTGAAGAGCTGAGACATCCCCACACAGTGATGGGAGAGGGCAGAGCTGATGTCAGGAGTTCTCAGCACCAGAGCAGGAGGTGCCTGCTGAAGGCTGGAGCAACAGGAGCTGCACATGTCCCATGGAGATGGCAAGGACCAAAACATGTAAATAGGTATTTCCCTACAGGTGTATCAACAAATCCACCAAAGATGGAAAGCATCTCGATTAGAACTCTCTGTACATCCTCCCAGTGCTGAAATCTGGCCACTTGAGGTGCCATTTTTATTGGGCCCACAAGTCTTGAGTGGTGGTGACCCGGGTTGAGCAGCTGGAGCCTCCCCATCACCCTCGCTGCGGACACAGCACTGCCTGGTGCGTCTGTTCTGGGAATGCACTGGGGGCTCCGGTTCCCAGAGCTGTGAGGGCAGCACCAAATCCCCCCAGAACATGTTCAAACAAACACATTTCAGCAGATAAAGCATCAGATGGTTGGGTATCTCTGACTCCTACCTGAGAGCACCGCGGCAGGACCGTTTTATCCCGCTTGAATTTCCTCCTCTCCCTGCGTGTCTGACAATGGGCCTTTAATAAGCCCCATCCTTCCCCCTTCTCCTTTTATCTAATTCTGCCTAAAGTCACCATCCTGTCTTAGGGCAAAGTTCCCACTGCTGCCAAGCCCTCCCCTCTCCCTCGATAACCCAGGCCCTGTCAGCCTGGTGCTCTGCTCTGTGGGTAAGCAGTAACTTGCTCATCTAAGAGTGTTTACATTTGAATATAAGTACAATTACACGAGCAGATCTAATAGTCCTCTCTGTATATGTTACCGAGTACTTAGGGCCATTTTTCTGAAAGCCATTATGCTCATGTGATTTTCCTCAAAGCCTTTCGAAGGGGTTTTGTTTTGACAGGAGGGCATTAAGGGGGTGAAACTGATAGCATAAGTACCACTTACAGACTTTGATCAGCTTGGGTCATAATTCTCTTGGAGAAAGTCTTGTATATATTAGAGAAGGAAATTAATTTTATTGCGGCTGAGGCTTTTTTTCGGCCTGTAACATCCAAGCACTTGTGCTCAGATTTTTTTTTATTTTTTTGTTTTTTTCCCAAGCTCCTTGTGAACTGAAGCCTGAATTGGGCTCTCCTTCTCCTGAAGGGAGGGACTGGATAAAGCCAAAAGAGAGTTTGGGCCCTCATCTCCATCCCCAGGAGGATGGTTCCCACCAATACCATCCCATCAAGACCAGAGAGAGACTTGCAGACCTCTTCCTTTCCATGCACTGGATATGAATGTTGCACAGATGAATTGCAGCAACAATAGACCATTTTTTTGGTTTGTACATGTTTTGGGATGCCCAAATCCCAGACTAATAGTTTGAGAAGAGTCTGAATATACTACATGAGAACAGTCTGAATATCTCAGATATTCCTAGAGCCATGACACAGCTGTAGGCATGATCAGCTCCTGCCTCCAACCCAACTGGCACACCAGGGACAGAGGAAGCAGAACTGGCTGGCACTGTAGATTTTGGAGTGAATAATGTTTTCTCATGACTGGCCATAAGTCAAAAAGTCCTTTCTCAGCATTACATGATGATCACAAGCTTAGCTACTGGGTCATGGGAGCTCAGAGGTGTGTTTGAAGCTAAGTGAAGCAGCTGTGTTCTGCAGGAAGAGTTAAACCTGGTCATTGAAGCTTTTGGGCAAAGGAATAACACTAAGGAACAGCTCAGCCAGTAGGAGAATGGTGTGGTAACAAAGCTACTGCACAGCCAAGCTGGTCATAAAAAACAGAGGAAAAATAATTCTGAAAACCTCACTTTTCATTTTTGCTGGTATTTCTGTTGGTTGGTCAGGTGGTGTTCCGGCTGTCACTTTCCCTTGGTGCCACTCAGTGAAAGGAAAGGACAGGAGAGCATGGACAAGTGATTTCTGGGAGCTGATAGCCATCTGAATTGTCACACACCTCAGCAGCACCTTGTCAGCAGGTGGGAGCTGTCTGTGATCTGTAGCCTTCAGGCATCAAGGAAGTTCCCTCCTTAAAGACAAGCTGATGTCACACAGAAGAGCAGAGTTGTGTGAATCCTGTTCTCTCTTTCCCAAAGATCTTCTATCAGCCCATGCCTTGGTCTCCTCCACCAGAGAAGAGCAACTGCACCTGCTCATCCTCCTGTGTTCACTGTAATACATCTCTGCAAGATGTTTGGAGTAGGGTTAATGCTGCTTAGTCTAAAAGTGATGTCTAGCCGAAGCTAATGTTTAATCTAGCATTGAGAAGATGGATCAGCTCCTCAAGTAGAGTCCTTTCCACTTCCTCAGGCATCTCTAGAGGGACCAGCCTGTTGCCAAGAAAAAGCACAAACAGCTGAAGCTAACCTTGCCAGAAAGGTTCCTGTCTTCATTCAAGATTATTTGGATTGAAAAGGACCCTGGAGTTCATCTCGTTCCATTCCTCTGCCATGGCAGAGACACCTTCCACTAGACCAGGTTGCTCAGACCTCCATCCAGCTCTGCTTTGAACACTTCCAGGGATAGGGCAGCCACAGCTTCGCTGGGCAACTTGTGCCAGTGTCTCACCACTCTCACAGGGAAGAATTTCTTCCAAATATCCAATTCAAGCCTCCTCTCTATCAGTCTGAAGCCATTCCACCTTAGCCTGTCACTAAGGCTCTTGTAAATCAAATTGGCTCCTCAAGCTGTGATCATAAATAAAAAAGGAAAAAAAAGAAAAAAAATAAACAAAAAACCTATAAAAGACCTGTAACTCAGCAGAAGAAGCCCCCAAAAGGCATAAGTGGTGTGCATGACCTGTGTTGGCCATCCAGGTGAGCTACAACTGCACTTCCCACCAGGTGAACACAAAGGTCTGAGTTTACTCCTAGTGCTATCCCAGTCCATGTTGCCAGATGGAAAATGTTTATGGGCTACAAATTTAACAAAGCCTAGATAAGCTTCCAACAGATTCTTAGGGGTGGTAGGAAATAGAAATAGATGCAGAAATAAAACCTGGGATCTCACCCCCTTTGAAGTTTAACCTGGACCTAACTCTGGATCAGCAGCTCCCCAGCCCAGATTCGACTGACATGTGAGAACTGCACATTAAGGGAGTGTTTTAATCCCTACCCAGGTCAGCCAACCTTGGTCTGAGATCCTCCTGGAAGCAGGATGCTTTCAGCAGTATTGGGTCCTTTGACAGGGTGATATATCAGTGACAGCTACTGAAAGAACAGCCCCTCTTCATCCTTCCCCCCATTCCTGCCAAATCCAGGTTGGAATCAAGAGAGGAAATGTTTGTGTGTAGCTGGTAAAGCTGGTTGGAAAATTTTTGTCAAAACAGATTTCTATCAAAAAGTGACACCCTGTTGGCTTTGGCAAATTTTTGTTCAGGAACAAAGTGGAGAGAGAAAAAAATGTAAATGTCAGCGTGCCCTTTTGACATTTTCCCCAACGAAAAGGATGGACTTTCTTGCTTTGAAATGACTTTTCCTTGACATTCATTTTCTTCTTTCAACTCAAAACGAATCAACTTTTCTACCAAAATGGAATCTGTTGACTACTCTAAGAGGTTTTTCTTTTCCTTTTGGAATTGAATATGCAGAATTTTATGGAAGCATAGAATGGTTCGGGTTGGAAGGGACCTTACAGATCATGTCATTCCAAACTCCTGCCATAGGCAGGGATACCTTTCACTAGTCCAGGTTGCTCCAAGCCCTGTCCAACCTGAGGCCAGCGTTTTCCCAATTCAGGATGGGCTTGGAGGAAAAAACATAATACTCCATTTTTTTCCTCTTGAATTAGAGATTCATTCTTCTTGCCAGCCATGTCTCTGCCATTCCCACACCTGAGTTTATCCTCCTTTTTCTCACTCATCATGGAGTGGCACTCATCTCTTTTTTTCAATTCTGGCACTGTCTTTATTCCAAGTTTTCTTCTCCCAGTCCTAGGTTGACATCAGACCCCTCAATGGGAAAAAAAAAAAAAAAAAAAAACAACACCAAAAGCAATTTGGGTACCACATGTGAAGCTGGAATCCTGGAGATATGTCCTACTTTCCCAGGACACCTCTGTATTCCCAGGCTTTCTCAGCTGTGGAGCTCAGCCTGGGACAAGCAGAGGCAGCTCTCAGTGCCAGTCATAGGAGTGACCATATTTCTCATCCTGCCTTCATCCACGGTCCTTTTCACCATCAAGGACTGTTAATCTGCAAGGATTTCTCCCCCTTCTCCTGCAAAACGCAGAGTATTGGGAGAAAAATCAACTGTGTCTTCTATAAAAGCAGCTCCAGTCACTCAGCCCAGGCATTGTCTGGTGAAACATGATCCACTTTTTCCTCCATGCAACAGGCTCCCAAAGCAATTGGGAATTTCATTCAGGAGACTGTAATATAGATGCGTTTTGCTTAAGCTTAACCATCTGCACTGAAGTGTCTCATCTCAGCCGACTGTGTGGCCGCCTCCTGCTGCCAACAGACAGGAGATCTACAGGGAGAGATCCCCACCGCACCGCTCTCGTGGCTATAAAGGGCACTTGGATATCTGTCTTGGAGAGCTGCAGCTTGCTGAGACACATGGCACATCATTTCTTTCCTTGGAGTGCAGTTCTGGCCCCGTACCAGCTTTGGCAAACAGGCAACTGGGACTCGGCTCCGTCACCGCAAGATTTCCCTGCCTCTTTGCTGCTGAAGAATGCAAAGATCTCAAATACACTCTTGTCTGACCTCAGCAAACACAACTCCCAGTTCCTGAGTATTGACATTGCAAACAGATTGTGTGATGAGCCTGGAAAACGAGCAGTCCCCAACACAACGTCCTCCAGTCCCCTACATACCGTCCCCAGCTTCAGCTTTTTTGGATGCGCACACTGAAGGTCACAAGTGCCCGTCAGCAGCCTCAGGGCATCGTGGCACAGACAGAGCAGAGGGTTGGCCTTTGCTGTGCCAGCCTGCACAGCAAAGTTCTCAGTCATTGATTATCAGGCACTTCCAGAGCCACGGCTACAAAGGGATCCATGAAAGACAGCCAGGGAAAGCAAAGCTTAAAATCCCTGTGCAGAGCTCATGAGGAATTCAGGGGGTATCAGCAACTCAGAAAAAGATTGAGAACAACTAAAACCCTATTTTTTTCCCCTCAGACAAAGCTGGTGAAAGGTCTGCCTTCTCATCCCCACATCTCTCCCACGTGCACTAAATTCATCTTGCTTGAAACTACCTAAATATTCCCAGAGGGACTTTCCAGTGCAGGTCTGCTCTCCAGCAAACCCACAAAGCCAAGCTCTGCTCGGGTCCTGCCTTGCCCAGAAGCACAGGAGGTTTTGAAGCTGGTGCCAAGGATTTCCCTTGAGTTTGAAGCTGATTCCAAAGTGAGGCCAAACTCCAACTCTATCTCACCACAGGCAAGACCAAGCACCTCAGAAAGGATTATTCCCTCCCACCTTGGTAGCCCTGGACTAGTTGCACCACAAAATAGCATCTCGACACAACTCAGCCATCCTGGCTACTCCCCTGAGGTTTGGAGAAGAAGGCTCTGAGCCAGAAAGGGACATTTTGTGGTCACCTGGATGTGTTCTGGGAGCAGTGGGTCTTACCAAGGGGTTACAGGCTGCCAGACCTCCCCAGAGTGATGCAACTCAGCTGCTGAGGGCAGGAGAAAGCACTTTAGATAAGAGGTCAGCAGAGGGGAAAGAAAGGAGTAGGCATGCTGGATATTCGATGCTGTCAATCACAAATCTCATGGGTCCCTGTGGAAGAGGCTGGAGTTCAGAGAGCCACAAGCATCATACCTCTGTCCCTCCAGGCAGGACAGCTCATGCTCCTGGCTCAGGTGGCTGTGCTGCATGTGCAGGACCCTCCTCCCTGGCTGCCCCACACCCTCCCTGTGAGAGGTGCCTCCAACACCACAGCCAGTGACCCTCAGCCACGCAGAGAAATTCGGGCTGACAACTTATTGATAACATCAACCAACACCTGAGCTTCTCCCTGGATCTGAGAGCTGCCTGCTCAGAAAGACACAGGTGGTGGGAGTAAGGGATGATTCCCAAGGTCCCACCGGGCTTTGCAGTTTCCTTCCTGCCACTTTCAGGTGCCTTCATCAAGGACAATCGATGTGTCTCAGTTCTCTCTCCCTTTGCTGGCAAATGAGACAACTCCAGGGCTTTGCTCAGGGACAGGAGCTGTGCTGACAACACAGTGAAGGGGAGAAACCTCGGGTTTCCTGTGCAAAGGAGCCTTTCAGCATTGCCTTTTCTGGTTCATCTCTTGTCAAAAAAGAACAAAGACGGGGAGCAGAGCTGAGTAGGCATTTTAAGTAAACACACACACAGTGGATCCAGTTATTGCTACAGATCACTCTAGACCAGCAGAGCAGTGTTGGATGCTAACAAAGAATCCAGCACTACACACTGGTCAGAATATTTACCTCTATCATTTCAGCCCCCCAAAGGGCATCACTGTTGTGGTGTTAAAATTGTAAAGGGAAAGCTGATAACAGGGAGCTGTGTTGGCCTTACTGAACACCTCCAGCAAAGGGCAGCTGGTGGTGTCCTGGCACAAACCACGAGTCAGAGAGTGGTTTAGGACCTTAAAGATCATCTAGTTCCAAGCCTGTGTTTCCATGAGGAGAGCAGAGGGAAGCAGGCAGGGCAGGGGGGAACTCGAAGTGCTATCTGTTGCTTGCTGAAGTTTCCAAGAGCACATTGGTGCTTTGTACAGCAGAGGGAGGCCTTCAGAGCACACTTTGACTCTATGCCAGGCCCAGGCAATGTGCTGCTTTGTATTAATTTGTGTAACTTCATGAATAAACTGTGCTTGGCTTGTATATGAATTTTAAATGAATTGTTAACACATTTTTATGAATGGAGGAGGAGGTGCTAGCTGAGGAGGTTGACTGGTTGTTGTTTAAAGCGGAGGAAATCAATCATGGTTTTTCGCAAAATAAAACTTTATTGAGCTGTAATAAACAGATACTTCTAAAAAACATTTTAAGCCCACATAAACCCCAAGTGGAAGGTGCTTGACTCCTTCAGCATGAATGGTCAGTGACTGCATATCTGTATTAAAGCTGCCTTTTTTTTTTTTAATTTCTAGCATCAAGAAAGAAGATGCACAAATGTGTTGCTTCAGTGCCTTGATGGTGGGTGGAAGATGTGCCTAAAGCCTGAGGTCTGGAGTTATCAAGAGACTCTGTGCAGCAGCAGCCAGACCATTTTGGAGGTGTTTTGATGCAAAATGGACTTGATGATCTTTGTAGTATTTTCAACTTCAGTGATTCCATGAGCCTAAGATGCTCTGCTGGGCCAAAAGCTGCCCAGAGTTGTAGCACAGGAATACACCCACCCCCTGTGCCTTCTGCTCCCATCCATCCTCCCCTGTCCTTTCTAGGCACTTTTGACTCATAAAATAGTTGTGAAATGCAACCTCCTACATCTATTTCTTCATCCTTCTTTTAGCAGTGGCAAAGGGGATTCTGCTTAAGATTGTTGCTGGGAAATTGGGAAAACTGGAGGGTTCTTTCTGTGAAGATCCGAGGCAAGTTGGCTGTAATTAAAAACAGAGGAGCAGCTCTCATGATGAGTCCTCTCTTCTGCTATCACTGCCAGCTGTTTTTGGGAAAGTGGGGTCACAGAGCTGCAGAAAATGCACCTGTGCCAGGGGGAAATCATTTTGGTGGCCTTTGCAGTGAAATTACTCCTCCTCCTCTGTTCCACAGCCTCAAGAGTGAAAAACTTCAGATGTCTGGGACAAGAGAGAGAAAAGAAAGGTGAGAGACAAAGGAGGAAAAGGTGCAGGTCTACAGGATCTCCAAGGCTTTGGACACAGCACTCAGGTCTCCAGTGAAGGGAGAAGAGCATCTCCTGCAGTGAAATGAAGTCGAATTCCTGACCATGTAATAGAGGAGTAAATAAAAGAGAATAAAAGGAGAACCAGGCCAAGAGAAACCTCAAGGTGAGAAAGTTCACATTGCTGCCTGTTCCTGTAAGCTGAGTTGTTCAAAGCCAAACTCTCCCAGACAGGAGACAAACTAGTTCTGCTCCTTTTCCTCCCCAAAATCCAAGTCATTCACCTTGGAATGGGAGACTCAGGCTGGAAAACCAATGGGCTGGGTCTTGGTGCTTCCATCACAGGTTTGTGTTACAGTGTTATTCATAAAAGGTCCTGCAGACTGAATGACCAGTTCCTGGATTGCTTCCAAGGATTATTTAAACTTTTCCATATTTTCTAGGCCTCGATTTGAATGTGTGACTTGGGCCAGTGTGTTGATTGATGTTGCTAAAAATGCACACTTGCCCTCCCCCCTCCTCCGGAAAATATGTGTTTTGGAATGTCTCACTCGCTGGAGATCACCAGGGCTCGTTGTTAAAGTCAGTGTAAAAGACAATTCCCTGGACCCCTGTCCATGCACATTGGCTGCCATTTTGTGGTGGCTGAGGACAGAAGACAAGTTTCCAAAGCTCATGAACAGAGCAAAGAAAACACCACCTTGTTCCTTGTTCCTTCACCTGCAGGGGCTGGTTTTCTGTGCCTTTATGTCTCACAGCCCCAGTCTCTGATGTCCCATTAAAAAAAAACAAACTTCAACTGGAGTGTTTCCTGGGATGGGATCATTTTGTAGCACCTCCAGCCTGCACATACCCCTGCTGCTGATGGGTGGGACCAGCAGGTTCCTTCCTCATCACCAGGTAACCCCATTTCTCTGTAGGTTATCCCAGCGCAATGGCATCAAATGAGCTGCTTCACCTCACCTAATGCTAAACATCAAACCTAGAGGACAGACAACAAACCTGCACAAACATCCTCCAAATAAAGGAGAAAATGGCAGCTCTTTTACCATGTTGTTCATCCATTCCCACCTCAGGTATGTCTGCTGCTGGAATGGACTGAATGCCCTAAGGAATGCACTTCTTCTCCTCTAAGCTGTAAAGACCAACTTAAATATGTCATACTCTTGGATCCCAAAGTCAGGAGCCAAACCTGTGCTGTCCTTAGCTGCACAGAGCCCAGGACACCTTGGAGCACTTCCTGGGCCAGAAAGAACAAGGTTTATTTGTGGCCTTTACCCTCATGTCACCTGTGGGCAGGTAGGAAGAAATGGCATCTTCAGCCCTGCCATGTGGGGTTTAAAAGGAGCCAAGCTGGGCAAAGATTTCAAAGTTGGGGCCAAAAGATTTGCTGTGCAGGGGTAGGTGGGATTGTGGGTTGCCTCAATGGGAATGCAGCACCACTCAGCAGAATGGAGCTTGCAAAGAACCTGGGAGACAATTACATTTAACCAGCATGAACCATCAGGGGTTTCTGATAGAATTCAAAGTAAGGGGTGGATCCAGGACGTGCAGAGACAAGACAAGTCATGCCAGCAATGGATTATTGCTTAGATTTGGATTTTTTATCTTCTTCTTCTTTTTTTTTTTTTTTAACCTTATTTAGCCCAAACTTGTGTGTCACCAGGCAGAAAAAATATCAAAAACAGATTCTTGAAGGCAACAGGCCTGAGACGTCAACACCACCAAGGCACAAACTCCAGACCATTTGCAACGTTACAAGTCTCAAGGCGCAGAGTGAGAAGGCTACCAGCAACTCCAAGACCAGACTGTAAAAACCATGACAGGGAAAAAAATTCAAAAAAGAAAGAATAAGAGAGAGTAAAGGCAGGACTTTGACTATGTGGCTTCTGAGCTTGTAGGAGGTCACATTTTCCGGCTATTCTTTGCAAGTGTGAGTGTCAGAAATTGGCTTTATTTAAAGAAAATGAAAGTTCAAGTAATTACATGGCTCCAGGAGCCAAGACTCTAAGAAAAACACCGAGTATTTCAAGAGCTGGCAATGCTGTCTGTGGAAAAGGAGTGAGTCATGGTGTCCTTTTGGACTCCTACGTGGGGGAAGGAGACCAGCGTAGCTGTTCATGTGGCTGTGGGCCCACTGGCCACCTCCCCAGCATCTCTGTGCGTGGATGTGGTGGGAGATACAAAGGCTGGCACCTCTGGGATCAGGGATGAAGAGCCCAGTGTACCCAGGACCAGCAATGCAGGGCCCAGTGTGCCCCCAGCCACCTGCCTGGGGTGAGGAAGGGACAGAGACGTGTCAATCTGGGGAGGCAGGAAGGTGAAGATGGGGAGTCCCTGGACTGCCAAGCTGGGTGGAGCCCTGGGAGCATGTGTTGGAGGGAATTCCTTGTGAACCAGCAGCTGTGAGCCTTGCAGGGAGATAAAAATCCCTCTTTTCCTGGGCAAAGACTTCAAACACCGAACTGTTCCTTCTTTAAAGGAACAGACGCGGGCTCATCCTGCTCAGTGCCAGTCGAAGGAGGATCAAGACCTCAAACACAGATGGCACAGTGGGAGCAGGGATATGTTATGCTTTGATGGAAGGATACAATCAATATTTCAGCAGTCCCAAAGCTGGGTTGTAGTTTTTCTTGTACCTAATGTCCTTCCTGCCTACCACCTCCCTGGCAGCTTTGTCCTGCCCATGTCCCTGGATCCAGGGCATTTTAGTTAAATTACTTTTTCAGTCTGAGTCCCTGAGAGTCAGAGAACCCCCTCGGTCCAACCCCATGCTGTATGTAGCCAGAGGAATGTCACCCCCAGGGTTGGGTTGTGGCTCTACCTTGGGTCTGAAGGAAGAACCAGCCCATGGCTTATTGCAATGCCTGTACAGGCATCACCCAGCAAGGCTGGGCATCTCAAGGGATTCACAAGTGGCATCAAGAAGCCTCTGAAGCCAGTGTTTGGGTGGCAGCAGTGGGAGAGGAGGCAGGGAGAAGCCTCTGGCTGGTGATGCTGTGTGTGGGAGGAGGATAAACAGAGGCAGGCAGGGAGCCAGAGCCTGCCAGACAATGGCTGGGATGTCCTGGGTGACCAGCAGAGTGCTCTCTGAGCACCCAGCTCCCCAAACCCATGCTGCAATCCATCTCAAGGAAATGGGGACAGCTCATCACAGGGATTGCTTCCAGGCAGGCAGCTGCACAGGCCAATAAGTTCCCCATTGATTTCTGGCTGCCCTCCTTCCCAGCAGAGGGAGTTTGGGAGGTATTTCTGCATTGATCCAACCTGTTGTTTCCATAATGGGGTTGTTGCCAGATGAAGCTCATATTAAATACAAAAGGAAAAGTTCTTGTTTTCAGATGTGCTGAAGCTCCCAAGGAGCACTCACTGGCCCTATGATAAAGGAGCAATCTCCTCTTCCCTGCTGGCCCAGTGAGCAGGGTGACAGTGTCCCTTCATCCCTCTGGCAGGCACCGTGTCACCGTTGGTGCTGCTCAGCAGCGCCTCGAATGCAGTCAATGAATTGTAGTCAATGGGCAAGACCCCGTGGCTACCCCGGAGCAGGATCAGCCCAGAGAGTCCCATCACCCTCTTTGTGCTCTCTGTGTGTTCAGCTGGGCCATCCCTGCTCAGCCTGGCAGCAGAGGAGGACGTTGGGATCAGGAGCTCACAGCTGGGGACATGGGAAGAGCAGGCAGTGGCAGGGCTGTGTGGTTCCCCTGAGACACCAGAGAGAACTCCAGGGAGTCCTGGTGATTCCAGCAGGTCCTTGTGAGTGGAAAGGGTCCTCCCAGCAGAGCTGCTGCCTAGAGCAAGCTCTGAGGAACTAGTTCTCCAGCCAGAGGTTAGGTGATTTCATTTGGATCCTATGAAGCCCACCCTCAAAGTCACATAACTCATGCAGTCATTTTTTTAACCTTAACTCATTTTCTCCCTCACTGCCATTTAATTGGCTCCACAGGATGAAGAGATATTCTTATTTTCTGCCTTCCAGGACCCAGTGTCCCCTCATACAGCAACTGAAGACACTAATAACTCCATCTAATTACGGAGTGAGTGATCCCTGCTCCAGGAATGGCAGATATGCTGGGATTATTTATGTCACCTGCTTCCCTCCACACAGCGCTCCAGCCAGCTCCACTTGCTTTTTTTAGCAAAGCACATTTCATTTTTCACTCCCCACTGTCATCCCCTTCCCTGTCTCATTCAGAAACTTCACCCACTCGTTCTATCACAGCCCATCTCTCTGCTCCTCTGTTATATAAATCAGCATTAATTAAGCTGGGAAAATCCCCTAAATCACTTATTGTCCTCATTATTATTATTTACCTCAGCCTGAAGGTAACACATGCAAACTCAACCTCTTCTGTTGCCCCAGCAAGGATTTTAAGGGGCTTGTGGGCTTGGCCACAAAACAGCAAAACCTGATGCAGAGTTTCCTACTGAGGCTGCAACTGCCTGACTTTGCATCATAGAGTCATGGAATGGTTTGGATTGGAAGGAACCTTAAAGGTCATTTTGTTCCAACCCCCTGCCATGGGCAGGGACACCTTCCACCAGCCCAGTCTGCTCCAAGCCCTGTCCAACCTGGCCTTGGACACTTCCAGGGATGGGGCATCACTCAGGTTGGGTCTCTTGGCTCCCTTGTGATGATTCCCATTCTGGTCTAACTGCTCCCTTCATGGATGGGGTCAGGATGAAGCGCTCAGAGGCACATTTCCCTGCAAGTATCAGGCTCACTTTGGGATCAGTGTTCCAAAGGCACTGGCTGTGTGCTGAAGTCACCTAATTAAAACCTGCATCCTCATCTATGTGTGCAAGAAAGACCACACGGGCAATTTTGTCTGGGATTTTCAGACTGGTTAAGCTGACAAGTGTAACAACTTTTCCCCCTCTTGGATGTCTCATAAACCGAAGGAGTAATTCTGGACACACTGTGTGTGTGAATAAACAAACATCCCGTCCTTTTCCCTCCCCTGCCTCTCCTGATCACGAAAACAAATAGGATAAATTAATTGAAGCTACAAAACCAGGAAGCCAACTCGCCTTCCTGGAACAAACCCAGACTGATCACCGAAGCCAAGGTGGCAGCTTCTGCTTTGGAGAGGGTCCCTAAAACACAGCCCTGCGAGAGCCAGCTCTGCCCATCCCTGTTGCCGGCCGGATGGGTATCTCCACCCTCCAAGGTGTATTTTCCAGTCCGCCCGCCCCGCTCCCCTCGGAGCCGAGACGGAGCCCCCCAGGAGCGATCATGCCCGGGAATATCGATCCCTGCGCTTGTCAGCCGGGATGGATGTGCCACCGCTGGATCCCCCACCTTCCGCCGTGCCTGGAGTCTGTAAACTCCCACCCTCTCGTCCCGCCAGGCAGCGAACACCATGTCCAACAGCCCATTAGCAGGAGAACAGCCTGTCCCCTGTCAAAACACACGAGGTGCCACGGGCCCCACGGGAATGCTGGCGGCTGCTGACAGCGCTCTGGCGTGCCTCCCTGCTTCCCTGCCTGCTTCCCTGCCTGCCTCCCTGCCTGCTTCCCTACCTCCCTGCCTGCTTCCCTGCCTCCCTGCTTCCCTGCCTGCTTCCCTGCCTGCCTCCCTGCTTCCCTCCCTGCTTCCCTGCCTGCCTCCCTGCCTCCCTGCCTGCTTCCCTGCCTGCCTCCCTGCCTGCCTCCCTGCTTCCATCACTGTCTCCCTGCCTGCCTCCCTGCTTCCCTGCCTCCCTGCCTGACTTCCTGCCTGCCTGTCTTCCTGCCTCCCTGCTTCCCTGATTGCCTGCTTCCCTGCCTTCTCCATCTGCTTCCCTGCCTGCCTCCCTGCCTTCCCTGCCTGCCAGCATCCCGAAAACTACCAGGAGCTGCAGCTGAAGAGCAAAGTGACCCTGTGTCTAGCCAAGGAGACCTTGTCCACTTGCTGTCTTCAAGACCCATTTTCCTTTGGACACAGAGGACAATGCTGGCCTTCATCCCCTCAGCCCTCCTCATCACCTGCTGGAGGAGAAGGGGGGCTGTTCCAGGTGGGATGTGTGCAAAGGGAAGGATTTTGGTCTCACACTGTGTGCATTTCAAAGCATGCAGAGAGCAAGGACCTGACTCTCTCCTTTTGGACACTGTGCAGTTATTTATAAGCATCACCATTTTGAAATGAGATCAGGAATGCTTGTATGGTTTCCTTGCTTTAAGGAAAATCCTGCAGCTGCATGAAGGTGGGTAACAAACTCCAAGTGATTTAGTAGGCACCCAAAAATCCCACGGTAGTTTCATGGACACATAGAATGGTTTGGGTGGGGAGGCACCTTAAAGACCATCTAGTTCCAACCCCCTGACATGGGCAGGGACATATTTGACTACGGCAGGTTTCTGGGAGTTCCATCCAGCCTGTCCTTGAATACTTCCAGGGATGGGACAACCCGTGCCAGGGCCTCACCGCCCTCACAGGAAAGAAATTCTTCCTGATGTCCAATCTAACTCTACCCTCTGTCAGATTGAAGCCATTCCCTCTTGCTCTGCCACTACATGCTCTTGTGAAAAGTCCCTGTGTCTCTTAAACCAGACATTAATTATTTCACTAAATAATTCCAGAATTTCCCAACCCAGCTGGAACTCAGATGGCTTCTTGGTTCTAGAAACAACCAAAACCTTGATGCATCCTGGTGGCTTTGAGGTATCTTTGATATAAAAGGAAGACATTTTTCCCCAATATCAAATCTAAGCCTCTCTGTCACAACTTGAGGCAGCTTCCTCTCATCCTGTCACTTGCTACCTGGGAGAAGAGACTAACTCTCACCTGCCTCCAACTTCTTTTGTTGTAGTTTGGATCTTTTGTTGAAGTTGTAGAGAGCAAGAAAAATCCCCCCAAGCCTCATTTTCTCCAGGTTAAACACTCCCAGCTCCATCAGCCACCAACCTCTGGATAACTAACCTCTGGACAGGGCAGTCCCCACAGCCACACAGTCCTAAGGTTGGTCTGACACCTTCACATAGCTTCCCCTTCCTTGTCCTCATCCCAAACATCCACTTACAAGTCCAGGTTTGCCACATGATGGGTCAAACCTCATGAGAACTGAAACCCCTTCACTGTTTTCCTCGAGGCTGTGCTCCATGTGGGAGCTTTCCTAACCAGCATAGCTCTGGAAGGAAGAACACAAGGTTTGATCTCAACCCAAAAGTCATTTTTTTCAGTCATTCATATGGAATTGCACCACCCATGTGTGTCACCTGGATCCCTTCACTAATAACTTTTGAAACCCATGGGAGTATTTCAGTCAACCTGGGGAGAAAACCCCCAAAAGTGTTAGGAATTGGCTCACTTTGAAGGCTGGAGGCAGCTGGAGAGAGAGAAAACACTGAATTACTGGGAGCAGGGCTGGGGCTGGAGCTCAACAAGGCTGGAAAAGGCACATGAGAGAGAGACCTGTGAAAGGCCCCAACCTCAGGAAACGTTTCTGTCAGAGCTCACACTTTATTAAGCAGGTGTTAATCCAGCCATGAGGCACAGAGCCACAGGAAATCAAGCTCCACAGTCCCTGATCCTCATGGATCAACTTTGACTTCAAAAAAAATAGTTAAATGCAAAGAAAAGCCTTTCATAAAGCAAAGAGCTCTGGAGCAGCACTTCCTAGTCCTCCTGATGGAACAGAGCTGGGCTTGGGTTTGTGAGGAAATGCAAACACCATTGCTGAGATAGAAGAGACACTAAAAGTCAACCAAGAGGATTTCCATCCAGGTCTAGAGTGGTTTGTGGGTACCTAGATACTCTAACAAGACTGAAGAGCTAAAAAGCTTTGAGAAACGTCACTTGCTCAAGGAATACTTTGTTTTAACAGCAATTCTTGCCCAGATTTGGGCTTATTCTGATTTTAACCCATTTCTAATAAAGCTGTTACAAGACCAATAAAAAGACAGTGTTACAAGACCCTAAATTCCTGTCAAAACTCGACTTCTCTGACTGGAGAAGATCCTCTTTGCTAATGTAGTAGCTACAAACCAGTAGCAAGCAAGGTTTGATTAATTTGATCTTGATTAGAGCTGAAGGACTTTTTTTTGGCCAGAGTTATATTTTGAAGCAAAATAAGTGGAAAACCAATCAGAGAAAACTGCTCTGTAATACATTTTTTAAACACAAATAATTTGGCAAGCTCAACAAGGCAGAAAACTCCCACACTTGGTTTTACTATTTTAAAGCAAAGCCTGTAATTACACTCCACTTTCAGCTAGAAATATCTCTCTGCTTTCTTCAAAAGTTAATATCAAGTTTTCTTGAGTACAAAATAAATTTCATTTCAAATTGAATAGAAAGGGATTTTTTTTTTGGTGCAAGAATACTGTCACTTATTTTCTAATTCATTTAAAAAAATTAATTAGCTGTGCTTCTGCAAACCAAACTGGCACCATTTCTTTCCTCAAAAACAAATTCAAAGTCATGGGTGAAATAACAAAGTCTAATCCACACTTCTACGTGGCCAAAGCTGTGGCCCAAGTTGGGCTGTGACTTTCAGCTTTCAATGCTACTTTTCGTTTAGATTTCATGGGTGTAGATACATTCTTAGTGAGGGCTGGAGAAGATAATTCCATATAACATAGCACTAATTTGAGGAGCCTTTGGAGTCATGAGCTGTGTCCTCCTCTCTCACAGCAAGCTGCAAGTCCCCCAGCCTTCACCAGACTGGCAAGCACAGCCTGGAATTCCCTCTGATTTCCTACTCAAACCACTTGATTCCTCCTGCTTCCTTTATTATTCCGTTTAACGACCCCTGACGTGCTTTTGGCAACCTCCTCAGAGATAATCAGGTTGTAGCCCTTGAGGCCAGCTCTGCTCAGATAAAGAAAAAATGAGTGATAAAACCCAGTGATGTATTTGCAGATCAGAGGCAGAGCAGCCCAGAGCACGCTGTGGTTTAGCCTGTTGCTCAGAAGGGAACACACGTTCCTCACTGGTGCTGTAATACAGCAGCCACAGGATTCTCCTGTATCAGCTGTCAGGGTTGGAGCTGGAGCCTCCAGCCTTGTCTGCAAGACTCAGCTCCTTCCCCAGGGTACTGAACACGGCTCCCATTTTTTCCTTTCACAGATATTTCTTAGCACAAATCATGCCAAAGGTTGGATGTCCTAAGAGATCTCAATTCTCTTGCAGCCACCTCTTCAAATATTAGTCCTCCTGAGGGTTAAGCCTGAAAAAATTTGCAAGAGAACAAAACACTTAAGAGGGAAAGGATGGGAACAAAAGAAGAAGAAGAAGAAAAAACAAACAAGCATGACACAAAAAATAAACTCAAAACAAAACCCAACCACCCAGTTGGTGGATCTGCAAAGATCTCCACTCCAGTGCTATTGATTTTGTTACACCTCTGCTGCCTGACCCATTAAGCACGGCTCACTGGCAAGGTGTCAGATATTCAAGTTGCACTTTGTTACATCCTTGGACATCTCCCGTGTCTGGATGTGCTCAACACCTCCCCAGCTTTTGAATTTTCTTACTTTAGTAGCAAATTCACATAAATCTCAGAGTGAGAAGAATTTGTTCTTAAAACAGTTTGTAGGAACCCCTTCCAGTCTATGTCTTGACTCACCTGGGGCGATACTCATTGGGAGTCATTCACCCAGTGCTATCCATCAAAGGTGGGATGTCCCCAGGCTGTGTCTGTAATAGTGTGAAGGGACTGACACCTCAGAAGGCCTTTCTCCCTAAAAACAGCAGCTGGTTTGAAGGGAGGTCTCTTAGCCTTATGATCACACTTCATTGACTGTGGACAACTGGAAACCTGGTTTGTACATGTGGAGAGTTACTTGAGAAGAATCCCTCTCCTCCAGCCCTGTTGGGATCATCTCACATCCCTCAGTGATAGGCTCCAGACATACTCTCAAACTTTGATTGTCAAAATACATGGGGACACACAAGACTGCACATCCCTGACTTTCCTCATGAAGCAGAGTCCCAGTAAAGGCCCTTTTCAGGGAAAAAAAAAGCCCAGATGCTTTTTCAGAGATGTTTTCTCCTGCAAAGAACTGGCTCCTGTTCCTTACCTGTGTGCTCAGGGACCTTGTTGTCCCCTTTTCCAGGATATTGAGCAAGAAGCTTGGGAAGGTTGGTTGGCAAAACACAGCTCAAGGGCAGAAAGAAAAGGAAGGATATGGGCAAAACCCAAGCACGGGTGACCCCCCTGACATTTCCAGCAGTGTCCAGGTGTCCTGCTACCCTGAGTGCACAGCCACATCCTGAAAGGATGCTCCTGGGTTTGGTACAGACCTGGCTAAGGCAGAAACAACAGCAGATGCTGCAGATCAAAGGGAGGAACTGAGACAGAGGGAAAGCCTGACAGGTACAGGTCCAGCCTACAGTAAGTCCTGCCTTTGAATGCAGGGTTGATGTGAAACCAGATGTCATTCTGGTGGCCTGGACACTCTGAGGGCAGTAGATCAGAGCCCACTGTGTGCTGTGGGGAAAACTTCACTGGAGAAAACTCCTCAATATGCCAAAGTACTGGTGGAAACACCTGCTCCAAGTCCACAGTAAGACCCAGATCTTCCACTGGGAGAAATGGTCTGTCTTGCCCAGTTTTCTTCCCAAGCCTCTCTCTACTTTCCAGTATGCCGTGCCTTTTCCTGGAAGAGGATTAGGTCAGTGGTTTTCCATAGAGTGGATAATTCAGGCTCATGGGTCAATGCACTGATTCTGATCTCGACTCTGACTCTCGACCTGTAATGGATGTGCCTTTCTGGTGTTTCAGCTTGATCCTGCTTTTTACCCAGAGTAAATTGTAGCCACTAGTGAAAAAATAGAGTGAATTTATCCTATGGGGATGAGTCTGTCCTTTCTGGTGCTGGATAAATGCAGGATTTGGCCTATTGCTTTTGGTTGGAAATGCAATCACCGATAGCACTTGAATTTCTAGTATTTTCAGAGAAAAATGTACATGAGTGAAGGCTCCTTGAGAACAGAAGAGCAGATATTTCCCTGTGCATCTACAAGGCAGTCCCTGCTGAGGAGCAACAAGGGCCTTTAGTTTTATTCCTCAGGCAGCAGGGAGTAAACAGCACATTAAGGAAACAGCTTCTCGCAGCGCAGGATCAGACGTTTGGCAGGAGCCGTTTCTTCCAGGCAGATCTCAGACATTTCCTTGTCCCCTCTCATTGGAAAGTCTCTCTTTTTCTTCCAGTATTTTGGAGCTTCCATTGTTAGTCTCACCCAAACCCAAGCAGCATCCAAACTTTTGGAGCCTGATGTGAAGCTCTGCCGTGACTTGGGCTGTAGTTGACTGTGGCTTGTCACTTAACCTGCTTTAAGTGGTCGATTCCATGACACCTGCTGTAATCCACCCTGGAACGTTCCTGAAGGGGCACAGGAGGAGTTCTTAAGATACATTTCCCTCAAACCACAATGGATTCCATATGCTCCAACTGTGGAGGAGAAGGGAACGGGTACCTTGAGTTGCCTCTGGTAAATCCACCATTCCCAACTGGAGGAACAGGGGGACAGTGAGAGCTTATCAGTGTTTTCCCTGACTTTACAGCTGGAAGAAATTTACAGCCCAATGCACAACTCCTGCTACAAAGAAGGGATAAGCCCTCCCCAAACGTGCTTACAAGCCACTGTTGTTATGAGAGGATCAGGGGGCTTTGGATCACCTTTATTGCTGGCCACCAAGGGCTGCTTTGGAAGCTGCTCTTTGCAGAAGACCCCAGGTGAGCTTCTCCCAGGGGCTGTGATGCTGCTTTTCCAGGAGCAATGCCCTCAGCCATCCCCTTGGAAAACACCTTGATAAAATTTAGATTATCTGCGGGTCTACACCTTTCTGAAGGTGCTCACAAACAGGTTTTGTCCCATTTCTCTGAAGCTCACTCCTGGGGAAGCCCCTAACCAAGCATTTCTTACCTGCATGCTGAAGACCCATCTTTTCCTGTTGCAGGAGGTTGTGGGTTCCTCTTTACACATGCCCAAACCTAAACATGGCTGGAACCCAAACATCTGCTTGATTTGTGGCTTTATTGGGATCTTATAGTTGGGCAGGGAGCATTTCATATCTGAAATCAATCTGCTTCTGGCAAACTGGCAGCCAACAAATACCCAGCTACAAATTTTATGTCTGAAATGTTGATAAGCATTTTTTTTAACTGCCTTTTTTTTTTTTCTTCAATTACTTACCTTTCAGCAGCTTAGCTTCATCTTCAGATTTTAAAGGCCATTGCTGAACTCTCACAGTCCCATGTCCTTCCATGGGAAGGGTGAATTTGGAGGCAGAGGGAGCCTTGCTCAGGTCACTGAGGCTGAGTGTGTCCTCAAGAGTTGTTGGGAAATGGGCCCTATGGAAGGCAGTGAGATAATTCGTTGTTATCTAAGGCATTGATGTGTTTATAATCAACTCAATTGTTATAATTATCATTGATTGCTTCTATTTAAGTGATAATTATCTAAATCGTGATCTATACTACAGGCAGACTAGACTGTGCTTAAAATAGCTGTGTCTTTGTGTCGGGGTAGAAACACAAAAATAACCCTGGCCCACAGCATCTTTGCAACTGATTTCTGCTTTTAAATTTCTGCTTTTTAAATAAATAATTATTTATTAAAGCTTCAGTAAACTGAAGGGGAAAAAAAAGTTAAATATTTGCCTTCAGAACAAATTTTTCTGCATTTAATTTCTTCCAGCTCCATGGAAATACCTTGCTGCTGGCGAGCCTCTGCAATAACAATCCCTGTATATACCTGTGAGCGCACATGGCCCACGATTCCCCAAAAAAAGCAACCTGTTCACCATTAACCCCAGGTTTACAACACCGAGCCAAACAGGAAAACAAAGTGTGTTCATCCTAGAAGGAAAGAGAGCCCATGAGGCAGCAGATGTGAAAGTCAGGCTTTCAATACACTCCAGCAAATAACCAATGAAAGAATCATGACTTGAAAGACACTGGGCCAAACTCGGCACTGGCACAGCTCCATCCAAGCCAGTGGAGACAGGCCAGGAGTGGATGTTTCCCACTTCGTCAGTTGGATGTGAGGAGTTTATTTCCCAAGTCACCCCCTCCTCTTACCTAAATTCCCTGCCCTTGATCGATGGGTGTCCCAAGGATGCTGAGTGGAGAAATTTGTTGTTCGCAGGGGCTGCTATTTTGCTGCGTAAAGACAGAGAGTCTCTGGTCTGGAAATGGCAAAGGGGTTTCTTCAAGGGCTGCCAAAGGTGGGGGGGGGGGGAAAGATAAAAGAAAAAAATGTAAGCTGTGCTTTCTGAGGACACTGCCAATTTTTTAAAAGGGTTATGCCAGCAGATACAGTGTTATATGACAAAAGTCTCGCTGTGGAAATGCTGCCAATTTTTGGAACATCAACATTTAATCTCTTGGCAATAACACAAGTCCAACTATGTTTTTGGTTTTATTTTTTTTAACAGTCACCAACAACCTATTTGCATACATTCTAGCAGCAGCATATGGTCTGAAGAAGGTTTATTTGCTCTGCAATTAATAGTGGCATGAAAATCTGCACACAGCTAATACAGACTGAACCAACAGACAGAAAGTCATTGATGCTAGAGCTGCAATATGGAGAGGAGGGGAATATTTGCCAAGCACCTGACTCTGTTTCAGCCTGAGTTTCTCTCCTGAACAGCTGATAAAGGCAGCAACAGGTTAAATCCTGCTCCATTAAGGCAAAACTCCTCCTAGTATTTTTACAGATGACATTTTCTAGGATCTGCAAAGAAGTTTTAAGGAGCTGGGACCCAAAAAGGACTTAGGGCAGGGCTTTCCCAGGCAGCAGAGCATGAAGTCAAGATCCCCATGGCACCCAGCAGTGGGAGCAAGGATGCAGTGCTGAGATGTAATAAGAGGCTGGATGGGAAGAAGCCAGGGTGGAATGGCTGTGAAAACGCTGGTGGTGCACAAAGATCTGAGTAAGGAAGGAAAAATTCTTTGCTATTAGTATTTAAGTTCAAAGCATGGAAAGTTTGGTTAGATATTTAGATATAACATTATTGCAGTGACATAACAATAGAGTGACATTGTATAGACATAGGTGATTTTATCTACAATATATATACCAAAGATATAACAGCAAGCCAAGTTGTGGCTCATCCCCAGCAGCCTGGCACTGCTGTCCTTCTGCTCCCTCCCACCACCTGGGTCACTCTGCCCAAGACAGAAACCCTGGTTATTCACCACCAAACTCCAACCCTCCCAGCTGGGCAGGATTTGGTCGCGTGAGACTGTTCACCTGTGATTTTATTTTGCTGCAAGTCCTTTTAGGAGCAGGCAGGGGTGCATATGAAGGACTGGGCTTTGAAAATAGGCCCCCTGTGGAGGGAAGGAGGTGATCAAGTCCTACCCCTGCACGTGTCACACTGGGATTTCGCCTCACAGCAAAGCAGCAGGGGCTGGGGAGCAAGCGAGCATAAGGTCACTGGGTTTTGAAGAGGAAGGTTCTGCTCACAGAGGGAGGGGGGAACATCTCTGCTCTGCCCAGCTCTAGGATTTCCTGGGTCTTTTATAATCATGTGGTTGACCAGGGTTGTTTGGTTTTAATGAAGCAGTTCATGTCTGGTTCACTAATCACCTTAAGAGGTGGGAAGCTGCCCCGGGTTCTCTCCTGCTCTGAAGATTTGTGTTTTCCATCTTGGCTAAAGGGAAGTGAATTGGGTTAGGTGGTTTATACTACACAGCCAGGTGTAGCATGGCAAGAGGTCCCCAATGGGCCATGGAGGACCATAAAGGCAATATTCACCTGAAATCACAGTCTCTAGGCTGTTAGGAGAAAGGTTCCTTCAGAGACAGGCAGACCCTGGAAAAGAACCTATGAGGTCTTCTCGACTCCTGTAACAACAGACTTTTTGGCTTTTCCTCAACCCCCAGCTTCTGGAGTCATGTAATCACAGCATAACTCAGGAGCTCAGGACCATCAAGGGAAACAATAGGACAGAAACCCAGAGAAGAGCCTTACTTGAGGTTTCACAGAATGGGTCAGGTTGGAAGGGACCACGGTGGATCATCTGATCCCACCTCCCTGCTCAAGCAGGGTCATGCCAGAGCACACAGCACAGGCTTGTGTACAGCCAGGTCTGGAATATTTCCAGTGAGAAGATTCCACACCCTCTCTGGGCAATCTGTTCAGTGCTCAGTCACTGCACTGGAAAGAAGTTCTTTCTCATGTTCAGGTGGAACTTCCTGGGCATCAGTTCCTTCCTGTTGCTTCTTGTTCCATTGCTGGTCCCACCCAGTCAGGCCCTGGTCCATCCTCTGACCCCTCCCTGGAGACACTCACAGACATTGTTGGCATCCTCTCTCGATGTCTTCTCTTGAGGCTGCACAGACCCACCTCCTTCAGCCTTCCCTTGTAAGAGATGTTCCAATCTTTTCATCATCTCAGTTGTCCTCCACTGGACTCTCTCCAAGAGTTCCATGTCTCTCTTGTCCTGAGGAGCTCAGCACTGGGCACAACACTCCAGATCACTGGAGCTGGGCAGAGGGGCAGGATCACCCCCACCCACAGCTGCCAGGAGGGAAGTGAAGCAGAATGAGTTCCCCAAAATGCAGGTCTTATGGCTTAAAAGGACTCCCCACATAGCAGCTAATCCAGGCCATGCTCCATGGCACTGAAAGGGTCAGTGAAGATGGGCAGGGAGAGCAGCACTATCTGCTGCCCTCCTGGGGGATGTGGGGAGGGGAGGAGAGCCCAAGGGGACCACATTCATGTGCATGGCTGTAAACAGGAGCCTCCTGCAGAGATGCCCCCTGTGCCATCCTCTCGAGTCTCCCCAAAGTGAAATGGATTAGCAGCTCCCTTTCAATCAGGCTGAATTATGAGTGCAGCGATTTGCTGGACATTTTACATGAACCAGAAGATGTGTTATCTGATGAAAATTGCTTCACTTAATATCCTGGCCTGACAGGCAGTGAACTGTACATCTCCTGGAGAATTTACCAGTGCAGATGATTTTACTTAGCTGGAAGGATTAAGCAATCAGACCCCTTTTTTTTTTTTTTACCCCAAAATGAACTCACAGCAGAAAACTGCCCGGAGAAATTCCAAGGAGCTAGTGGTGCCAAGGTGACCAGCACTCTGAGGAAATATAAAAAATTGGGGTTTTCCCAATAAGAAAACATTGTGGAGTTACATGTGTTTTGCCACTCTCATCCCCCAAAAAATCAATTATTGGAAAGAAAAAGTAAAAATGTCAGAAAGTAGATCAGATCTAGCTGTCAGACCTGTCTTGAGGGCACAGGACATGTCCCACTACCAAATGAAGGCTGAGCTTTGGAAGAGGTCTTCTAGTTGTGTTGTTGTGATAGATGGGAAAACCTTCTGGGAGCTGTCTACAGGATGGGGGACCAGAGGGAGAGCTCAGGCTCCCATGGCTCGGGGTACTGAATGAGTGTGGGATCATCCCAGCTTCTCTGGGCTTTCCTCTTCCAGCAAGCACCTGTTAGTCCAGGTTTGCACAGGGACAAATGGAAAGGGGGTGAGATTGGTCTTCAAAGCAGGTGCAAGCCTTTCCTTACTGTAGGGACCCATCCAGATTTCCCAGCAGAGCCAAGCTTTCCTCTGTGACCATGAGTAACAAGCCTGAAGTTTTCACAAAGAAACTCCTCCAGGATGAGCAGTAAGCAGGGAATCTCTGGGCAGGTTTGAAACACAACTGCAGTGCAGAACAGAATTGCTCCTCAAGTCTTTGCAGATTCATAGGGAAGCCAAAGTGACAGGAATAACATCTACTACCCTGACCTTGCTCCCTAAAAGAAAGAGACCACAGCCCTCTGCAAAGATGAATAAACCTTTCCCAGCAACAGCACTGGGGAAAAGAAAACAACTGGGCGGCTCTGCACGAAGCAGAGGCTGCCAAAGCATGTGCCATCAAGCAGCTGAGAGCTGAAGGGCCCTGAATTACCAGCCTGCCTTGAAGATCTTGCCATGAACTCACAGTATGCACTCCCCCTGCTTTGGTGTGTGGCTCCCACTGCTGCAGACATTATCCATGTTGGCAGTCTTATCCAAATTCAAGGCTTTTATTATAATTGAAGGCTCCTATGATTTATGGTGGTGTTTCTAAGCAGCACATAATTAGGTGGTAGAACTCATTGTCATCGGATGTTGCAGAAGCCAAAGTATAAATGGGTTCAAATAACAATTAGAGGCATTGAAAGATCCACCAAAGGACTATTACACACGAGGATGAGGATATGACCCAGAGCTCAGGAAGCCCTTCAGCTGCAAATTGCCATGAGCTGGAAGGACCAGAGGAAGTATCACAAGGGACTTGCCATGGTCTTGTATCTTGCCCTCGACATTTGCTGCTGGCACCAGTAGAGGCAGGATATTGGGCTGGAGGCATCTTTGATCCGAGCCATTCCGATGTCTGCATAGATTGACCTCTAACAGATCTACCCTTTCCAAAAGGCACTAGGCCAGGACAAGTCTAGATTGTGGTTTAGGGCCACAAGATACAGACCTGACTTAAAAGCTGTATCTTCTCCATCTGGAAGACTGAGCCAGAACCTCAGGTCAGAAGATTGGGATATCTTCCAAGCTTCAGTCTCAAGAAGCCCTTGAAAAGGGAGTTTCCTCTAAAGGAGTTTTCTATGGAAGAAAACCTTGGAAAACAAATGTTGCAATGTTTGGTACAGCTTTCTGATTGCCTAAGTTGGCAGTGCTTTAAAAAATATAAATATCTGAAGACAACAAGAACATCATCCCAGTTCACAAAACATGCAGATGAGTTTCCCACAGTGATGGTGGTGGTGCTGGCAGGGGCACCAGAGGGTAAGAGATGAGCTTCAGTCTCAGGAAATCACCTTTCCAGGTGAGGCTGGTGCCTTGCATTCACAGGACTAAAGAGCTCCCTTCGAGGGGAGTCTTGATGAACCCAGAAATGCACTTGAGCAAGCTGGAACATCATCTGTTTGAAGCAAACTGCTGGAAAAGGAGGCTGATTTCTCAGCAGTCACCTTTGATTGGATTAACATCAGCTTTGGTATAGGAATTTCCAGGTCTGGACTTCTCCAGATGAGACAGATCCTCTCTTGAATAATAAAAATGGGAGTTGAAGTGAAGCAAGCTGGGTCCAAACCCTTTGATGGCTGATGTTGGTCCATCTGACTTTGAGATCTTTGACAGAATCTGTTCAACCACGTGGAGGCTGCGTGGGAAAATGGAGCATGAAACTGAGAGTATTACAGGAATTTTTCTGAGTTGTAAATGGTGGCAAAAAAAAAAAAAAAAAATACAAAGGAAAATCTGGCCCTATAATTCATGCATAGACCTTCTAGTGGGAGGGTATTTTGCAAGGATAGAGAGATGTCATAACCCAAACTAGCTCTTTAACTTGCTTTTAAATGGAAATCAAAGGGACCATCATCTGAGAAGTCTCAGCGTTTAATCTCTGAAGATTTTCCACCCACAGAATTTTTGGCCAGCCCAGGCCTAGAGAGGACTTCCCTACAATGTCTTGGGCTGGCTCAAGAAAACCTTAACAAATAATAAATGCCAGCCTTGTGGGCACAGAGTGGTGGGATTACACAGCACCTCCCTTCCTTAAGCGTGGGAGCAGGAACATCATGTTAGGCAACACAGAGGGGAGGTGACTGTCCTGGAAAAGCCACAGTGCAGTGACAGGGGAGGCTGGCTGGACTGGAGGATGGACACCAACCATAGCTAAAGTGAAACATCTTGCCAGTGTTCAGGTGGGGAGGAACAACACAGAGGTTTTACTGAAGGGAGGAGGATTGGCAGAGGTGCTGGGACAGGCTCAGGAGCAGGCTGGTTTAACATCTTGCTCAGATTTAGCAGCAACCAGAGCAGTGAGTCTCAGCTCAGCCTGTTGATTTAGTCAAGCCCCAAACAGCCCCAAACAGGAGAGTCAAGCAGGTTCAAGACATTGGCTAATACACCAATAAATGGACCTGAGAAGGCCTATACAGCCCTAGGCTCCATTCTTGTACCAGGAAATTGGGTTTCCTAACTCCCTGCAGTTCGTCCTCCACCACTGGAGCTCAGTCTTCACCTTCCTCATGTCCAGGTGGAGCTGAGACATTTTTCCTTTGATGAGAACACTGTCCCAGTCTCATGCCAGCTGAGCACCCACACCACCAAGGTCCCCATTTGTCCCTCCGTCCTAGCAGACCTACCTCCTTTTGTCTGAACCTTCTCCAGCTTCTCCTCCCTATTTGTAACCCAAGTGTAGCCTGGATGTCACCACCACAAGGACACAGCTGCTCTAGCCCAGCACACCATTTACAGGAAACTTCAATTTCCCTTTTGCCAGGGAATTTTTGGGCGTCCAGCTTTGTCAGCAGCTGCAAAGCAGAAGCACAGACCAGAGAACAGACATTATGGCAAGTGAACAATGTGGCACACAGTTGGAAAATAAGGTACTCTAGAAAAAGAAATATTTTAGGCTCCTGAGAAGGTGGGATTCTTTTCAGCTTTCCAGACAGATTATTCTGGCCAGTTCACGTACCATTTATCACCTTGCCCAGCAATTTACAACCTGCGGGCTTTGCTCTTTTTTGTTGCTCTTTTTAGCCCAAGAAAACGCTCCTGGCTTTGCATGCCTTGTTTGGGTGAAGTCAGCAAGCTGGCACAGATGAAACTCCTGTCTGCCCATGTAGAAGTGCTTATGTAGCAGGACAATCTCATTACAACAAATTTGCTTAGGCAAATGAGCCAGCTAAGATTTCCTATGGCTGCCCATGGCAAGGAACCTCAGTGCTTTTACAGTCCCAGCTTCAAAGCAGCTCCTGGATTAAAAAAAAATCCTGTTTGGAGAAGGAAGAGGGGAGTGGATTTTGTGTGTGGTTGATTTTCTCCTCTATTTCTTATTTGTCTCAACGTGGGAACATGTTCAAGTTGCTTAACAGACACAAGGCTTTTTCAAAGGTACAGCCTTCCCTCCAAGCAGCCAAGCTGTGAATTTACCCACCCCTCTCTAAAAATCGATTGTACAGCCAGATCCCTTCAGCCAAGAATGCAGACCTGTCAAATCTCAGGCACTGAGCAGGAGACACTCAATCTGCCCTGACCCTCTGCTCCCTTCCAGCTCAGCCTGGCTCTCCTCTGATCCCTGACCCCGGGTGCCAGGCAGCCCCACCTCTGTTTGGCCAAGAACCCATGCCTGGTGCTGGGGGCAGCCACACTCCTGGGGAGCATCTGGGAGTCTGCATCCTGCTGCTGAAGGAGGATGCCCAGTGCTCAGATGCTTCTCTGGCCATAGCTGTCCTCCAGCTTTTCCCTGCTGTGCTTTCCCTCCTTGCTGCATGACCAAGCACAGCATCATCTTCCATGTCACTACTGGAGAAACGTGAGCACTTCCATCCTGGCTTGTGCAGAGTGCCCCAGAAGAATGCAGCCGTCTCAGTCTGGGATCATTTTCATAAAGCAGGAGAGAAGATAGGCTCTTCTCCCTGCTTTTTGCCCTGATTTATTTATCCATTGCATAACGCCTTGTCCACAAACATCCCAGCTTGGTTAAATCTTTGACATGTAAAGCATTTCCAGAAATTCTTGTTGCCATCCGAAAAGACAAATGGGGAAGACTTGGCTTTAATTTTTTTTAAAAATTTTTTTTTTAAAGACTCTTCACTTTTCTTCTGTTTTCTTCTTTCTAGTGTGACTTTGTCTCTGGCTTTCCCAAAGCAATGCTCTCATTTATCAGGCTTGTGAGCTCTCAGGCGTTGGCAGACTCCGAGTCTTTCCGCTTGGCTCGGGGCTCTCAGCCACCATATGGAACGAGTTGCACGTTTTCGCTCCTTATCGGAGTTTAAGATGGAAATATTTCCTTGCTTCTTCGTGGGGCATTTCTGCAATTGCACACATGCTGGGAGTATTTAACCCTGACATTGCTGATGAGTAGCTGCTACTATTAAAATGCCATCAAAGATTGAACTGGAAATCTTTTACGGTGAACTACGCCAGCAGTTCCTGGTTACAAATAGTTCCTTTAATGGTTTTGGAGTTACATGAATATAACAGAGGAGAATCTGGCTCACTGTCTATTTGTCTGTCTGCTTGTCTCTCTGAAGAGACAACTTTCTCTCCCTCTCTGCATATTGATCCAGTTTTGCTGTAGTGCTGTTGTAGCAGTGATGGTCTATGAAGTCAAGAAAAGCTATTCCCCCTCCATCCTGCCTTTATTAAACTAGATGACAGCTGAAGACAGACAGTTTTTCAGGCACAGATCTTCCATGCATGAATCTACCGCTGCTACACATCTAAAGGGACAGAGAAAAAGTCCCTCAGTTAAGCCATGCATCATACTCAGGGTTTGCTCCAGCCCTTCTGTTTAGTACAGGCTACCAGTCAGCAGAGTCATAGTAAGGGGAGTGTGAGCCCATCAAAGCCAGGCTCTCCAGATTAATGGTGATAGAAGTGTAGTCCTCTAGGATCACCGCCAACCTGGGAAGTCCAGAAGATGGTGAGACAGGTTTGAATTCCAGCTCCAGGTTACTCAATCACGTCACAATCCACACACCAGTAACAACATCAGCAGGCAACTTTCTTGCACTGTTATGATGGTGCTCTGAGACACTTTAGGAGGTGCTGCAGCCAAAACCAGCCCTGGGGCAGAGACCAGAAACAACCACCTCAAGCCCTGATTCACACATCCATAGCTCTGCTGAGGAGCCCCAGTGAGCAGAGTGAGACCTCTCCTGCTCCTCCCCTGTGCCCTCTCTCCATGGCACCAGCTCTATTCTCTGTTTAACTCTTGCTTCCAGCTCTGCATCGAAGGCACAGGTCTCTCCCTGTGGGACATTCAAGCCTAGAAACTCTTGGATAACTTCAGTGATGACACATGTGTGCACAGATTCAGGGATATAACAATTTACACACCTAAGGTAAGCTGGAAATAAAGGATAAAGTCCCTAAATCCACATTCAGAGAAAAATCCCAGCAAAACTTAGAGACTAAACATGATGCAAGACATGTGTCTTAGACCTCAGTGCCTCTTCCTCAGGGTCTCTTTCAAGGAGGAGAGGAACTTCCACAGCTTCCCACAACAAAGGCTTGGAGTCTGGATCAATTCAGTCCTCATTGCATTTGACAACTTGCTGCAGCTCAAATACATCATTGTGCTCTGTAAAAATAGACTTTTTACACTTGTCAATTCTGCTTTTCTCATCGTATGTGGTTTCTGGACACTTTAAGACTAGTTCTCTGCTATTCCAAAGTAGCCCACAGTGGTGGAATACATAGGCCTTCAGTGTGCAGGGAATTGAACAGCACTTTCAGGCTAAGGAGTGCTGCCAAAAGGTTGTAAAGCAGTATTATAAATGGAAAGCAGGGTCTGGTGTCCATATATCTGAGATTGGACATTAGCCCTGCACTGGTTATTCTTGGTCAAGTTCGATGTTTTCTTCCACGTTGGCTTTACCCAATTTGCTCATCTGGCCTGAGCATTTCCCTGTGAGCACCATGTTTTTCCATCGAGCCCCACATTTCCATTAGTCCCATGTTGATTTCCATGTTAGATCCAGTGGTTCCGGCATTAACTCCAGCTGCCAGAACTTCACCTTCAGTGAACATACATCATCATCAGTCTCCAGAGTTGTTAAAAACCCCATGGTTTCCATGGAAATCACTGCTGATACTAGTCTAGATGTCTGGTTTTCCTTTTTCTGTGCCTACAGTTAATGTAGTAGAAAAAGAAACACTTAAACCCCTGTTTTTCATTTTCTTCTCTTTGTAGTAGAAAAACAACTATGTCTAAAAGAGAAGGAGGGAGTCTGATTTCCATGTCCAGGGCCTAACGGAGGTGGGTTTTGGGAGCTGAAGCCACGCTGACGCTGTGACCAGGGCAGAGAGGTGCTGGTTTACTGCACCTCCTACCTTGCCAAGCACATGGAAGAAAATGCTTCACATCCAGGGACTTGTGAGATGGGACAGTGGATGCACAGTTTTCATCCATCCAAGTTTGCACGGATCCAGAGAGCAGCGTCCTAGTGCTGGTCAGAACTCTGTCCTCTGCAGCAGAATGTGGAAGATCTGCCTATGGCCAAACACTGAGGCTGCTGACAGAGGATGGCTCAGGTGGGGATAGTGGATTCACTGAAGGATGAGAAAGAAAGACCCCACTTGTGGCAGCCAAGGCTTGTGCACCACCTAAGGTGGGTGTAACTGCTCTTCTTCCTGCGGATGGGAGCCTCAGCCAGCCCTCCATCAACAGCCAGACCTGGACCAGCCAAAGAATTTTCCTTCCTTTTGCCTGTAAATAATGAACCTGTGAGAGCACTGCAATCCCAAATCTCCTTGGACACTTGGGCAAAGTCATAGGAAAAAGAATACCAAAGCATTTCCCAGCTTTAACCTCCATTATAGGAAGGCCAAATATTTTAAGAGTCTCATTCAAATTCCCATGTCTCCTCCCACACCAGCCTGCTCAACACAGAGGCAGCTGACCCAAGGGAGGATTTGGGTTGAGTTCCTTGCAAGCAAATGACATTTCCCCACCGCAGTAAGGCTGGAAAGGCACTACGTTAGCACTGTCCAAGTCAATCTTTTCCTTATGTTCAAAGGAAACCTTAGATACGTTTTCTAAATCACTTTCCAGCCCTTTCAGTGAACAGGAGGCTTTGAAAACACGTTCTGTAACCATTCTCTTCATCTTGGTGCATCTGTTCTATTTCTCCTCCATCTGGACAGTAGTGCAGGTACACAGACCAGACCCTGGCCTTTGGCCGACGTGGTCTTTCCAAGTAATTTTTGGACATGCAGTGAAAAACCAATCCAAAGCTCATTCCGCCAAAGGGCTTTTATTTCCATTTGAGTCCACTTCAAGGGGTTGCAATGGTCTTAGTTCTGTTATTTTTGTTCCTCTTTCCAAAATAATGGCTGGGTGATCCAAAGTTGGGATTTCGAGAATTATTGGGCTGTTGCTGAAAAAGCAAACACAAGAGCTGTGCCTCTCTTCTTGCGTCTCTAGAGCCGAGTCTTCACCACTAATTGTACACGAGATTAAGTCCTCCCTGTCATTCTGTACTTCAAGATCAGACTCCTGGCCTGGCTTCAGATGGGCACATTAGGCAGGAATAAGAGCTGGCATGGCCGAGTGATGCCATTCTTCACCCAGCAGGAAGAGCAGAGCTCTGTAGGTGACATTGGCTGGCACCTCCTGGAAGCAAGACATGAGTGCTGGCTGTGAGGTGGGCTGCTCGGGGAGCCAGGACAGAGGGCTCAAGTTGACACTTCTGACGGGTCACTTGCTGCCGCTTCTGCAGCTGAAATGCAGTAAGGAAAGCGGTGGAGGGAGAGGTGCTGTTGGCAAGAGGGAAAGAAGAGATAACTAATATAGCAGCTCTCCATCTGCTTCAGAAGGCAAAGAAGGAGTCATCTCTACCTGCAATTGCCACCAAAAAGTCATACCAGTCCAGGAGGACCATCTCTGCCAACTTCCCCCAAGGATCTAAGTTCCCAAAGCAGGTGTTTTGGCTTCTTTCAAAGCACTTTGGAAACTCATGGAAGGAACAAGCTGGAGTGTGGGAAACTGAAGAAGCCAAGGCTTCCCAGCAGAGCAGCACCACAATGGGTTTGGGGAGAGGAAACCAGCCTCCAACTTCACCTTCCTCTGCCAGGAGCTTTGCTGCCAACAGGTGACAGAGCGACACCGTGCCCCAAGGCTGGGGACAGGGCCACCAGGAAGGCTGGCAGCACAGCTCCTCTTCCTCCCAGGAACACTGGTAGGAAAGGCACAAACAAGGAGAGGACTGGAGGAGAAGAGGGAGATAAAGCACATCCATGTGCAGATGAGAAACTTGGAGCTTGCTTTTCCAAAGTAAACGCTTGGCCTTCTGAGACTGCCATCTTGCCTCCTGAAGCAGCCAGGACATGATTCCTGCTGTGTAACAGGCCACCCTTTCCAGGCACAAAAACACTTCTCTTTTTTCCTCCCTCTTTGGGGCCAGATGGGAGGAAATCTTTAGTGCTCGATTCAAAACAGCCAATGTCTTTTCCAGTCTTGGTAGATTCTATCATCTCCCCATGCAGAACACACAGCCCCTGCCATAACCCAGAACTGGACAAGAATTTCCTCTTTAAAGACTATTTCAACCACTTCCTTTTATTTTATTCCCCCACCTTTGATCTGGGGAGGGGCACAAGAGGAAGAACAAGGCTTGGATTTTTGCAGAGATTTAGCGAGCTCAGATCCAGGCTGAACTAATTCTGATCAAACAGCAGTTGCCTCTTTGTTGGCCCATCCAACAGTGGGTTTCATGGATAGAGCCCCTCCCCGTGTCCCACAGTATATGGTCAGTTTTGCAGAGGAGCTGATCGTGCCTGACTCTTGTTGACATCCAGGTTGTGAACCAGCACTTAATCCAAGCACAGCAAGACTGGAGCCAGGTCCTAGAAAGCTTTTTTTGTGGTTTCTACAGACAGCCATTCCCCCTTCCCTCAAAAAGCGCCTTTCATGTTCATCTCTGAACACAAGAAAAAGCAAAAACATTTCACTTTTTGGCTCTGAAGCAATGTTTTCTTTCTCTCCATTCACCTCGGCCAGCAAGAAAGTTTCCACAGGTTTTCCCAGGTCTCTTCTTCGAAAACAGAGCAAAACTCTTCATGGAAAGCAGTCCCCACCTTGCATACTGATGTTTGCTTTGGATGGTGAAAGCACATATGTGTGAGTGGGGTGGAAAATGGGGATTAGGTATTCCCATGCAGCTACTGAAGTCCTGGGTCCACCTCTGTAAAACAGCTGAGCAGGTGCATAACTAAATTCACTGCCAAAAAATGAGAAAGCACAGTGAGCATGTGCTGCATTAGGGCAATTCTGGTGAGCTCAGCACATGTCCAGCAGCAGAGGTGGTTTCACATCAGTAGCCAACTTGCACAAGCAAACACCAGGACCTCATCCTCATTTACCTCGTGGCTGAAGTCTGGATGATTCCTTGAGGTCGAAGGAAATGTTTGATGTTAAGTATTTAGGTTTTTTTGCTGGTCTAAGGCTGGTCTCTGGGCAACGTTTTTGGCTTTACAGAGGCCATTTCCCTCTCTCAAGTGCCTCAACAAATACAGGGAAAGTAGAGTCTGACACCCTCCATTGGTCTTGCAAGCCCAAGCCCACACCTGCTGAAAAAGTTCCCTGCTCCATCATCTGCCTGGTTGGCCAGTCTCTGTAGATGCTGGTTTGGAAGGGATTTCTCAGTTGTGAAATGAACAACAAGAAAAGGCAACAGAGCCCAGGAAGGGCCACATCTGATGATGCACAAGCCACCCAAACCTCCTCCCTCCCAAAAAAGAGGAGGAGTTTATCTTCTCTTTTATCATTACGCCTGATGATCTGTGGAACTTTCTGCTAAAGAATCAATAGAATCATAGAATGGTTTGGGTTGGGAGAAACCTTAAAGCTCATCTTGTTCCATCCCCTGCCATGGGCAGGGACACCTGCCATTAGCCCATGTTGCTCCAAACCCCATCCAACCTGGCCTTGGACTCTTCCAGGGATGGGGCAGCCCCAGCTTCTCTGGGCAACCTGTGCCAGGGCCTCCCTACCCTCACAGGGAAGAAATTCTTCTGTATATTCTGCATATAGTCCACCCTATAACCCATACATTCTGTATATATCCCATAATTTTTCTAGCACTGAGAAGTCCACAGCTACTTTATACCTAAAATGAAAAGGAGGTTCTGTACCAGAGGGCTTCAAAGCACAGTTGTGCCAATGGCACATGTGCTGTTTACCTCAGTGATGCCTCAATCACTGCAAATTCAGCTCAAACGGAGATGTTTCAGCGTTGAGCAGCAGATTGACCCACTGTCCATCAGAGAGGACAGAGAATTTGTTCTTGATTTGAAGTGCTACAGGGGGGCTTCTGGGTGTTGAGCCACAAAGCCAGCCCTGGGGGAAGCCTGAGGCCAGTCGGGTTCCTTTTGTACCCCTGTATCTCTCTTTCTATTTCTGTTGCACTTTAAAGTACAGGAGGTTGTGTGCTCCTTATCACTCCTCAGCAGAGCCCTAACACGAGGGGCAGGCAGCAGACAGCCCGTGCCAAAGCAGGACTTAGGGAAACAGGCCTGGTGGAGGATTTGGGTGGTTTTTTTTTTAATTGCTGTTGTGATTGTTATTGTCTTGTCGATGACTCGCTCTTGGCTTTGAAGGAATGTGACCACCACCGAGACCAAATATCAGAATAGGAGCTGTGTTTGGTTGATCCAGCCTGTTTCCTATTTCTGTTTATCTTTCTGTCTAGGCATATGAGAGGCTCAGAACAGAAATATGACTCTGTGCCAACTCCCTGTCCTCACCCCAAGCCAGAGCATTGTCTTGCACTGCTGGGGCATCCCTACAACCACGCACTTTATCTGGGCTCTCTGCTGACCTGCAGCATCTCTAGGAGGCAAAGGACATGAATGCTGCTTAAAGAAAAGCCTGCATGGGTAGTTTACAGTCAATGGCTACATTTTAAATAGCTAACATTTGATGACAAGGACTCCCAGCCCTGATTGGAAAAGAGCTGATTTTTCTAGAGGTGGTGTTTTCTCCCTGGGCTGGCTTTTGACTTGGATGGAGTTAATTTTCAACTCCATGGGGATGGGGTCAGGGTCACACTGTCAGCCATCCCATTCTGCCCTGGAAGAGTGCTACAAATTCTGGTACATTCTATGGACGGTGAAGGCTCCCAAATATATTTTTGTGGTTAGGCATCTTTTTCAGTAGGTTGATGATTAATGTGCTTGTAGGAATATGGGACAGTTGGATGCAAGGACAAGATGCAGCTCACAGGCACATTTCCCCCCGAAAAGCTTGTGGTCTCTGCGCTGTTTGGACCTGCTCTTTCCAGGCTTCTGGTCAAGGTAGCCTCAAGCACAACAAACCAGAGCAGTTTGCAAGATAAGCCCCTTTCAGATCAGCATTAGGGAGACCAGGACAGAGATCCCAGGGGTCAGCCCTACAGACAGTTCTCAAGAAGGGCTGTGACCACCCAAACACTTCCCTGTTCCCATTTACTGCATCTTATTCACCCCTCTGCTTTCACTCCTTTCCCTCTGAACTTCCCACACACAGTTCTTTCTCTATAAAAATGTCTAACCAGGTCTTAAAAGCACATAAGGCCTTTGTGGCCTTCTTGGCAACTGCCTCCATCATTGACAGTCCTGTCAGGGAAAAACTTTGTTGGAATTCCCTTTTGGCTAATGATCCCACTGACTTTGAGCCTCCCCAATAAAAAAGCATGAGCCATTGACCCTTCCTAATTTGAAAAACCTCATTTTAGGTGTTTAGGTACCCCTTCAAAGAGAATGCCTTGGAAATGGACTAATCCTGATTGCCCCAGTCCCTAGGAGAGTAATATCCTTCCTTACAACCACAAATGAAGGCAGTCATTGTTTTGGCATCCCAAGGTGATGCCATGACTGTGTCTGCTCTAAGTTCCCAGCTGATCCCTTGCTTCAGGGAAGGAGTGTCCCATATTCTTTTTCTAGCTGTGGTTTCTACCCCATTGTAGCTTTAGAGCTGAAGGCACCAAAATATTTTCTGGGATTTATGAGAAGGCTTTATGCCTTCCTCCTTTCTCTTTTGTTCGAATAATCCGGCTTTAAATATGATCTAAAAAGCACTCTGATGTCTCATTGTATGGTTTCAGAAGTGCACATTTTTGTGCCAAGAGTGATTATTGACCAGGAATGAAAGAGGTCTTGTTGCTTAGGCTCTGGAGAGCAGAACAGAAAGCAACAGATTGGTACCTTGTCTTGAGTAAGAGCAGCAGCAGAGCCTACAAAACTGCCTGTCTCTCTGCCTCCCTCTCTTTCAGACACATCTTTCAAAGCTTCACCTCCAAATGTGAAATTCCAAAAGATACTACCTTATCAAAGGGGAGGGAATGCAGGTCAGTCATTGTTATTCCCTAGAGAATTCAAAATGACATAAAAACAAATAAACCCAGAGATTACATTACAGAAAACTCTGCTGATGTATTTGAAAGGCAGTAAATACAGGGCTGCACATTCCAGACTCTCAGGCATTGCAAGCTCCAGGGATGTTCAGAATCCTTCATTTTGCCAACATTAATAAGACGTATCTTGAGGCCATTGATCACTCCAAAAGCCAAAGATATCAACTTCTCTTATCTTCTCCCCTGTCTTTATCCAACTGGAAAACGCTGTGTATTCATTTAGCCATCTTTCAGGCATGGTCTAGTTATTCATCACATCTTAAAATGAGGGCTTTGGTGCCTTGGACAGAGTACAAGCTCTTAAAAGAGGAGGGATGGATTTATCAGAGCTGTGGCTTCCCATTTGTGGCCATTGTTCTCTGGGAGCTCTGGAAGGGCTTGACCCTCACCCTTGTGTTGGGAAACTTTTCAGAGATTCTGAACAGACTGCAGATTAAACTGATGGTAGTGGGAGAGAAAAAGGAGGGGGTGGAAACCCCTCAGGAGATGAAGAGGAGCAGAGGTGGGATGACAGTACAGCCCAACTGCATTTTCTCTCATTTCCCATGTAATTTCTGCCACTACATTTACTCAAGGGGAGCCAGCCTGGATGGGCACAGAGAAAGATCCACAAAGCCACAGTGGACTAAAGAGACACTGAACTCACAGTCACTGGGGCACAGACCCCCAGGTAGACCCATCTTTGCCTCGTGATTCCCAGCAAGGTGCCCTCAGGGTACTCACCAGCCTCTGTATCTGAACACCATGCCCTGCTTCCAGCTCCACCACCCAACACACAGTCCCTCTGCTTGCAGGAGAAAACTCGGGTCCAAAGGGACATCCTGGCAGGGAGTCCCTGGAATAATCTTCTCCCAGCTGAAGCAGCCATTCCTCCTGAATTGCTCCCAGATGCCAGGATTGAGCAGCAGGAGTGACTGACAAGTGAGTAAATAGTTAGATGGACAGACAGATGGACACACATATATAAATATGCACACACATATATATTGAGTTGGATGCACAGAGCGAATTCCAGTCTCTCAGAGCAGGTTTCTGCCCCAGAGCTTATTTGACCTCATATTTTGTTTCCCCCTCACTAAGTTAATAATCTCACTTGTGGAACCTTATCAAGTGATGTTTGACAATCTGGTAACTATATTGCATCCAGGAGTTTTTTTTTGTCCTGCACCATAGCAGCAATATCTCCAAAGAACTCCTACTAAAGCCAGGACCACTCCTCATAAATCACACACACACATTGGCTGTCTCTTAATCAATCTTCCCCAGGTGTTCCCTCACTCAACCTTACCACGATCAGCTTGAGGCTTTTCCTGGAAACTCTATTATTTTATTTTTTTTTCTGAAGCAACAGCCTGGCCACACTCAGGGGCTTTGGATTTTGTGTTTTCTCCCTGGTAACATCCTGCTATCACTTTTGTTTTTACAAAAGCCTCAGTGGCCCAGAGATACCTTCTTGAAATGTCTGATGAGATAGTAATTCCCCAGAGATACCATGCTGGCATCTCTACCTCAATGCTTGGTTGCCCATCAATCAAGCAGATTAAAAATGTTTTATAGACACTTAAAATACTTTTTATATATGTATACACACACACATATATATGTAAATAATCAGCCCACTTCACTTCTTTTTCCTATCACCGCAGCATGAATCTGCATATCTCCAGGACCCCTTCCCTGGTATCCAGAGAAAGCTTTTGCTCTTGAACCATTATTTTTTTCCAAGAAAAAAATGTGATTTTTCAAGAGAATGATAATTTTTAACTTAAATTGCCTGGTATATTTGAAGACAGTTGATCAATCATTAAAAAAAGTAAAACATTTCTCTGCACTGAATCGTCTTGAAATGAAAAGGATTCATTTTGCCACAGGTTCAGTTTTGGACAATTTTTTTTTTTTTTGGCTTTCATCTGCGTCTCATATGAAAAAAACATACTGTTTGTAAAAGCTTACTGCATTGCATTTATTTATATTTCTTTAATTCATTAAGAAAAGCATTGAATGCAATTCTAAACCCTATTTTTGGCGAGAGCTCAGGCTTAGCACACTGACAAAGCCACATACTTTCTGGTGCAGAGCTGGCTGATGTCCAGCCAGCTGAGGGAACGGGCAGCGAAGGTCATGGCTGCTTGGAAAAGACCCCATAGACAGCCCCTCAAAATCCCCTGAGGCTCCCTGCCTAAATGCACAGGGTAGTACCAATAAAAACCCTACAACTCTCCCCTCTCCACCCCCAAAAAAATACACACCACCGCAACAAAAACCGAAACCAAAAAAATAACCAACTCAACCCCCCAAGAAAACCCATTCCTGAGGCAACTTTGGCAATTTTTCAGAAAAAGAAGCTGAGGGAGAGTCCAGGGCTGCCTCTTCTGCATCCTCCCTGGCTTTTCCATGTCTTCATCAGGGTCCCGGAGGACTCTCACAGTGTTGGGATGTGCTGTGACACCATCAGGAAGGGAGTCACTGTGGCAGCACCTGAGCTCTCCCAGACAGATGGGGGTCCCAGCCCAGGGCCACAGAGCCCTCTGGGTACAGGAGCCACTTCCCAGTGGTATTTGAAGTGCTTGAAGGCATCACCAAGAGCCAAGTGCCTTCTCCAGGGCAGCACGTGGTCCCCCTGCAGAGCCAGGAGCTTACCAAATCCCTGTGCTGAGCTGGGGATCAGCCACATCCCTCCACAGCCCTTCCACAGCTGAGCTTTGAGGCTGGGCAAAACACAGTAAATGTCATAAATCAGGCAAAAAAAGTCCCAAAAAAACCACAAAAAACCAAACCAAAACCAACAACAAAAACAAACAAACAAAACCAACCAAACAAAATCAAAACATTTTCCATGTTGTACCTCTCTATTGCTGCTCTGAAAGAATCAGTTTGGGTGCAAAACTGGAAAAATTGGCATGTGTCAACTTGTCTGTATTTTTCTGGCTGATAAAAACCCTGCTATGCACAAAGTCGCATCCCACTCTTCTTCTCCCAGGACCATTTACATTAGAGCCCTGATCTAAACCCACACTGGAGCTGCCTAAAAATCCTGGGCTGCCCCAATAATCTGAGGCTGTTTGGGTTGTTTAAATACAAAGGATTTCCTAGAGAAAAAAGAAATATGAATCATGTTTCTAAGCAGCTTCAATAGACAGCCAAGGGAGAGCAGCTCCTCTGAAATTGAGCCTGTTGTGCCTGAAGAATTAAGCACTTGAGATAACACAGAAAAGTCATGGTCCCTGCCCTTTTTATATCTATTGCCTAGTCCTGGAAACCATCCTGTGAGTAGCCACTTGGACTTTAATAGGATGAATCATTGTTAAAACCATCATGTGCTTATAAATGTTTACATGAGGGAACCTTAAATGGAGATACCATGGAGAGGGGGGGGGAAAAATTAAGCAAAAAGCTCCAGCCAGAGCTGAAAGACACTTGTCTGGAGGGTTTCAGATCTGCTGTTTCCTTCTTTGAAATCAAACTGTCACCTCAGGTACAGAATTATTATCCCAAACACTTGAGAGATCCCCAAAAGTCATTTCCTCTGCTGATAAAGGACACAAGTGTCAGCAGTGACTGATGCAGTGGTAGTAGCAATAGGAGAGGTAAATAACTCAAGGGAATAAATGTCTCCTGGCACTGAGAGTCACAGGACTATTCACCCCTTGGGAATGGCTCATGGAAGGGTCTAAACCTGCAATGAGAAGCCCATTATCATTCCACAGAGCCCTGAGAAGCAGCAAAGAACAGCAGAGAAGAAGCAGCCTGGTGGTGTCTATCCCCTGAAGAGCATCCAAAGCACACGTATAACACATATTTCACTCCAGTGAATGATGTTTCCCTCTGCCATTCACCTTTGGAAATAATTCCCAACATCTCTAGTCATTAATCTGCTATGTCTTTCTTGCTTTATCTTCTATTCAAGGCAGCACACTGTGCGTATGAGGCCAATTCTAGCTTTAAACCAAAGCTGAGGAAACATTTTGAGACTGTTTCTTGCAATCACACGTGTTATTTTTAAATAACATGTACACTCAAGGATACTGCCAGATAGGCTGGGTATGTTTGAGGGCACAGTAAAAAAAGCTTCTGAGGGTTAGTGGTAAGATTTCCACCAACTTCAGCAGCTCCCAGATCAAACCCTCCATGAGATAAACCTTAGGCCCCTACCAGACTGCTCTGGCATGGGATCTGGGAGGTTTGCCGTTGGCTTTGAGACCTTGAAACAGGGCCAAGTGATTGCAGCTCCTGGTTTAGGGGAAAAGGAAACAGAAAGGAACTACAGGCTTAAAGGATTAGAAGGAAGAGCTAAAAATAAAGTACCAGCAATGCCAGACCCCAAAATTTACAGCTTTCCTTCTGAAGAGGATGGGTTTTCCTGTTGTTTTACTGAGGGGAATCAGCCTTCTGCGTGACTTGGAAGAACAGGACACTGATGGAAAGCTTAGTGGTATTACTGTCCAAGAGCAGAGTTGTTCCTGTTGTTCTTCCTTCTTCCTGGAACTCCACATCTGGCTAAACATGAAGAGCAAAGGGTCTATCGTGTTCCTGGTGAGCATTTTTCAGCTACCTCAGCTGAGTTCAGTGAAGAATTCCAACCCATCAGTGCCCAAAGAGAACACAATTAAAAGATATTGGGTATTTCTATTCATGCAGCCTGTGAAAGGGATCTAAGAACAGAGAAATACCCCTGCCTTGACTTCCTTCTGCAATACTGTCCATCTCCTCCTGCCTTCTCCTTCAGATCCACACTGCCCTTTCTACATCACCCAGTCAGAAATGGCACTCAGGAAACAGGGGGAGGAAAGAGGGTGTGGGGACAATAAAATCGGAGGCCCCAAGCTGCTTGGAAGGGATGTGGGGTGGGAGGTTAAGGAGGGGAGAGCTGCATGGATGCTGCTGCTCGTGAGACGGCAAAGGCAGTCCCAGAGGTACCATGGGCTAGAAGTAGAATTTCACCAACAAATTGGGAAGCAGACACAATTTCAGCACCAGGCACAGGCAGGCTCCAAGAGTGCTGCATCATCCCAATCATGGGATGTCAGCAGAGCACTGACAGAGCTTCTCTTCCTCTTGACATTCAAATCCAGTGCTGCATGAAACCTGGCTCATGTCTAGGATTACTAAAATCCTTCCTGAGCCTTCAGACCAAGAATTCCAGTTTTCAATCCAATTGATCCTGCTTTGGGGCCTGGATGACCTTTTGGGGTCCTTCAGATCATGTCTCCCTCTCAGTCCCTTTCCAGGTCACCCCAGAGCAGATGAAGAACAGGAGCAGGTGCCACCAGGACACCACTCAAGCAACTGAGGCTCAGTGAGACCTTTTTCTGGGAAGGAAAGGAAACGTTTGAGTGTGGTTCTCTAGTGTTCTGAGCAGATAGTTCACTCCTGAGAGGAAGCCCAACACTCAGACTTAAAAAACTATACACACAGAGATATGTTACATATTTATTCAAGGCAGAAATTGGCCAGGAAATAGCTATAAAACACACATTTTGAATAAAAGGAGGGAGATTTATGGCTCTTTTGTGAATCTGAGTCATATCTTTCTGCATCCCCCAGGCAGGAATCCCCTAATCACTAACATACCCCAAACATGTATGCACAGTGGGCCGAGAATTGCTTCCTTCTGGCCACAGTTCCAGCTAAAGACGTGATAGGGATTGAGCTACTTTATCTGACAGTTGGTAAATGAATTGCCAATTCATTCTGAGCTCGGAGGGGGATTTTTTCCCCTTTAAAAAAAAGGGTTCTTTTATATACGTCTTTGATCAGTCAGGGCTTTGACAAATTATTTTCCAAGGAATTTCTTGAGCCCTAATGCCATGAGAGGGAGTGGGGTGTGGGGGGGGGGAGTGGGAAGAAGGAAAGAAAAAAGTATTTGCTCTCAAAGAGAAGCTTTTATGTCTCAGAAAGTGCAGCAATGTAAGGGATTTTCTTCCATTTCCCTTCATCTCCTTTGCTTCAAGAAATGGAGGCAGGTAGCCCTGAAGATTTTTCCATCCCAGTGAAAACCAGGATGGGGAGGAAACACCGCCAGGTCTCCCAGCCGGATTCCTCGCTGGCGTGGGGGAGCACCGTGAACTCTGGCACAGACTGAACATAAAGGTCATGGTCATCAATGACACTAATAAAGAGGCCCTTCAGCACTAGCACAAGCAATGGGAGCAGAGAACAGCTCAGGGTTGTGTCACCAAGGAGCTGCTTCCTTGCCATGAGCAGCAGCACTAAGTGCTTTGGAAAGGTTGGGATTCAAGGGAGCATCTCCCCGCTGGCACTGCCGGGGTCACTCCGAGGTGTGAGGACAGAGCAATGTTTGCTTGTCTTTTACTGGAGTCTGGGATGGGGAGTGGGGGGGAAAATTCCTCTTTTGGCCACTTTATTCTTTTTATCCCATCGTTTAATCCCTCTCCTCCAGGCAAGTATCATGTCCTTGATTGAATCCCAGATGGTGCAGGCAATAAATTGCATAAGCCAGGTCTGGACAATGGCTGTGCTTTCTGTTATCATTAATGTACAAATAACTTATTCCCCAGTTATCCCACTGCTCTGTCCTGAAGGAGAACAGACTCCCAACAGCACAGGATTCAATTAATACATTTCCACTACACTGAATTTCATCAGGCTGGATTGAGCCAGAAAAACAAACCCCACAAGACCGTTTCTCCAGCCTAGCCCTGCATGGGCACATATGTAACCTGTCTAAAGGAATATTCCTACTGGAATCCCCAGTAGCAGCCCTGCTACAGACAAGACTGATGGATAAAACTTTTTTGTTAAGGCCTAGTTGGTCCAGGGAGTTTGTTCTAGCTTAATTTCCTACAGAAATGAGCCTTATCAAATCACTGCAGATGCCTCTTGGGAGCTCTTCACCTTCATGAGCAAAATTCAACCACTTTCATCAACACAAAACAAAACCAAAAAAAAGGAAGAATTAAAGATTTCAGGTTGACTATTGCTGAGGGTCCCCAGTAAGTCTATCACTGAGCTTGGAGAGTTTCCCAAGCTAGTTCATTCTTTAAACAGTACCTGTTAAACTTTTCCTGGCTCACTGACTCCCCACATTTGGCTTCAAATTGAGGCCCAATTTAGGTTATATATAGCTACTGTAACATCTCAGACAGCTGCACCTCTCAGGCAGAGGGCTACCTCTCCTGCTCTTGGAATTCTGTCCTCCTGCAAAGAGCAGCAGCTGCACCCAGCTAATGATCCAACGGGGTTCTTCTCCCATCCATCAATAATTGATCAAGTTGTTAAGATACTCCTAAAAGCTGCCACAATCGGGTGACAAAGGACATCTGACACACAGCTTTCCTGTACTTTGTCGCAGCTCTGTCAATAGGACTAAAATCCAAGCAAACCAACCCCAAAAATAATGCCATGTAACGCTCGGCACTGTCATGGGGTGGAGATAATCCTACTCAGACCAGGAGCTCTTTTTCTTGGGGGTAAAAATCTTCAAACATTGGCATAAACGGAACCACAGTGTCTGGAGAACAGACATTAGGGAAATACTGTAGCCTTTTGTTTCTCTAATGCTCTAACAGCCAGGAATGTGGTGACCCTTTTGTTTCCTAGCCCTGACTTTCTGTGTTTGGTTTTTCTTTTGAATACTGATTAGTGCTGAGCAACATCTTGGGATGGTAGAGTGGCATGAGGAAAGAACTGCCTCTTTTCCAGGGAAAAAAAAAAAAAAAAAAAAGAGAGCAGATTACATAAAATTGCCCTTACAGAAGGATTCAACAACCATTATGAGGACTACCCTCACCTCCCATCCCGGTACGATGTTTTATGCCAAAAATTAAGCAGCTTTGCTGCTTCCTATTCTAGCAGATGTTGTACATAGAAACAGACTTTATTGATTCAGGTGATTGGTTTAAAAATGGAGGGAAAAGCACAATTACTTCATTGTAAGCTGAGCAGTGATGTCATTCAAGACTCAGCAGTGTTTTGGTGCTGGTTAAACACACCCACAAAAGCCCAGTTATCCACATTGGTCCAATGGAGGCATTTAATTTCTTTTGCAAAGCACTTTTGGAGCTTTGAAGGTCACTCAACATTGCAAGGTTGCCTCAACCTGTAGCTTGTAACCCTGGCTATGAGATGGTGGTGCTGCTTCCCTCCCTTTCTGCACAATCCCAGCACAGGACACTTGGAAATGAACCAAACCAGAGTTTTATTATTTACTCCCCACGTAGGAAAGGGCTGCAGTCACTGCCAAGCTGGGTTTGTCATCACCACCTTGACTGGCATCAACCCAACCACAATATTGGTGCCTGTCACTCAGCGAGGCTGTTACGGTGTCTGTGTACAACTCACAGCTCCCCACTGACCAGCTCCAAACTGCTCACAGCATCGTGGACCATCTGTGGGCCACTGACCCTCTGCCTTCAATTAAAAGCTCTCCAAGTCTGGAATTACCTCTCCTTCCCTGCCCAGGCATGCCAAGAGCCAAGCTCAGGCAGGGCAGCCAACACCACTGGAACAGCAGCAAATACATCATACTAACTCAGCTTTTCAACCAGGTTCCAACTGGGCTTGCTTTCCCCAGGTATGTGCCCCACAAAAACCATCCTGTGTGTTCATGGGCCACAGTGTTTTTAATTAGCAGCTCTGATGAAGAAGGTGCACACAGACATCCTCACGTCTGCAGGGTTCTAGAGATGGAAAATGTTGGGACACTCCCCAGTCTAAATTTCTGATGAACATCAGGACCTGCAACAGCCTTTAAAAGTCTCCCGCAGTGTTCCTCAAGTCCAAATTGGTGAGGTATGGGCTGGATAAATAGACAGCAAGATGGGTATAAAATTGACTGGACCATGAGATGCAAAGGTTGATAATTAACAGCAAAAAGTCCAGGTTGGCTACTTAAGGATCAGTGTTGGCACCAGTGAGTTTTAATACCATAATGTATTGAAGACTGGGATGACAGGACAGAACACACTCTCACCACATTAACAGATGATGCCAAACTGAGGGAGCCACCCACACACTGGAGGGAAATGCTGCTGCTTAGATGGACCTCAGCAAGCTGGAGAAACGGATGGCAGGAACCTCGTGAAATCTAAAGGGAAAACCCTGCCCCTGGCACAGACAATCCCATAAAACAGGACAGGCTGGGGCCAGAAATCAGCTCTGCAGAACACAACCTGGGGGTCCTGGTGGACAAATTGAACAGGAGCCAACCATGCAGAAAAGACCTGCTGCACCCAGAGCTGTATGAGCAGGAGCCCAGCCAGCAGGTCCAGGGATGTGCTCGTGAAGGATGGAACAGAAATTCATACACCAACATCAGGATAAGAGGAACTAGTAGTGCATCATGACAGCCTCATTACCTTTTCATTAGAATGCTTCCCTGGAAACCCCAAGGACAGCAACCAAATTTCTGATTCATAGCAATTCAGATCTAAGTAAAAGCTGAAGTGAAATATTGATGACTTTGGGAATCCCTGGAGACAGTGATGAGGATATCACAACAGCGCAGAGCTCCACGGTGACACAGACACACGTGGGCAAAGGCATGCTCCACATGCCAGCTCACACAGAACAGAGAAAGTGCTGCAGAATATTATTATGAACACAGTGATTAAAAATAATACAATACTTTTTTTGACCTGACACATCAGAAACACCTCAACATCAGCATTTATGGATATAACTACTCCTGGAGCCCTCAGACCCTTGCTGTTGGAAAGTCTACCATGCACTGCTGCAGGTGTCAGTCCCATTCCCATTTAAGGTTGTCCTTTATGTTCATAATTCAAGCAACAGGTTTTTGCCTTAAGGCAAATTACGAGTAATTTCTTAAGTAAGGGCCAAACCATTACTGACTTGGGGCATGTTATACACCCCAAGAGAGAGCAATGCACAGGTTACACAGAAACACAACCACAGCAACCAAGTTCCATCTGCTCAGTCCTTCCCCTGTGGTTTTTTTTCCACTTGTTGAACTGTTTAAATGTACACCCAAGAGCAACAGTGCTGCTCAACCAACAGCATCACGACAAACTGCCAACACAAAAGCTCCATGGCAAAGCCCAACCCCATCTCACCTGTAATCCCTGTGGTAGGAGGGCTCATCCAGGTGGAAATGATGCAGGTGGGAAGCCTTGGGGAGCATCTCCTGCTGCTGCTGCTGCTGCCTAACACAGGGCACCTGCAGAGCCCTCAGCACTCCCCTCCTGCTGATGGGCATTTGGGCTTTGCCCAGGTGTTCCCAGGAGAAGGGAGATTTTAACAACCAGGATGCTCAAACAAGCAGCATCACCCCATCACCAGCCCCTCTGATTGACAGCAGAAGCCATTGTACTTAAATGCCTTTATTTATCCCCCTTATTTATCTCATGGGGGAACCCTGGCAAGCATTTGCTAACTTTATAATCTGTTTTTCTGCAGCCGAGTCCTCACAGGTGCAGGTATCTGCACCTTCAAACCCCACAGCAAAGCACAGTCAGAACTATCCGCTGAGTCTGAAGGTTTTGTTTCAACAAAACAAAGGAAGTAAAAGTTATTGGACCCACTGGGTGTGGTGGATTCCAAGTGAAACACGTCAGAATTTCACTCTGAAATGACTTCACATTGAAAAATTTCCTTTGAAATTTTGAAAGAGTAAAATCTAAATGTGAACACAATATTTCTCCTTTTTTATGGGGGGTGGGAATTTATTCAAGCCGCTCTCTGAAAGTTTACCATTCACTTTAAACTTTGCAATTTTTATTAGTAAAAAGAAAGGCAGCAAAGGCATTCGCTTTCCCAGACAAAAATATAAAAAATAAGTAAATAAAAAAATCAAATACTTTATCTTCTAAAACCAAACAAAGCGGGGGAAAGACTCAGAATCCTCTAAGAGTCTCATATAATCATGGGGCTCCAGGAATTGGAAATTTTAAGAGAAAAAAAAAACACACTTTTGCAAATCACATGAGACCCACCATAAAATTGTCAGAGTTGGCAGCACCATAAAATCTATGATGTTGTGGGCTGGATTTATGTCCAAGGATCCTGAGGCTTTGGGGTGTTTTTTTCCCCTCAGCCCTCGAGGCACAACAGGAGATGGAGCAGCAGAGGGGTGGCTTTGCCCCTCTCTTGCATCCCTGTCCCTAAGGAAAACCTTCCAGCCCAAATTTGGGGATTGCTGATGGCCAGCAGGTACCAAGGCAGGGGAAAGCTGCCTCCCAAACCCACTCAGCTGTTCAAACTTGAAATGTGGAGGTGAGTTGATAGGGGCAGACAAAGAGCTCTCTGTGCCTCTGAGGGCATCCACAGCCTCCGCAGGTACCAGCTATGGTAACTGCAGGGAGTGTTTTAGCCCAGGATGGCAGCTGAGAAAACAGCATTGTGACCACAGCCTGGGAATTCGTGTTCAGTCTTTAGAAGATGTTTTTTAGCAGAGTTTGGGTTTTCTCTCTGTCTGCTCGAGGGAATTGTGCAGCCTGCACTTATTTATTATGGTTCATCTATAAAGGTCTCTTTTCCTTCTGCCTGGTGATGTTTCATGGCTACTTTCCACGCTGTCAAAGCAGCAAACTTGCCTCCAGGCTCTTCACCGAAAGGGACAGGTTTGAGGCAAGGAGGTCCCCTGCCCATTAGGAAGAGGATGGGCCACCATTGTCTTCTCCCCCCACCTCACCAGACCTCCTCCTCCAGTGGAGATTCCTTTAGACCACATCTCCCTCCTCAGCTGGGGTCATGTTCCATCCTCCAGCAAGTCCAGCTCTCCTGGACTTTTCCTTCATCCCTGTCCCCAGGTCTGTGGCAGAAACATCCCAGGTCCAGCCCAGCACCCTCAGTGGGGTTTGTGGGAAACAACCAGGCAATGCTGAGTATTATTTTATGGCTCCTGGGACTTATAGGCAAGAAGGGAAAGGCTGGTGGTGGCTGTGCTGGGTCCCTTCTACCACACTGGGATGATCTTCCCCAGGTTGCAAGGCTTCTTATTGTGGAATCATAGAATGGTCTGAGTTGGAAGGGGCCTTAAAGATCATCTAGTTTCAACCCCCCTGCTGTGGGCAGAGACACTTTCCACCAGACCAGGTTGCTCAGAACCTCATCCAACCTGGCCTTGGACACTTGCAGGGGTGCCCACAACTTCTCTGGGCAACCTGTGCCAGGGTCTCACCGTCCCCACAGTAATGAATCGCCACTTTAGCTCTGAATAGGGTGAATTTTGCAAACTCTTTAGTCCAGTTCTTCCAATGACAGTAACTCCTGCATGGTTTTCCCCTGATTTTGTTGTTTGTTGGTTTATTATTATCATACTTGGCTAAGAAATGAGTCCATAAGAAAAGAAATTAGAGAAATCACATCAGGCACTTTGGAACATGAAATCACAATCAAAGGGAGAGGACAACTTTCTTCTTGACAGCTCCTGCTATTGTTTTGGAGCAGTTGGGAAGGGGCACAAGCTGTTTCTGAAGGCTCAGCATGAATCAGGCACGTTCTCATCCAGGCTGGGAGTCACCACGGACCAAGCATTTTGCTTTCATATCCTCTCTCACTCCTCACAGGCTTTTCTCTTCAAATGGAAGAGCAGCCTGGGCTCACATGGCACAACTGGGGCCAGCAAGGCTAAAGCCCAGAAATGCCATATTGAAGCAGTAATAATCTCCTTAAGAATTGGAGGAAAATCCCATTGCACATCCTCCCATCCTCCTTTGCCCTCCTCCCAGATTTTGCTGATGTGACAGGAGCATCCTTCTGCCACCAGTGGCCACCTTGCTCCTTGTGCCAGTGTGGCTCCACAAGGCTGTATCCTCGGGGATCTACCTTGGCTTGTCAGCGGCCAAAACCCACCATGTCATCACAGACTCCAACAAAGAGCCAAAAAACAAACATGAGGAGCTCAGAGAAATCAGTCAAGATGAAAGCCTGAGGCTTTCCTTCCAAAGCTTAAGAAGTAATTTACCATGTGAGTTTAGTTTCCTTAATCCTCTTTGAGGTGCATGGCACATATTACTAGGAAGACCTTTTTACTTGCAGAGTAACCACTGGCCATTTAATTACATGTAAACTCCCATATGGTGATTAGATGATTACATGATTAGCAGTGGGATAATGAAGCCTGGAAAGTACAATGTAACTGACAGCTAAATACAGTGTCGTTTTTCAATTCCCAAACTCGAAATGCAATTTACTTGGTCATCAATCTTGGCCAACTGCGTGTTCTGGAGGCACCGCGTGGGATTCACTGAGCAATGTGATGTTTGGGTAATTCCCTGGGGGTGGCTGCACAAAGACCAACAGCTTTGTGTAGGACTTGAGGTCCCAGCCATGTCCACAGGAGGTTTATGTGGTGCCTACGTCTCCTTCTTCCTGAAAATGTGGCCGATACCCAGAATGGGCTTCTGGGGTAGCACAGCACCATGTCTTGGCTATGTCTAACCCAACATTTATGTAATCCAGTTGTTGCAAGCAGAAGACAGTAAAAGCAGAGACACCTGAGGGAAGAAAGCTGTGTTGTAGCCAGTGCTGGGACAGCCCCAGAAGATCCCACCCTCCAGATCTCACCTGCCATGGAACAGCGATGTGAAAGCATCACCTGTGAAGGGACCCTGCTAGTCCTGCTCACTTTCTGTGCCTTTGCAAGATGTCCCCGGATCTCTGGTGCACAGGAGGCCACCAAGGCTTCTGGCCACGTGCAAAGGAGCTGCTGTCATTGGGACAGGCTGGGGACACCTCCTCAATTCCTTCCTAGGACCTGGCCACACTCTTCCTGAGGTGGCCATGGCTCACCAGCCACACAGAGAAAACCTTTCTGACTGTCTTCTCATCCCTTTATTTTCCTGGAGCTGATTTTCTCACCTTGTTTCCAATCCCCAAAACATCTCCCCACCTCCTTTGCTGAGGCTGGAACACAACCACACACCTCCCCTGGGCTGAACACCTCACACCAACCTCACCTGCATGGGAACAGGGTGTAGCTCCACCTCCACCAGGGCTTCCCAGGGCCACCCCAGCACCCACCTGGGGTATTTAAGTCTGCCTTGATGGAAAAGTGACTTTGGGAGAGCACAAACCCTGGGGATGTGATGGATGGGAAGGACCTGGGGAATGGAGGCAGTTCTGCAGCAGACAAGCCCACAGCCCCAAACACAGCAACCTCAGGCTCAGTCCATCACCCCCTTCCCCACTGGGGAGTTGTACCTCCTGTGCTACACCAGAAATTAATAAAAATTAAACTTATGGGCATCAAGTAGGAAAAAAGCCCCCCAAAAATTGACCTATAACTAAACAAAACAAATCAAAAAAACCAACACAAACATTAAGAATAGGTGGGCAGGTCCCTTGCTGTTGAGAGTGTGTGGTATTTATTAGACATAAATTGGCACACAAAAATGGGAAATCATATCCAGGTAGGGATTATTTCTTCTCCTTAGGTACACGGCTTTGGATACCTGTCTGTATTCCCTCCCACACACATACCAGCATTCCCACGCACTCACACCCACATTCCCAGTGGCTGACACACAGGTATACATTACCTCTTTTATTAATTAGAATTATTTTTAATTAAAAATATATGTAAATTATATAAGTGTGCACAGCTTGGAGAGAGAAAAAAAAAAAGAAGAAGAAAAGAAAGCAAACTTCCATTTCAATAAAAATTTTAACCTCTTTGAATCAGCTGCTTTGTTGGCTTTGTGACATACTATGAGTTACTGGAACTCCCACATATAAATAAATAGGACCAGGGAATTTTACACCTGAAAAATTCTGCAGTGGACATTTTTACTTACACACATTTGCTTTTTCTTCTCTTCTTGCCTCCCCCATTCCCAGCCTCTCATGATCATTTTCTGCCCCCTTTTAAACACCTTTAATATCTCACTTCACCTACTCAGTCTGGTATCCCTTTTTTCTTTCTTTTTTCTTTTTTTTTTTTTTTTTTTTTTTTTTTTTTTTTTTTTTTTTTTTTTCTTTGAGAGGAAGAAAAGGAACACGGGAGAAACAGAAAGTATGAGGGACTGCAAACCGGTGTCATCATCATTTTTATGAGCCCTACACTTTATCCTTTCCCTGCCTGCATCCTCTTCGCCCGGTTCCCTCTCACCCCCCGTCCCCACTGGGGCAGCTGGCTCAGAGCCCTGCTTTCCACACGCCGGTAAAAATTCGGCAGGAGTCAAAGTGTGGATGTTTTCCAGCTTGGAAATAACCCCATGCTTCCGTCAGAACCAGCTGATGGACCGGGAAAGACCGGGATATGGGAGGGAAAGAAGAGCGAGAGAATTACATGCCAAGTGGGAAAGG
>VXAU01002827.1:0-12205 GCA_013399695.1 Formicarius rufipectus
TTAAAAATTACTGGATTATTTCTTGTATTGCTTGGTGTAGTTACCCTGTTTTAGGATTTACTCTTCAAGTTACTTGTTTAATCCTTTGTTCCTAATGACAAACTACCTTAAATTTATTTTCTTAAGGAAAGCTAAAGACATACCCACTGTATTTACAATATTAACACGTGTATAATGTTAATACGTTACATGTATATATATTTATATGTATTTATATACCTACATATGTAATATATACTACACATATATTACATATATTACATATATATTAACTTTAGTTAAAGTGGCACTGTCTGTTTATTAGGATTTTTATTGGCAGCAGATTGAATTGTAGTCTTTTCTCAAAAAAGAAATTCTATTTTTAATAATAATACTAATGTCAACTATTTGAAATTCGAAATTATATTCAATAATATTCAAAATCTGCTGATGTGTGGAGAAATAATTTACTCTATGGTCCCAGGGTGCAATTTTCTGGCACAGCTTAAGCTTTTATACCCTTTTATATGTAATTATTATGTGAAGGATGTTTAATGTCAGAATACAATTTGGTGCAGTTTGTTTAACTTAGCTGTTTTATTTCCATATGTTTTATTATATCATAAAGTGTGCTATTGTTTTGGCAAGTGATTTCTTCAGATCATTTCAGCATTGCTTAGGGTGCAGCAAAATTGACAGGCTAACTCTGGGTTCAGCTTGCGAGATGCTGGATGTAAGCTGATTTCCTTTACAAGTTGATGTTTTAGAACACATGAAAAATGAACGGTGACCTTGAAGTTTGAATTTATAAGGATTTTTACTTATGAAGTTGTTTGAGATATTCTGCATGGATCATTCAAAAGTTGCAAATGTGAAATAGTAAATGAGGAGTATTTGCATAGTGATTACCACAACATGGATGAATTTCAGAGCAAGTTTTAAGTCTTCATGGACCACTTCCCAGTCACCCAATTCCTAAAGTTGAGCACCTTTTTTAATTTTATTTGAATGATAAATCTTTACAAGAAACTATAGTCTGAAAGACCTATTCTTATTTTCTGATTCTCTTGTCATTTGCTTGGAAATTAGAAATTGCTGTTTGATAGCTATCAGTTCTCTTAATCACATGCTTGGGAAAATTAGCCCAAACCAGCAAAATTCAACTGTATGACACCATCTTTCACTTTAAATCCTCTATGCTTTGACTTTTCCATACTTCACACGATCTGTAGCTAACTGCAGCACTAAATGTTATCAGCATTCCACAGACTGTTGTACCAATTTTGTATTAGAGCTTGATGGCAATTTGGAAGACAATAGCTTCTCTTTTGATCTCTGTGTAGAACTCAGGCTCTTTCTTTCTTTCAGGGTGTAGCTATATGGTGATATAAAATTGCAGTAATTTACGTGTGCCTCAGTTGATCATGAATGTGAAATAAAATCCTTCTTTGCTTGCATCTACACATGCTGAGAACTTCATCATATGAACACCATGTGTTTTCTGTGAGCCTGCCTGCTTTTGATTGGGATTGCCTTGACGACAATTTTAGGCTTGAATAATCCTGCAGATAGAAACCACCGTCAGTCACATCATCTATGTCAACTCATCGAATCACTATGAAAAGTCCAATACTAACAACAGTGTTCATGGGTCTGAAAAGCCTTTTCTGTTGAAATGTTAAGTACGGTCTTTCACAGTATCTCAGGGAAATGCAACTTGGCTGCTGCATGACCATAGTAGTAACAACTATAAATCTTGGGAATAATCTTCTGTTTATTATATGTCTATCAGTTACTCATCAGTATTGCTCTAAATCAAGCACCATAGCATATATATATATATATATGCCTGATGACTGCTCATTCTTCACAGTGCATTCTGTTATTATGTTGGGAATATCATTGATACTAGCTAGTGGGATGGATCTGGAGGCACTGCAGTTCTAGCCATTGGGATTTTAAAAAAATCATAGGATTTCAGTCCTAGATCTTCTTTCAAGTTTTTTATCAATTCAGAAGCATGTTACTGTTTATGGACTAATTTGGAATGTAGTAGATACAATGCTCTCAGATAAGTGATCAGTTTTTGCAAGTATGGAATTTAAAATGAGAAGTGTTTTTTTTGAGGGCAACAAAAAGTAGGTAGATCTTCATTGATCTATCTTTTTTTCAAGCAGGCATTGTATTGGCTGGACAAGGTAGAAACAGGAAGTAGTCTGTTATCTGTTGAAGACTGGTTTTGTTTTGTGGGGGACATTTCTAAGGTTAAAACAACGTCATCTTCAAAGATGCTTTAGAACTTGCTTAGATTATTTTATTTGGTGTTTAGTGTCATATTCTTGCCATGCCTAAATCACTGCTTTACCCAGTCATTGGCCTTTTGGCATTCATGTTACAAGAACTTAGCACAGGAAGCATTGTTTCTAGAAACAGACTATTCTATATGCATGTAGTAGGTGTCTTCAGAAACAGGCTGAAACTGAGTAATATTAAAAACTACTCTTAGAATGTGATCAACAATTTTATTTTGCAATAATTCTCTTTATTTTGTCTTCCATTTGGTGTTCTACAACTTTCAGTAATGTATTTAAAATCTTTGCAGATCAGTGATTTCTTTTGTCAGCTAGAGAAGTCTCATAGGTGAAATTCTTCCCTCCTGTGTCATTCTTTTACTAAAATATACCTTCCACTAACTATATTAATGGATTTAGAGTTCACAAATATTCATTTTTTTTGTTCCCAGTCAAAGACAAAACAAACTAAAATATCACATAGGACCAAAGACTTTCTCAGTTCCTGCCAATTTCCTCTTCCTAAAGGAAGAGGGGAAAAAAAAAGTACTGTGTTTTGAATTAGTGAATATANNNNAAAGTAGTGTTTTGAATTAGTGAATATATGGCAAAATAAAAACAAACAAAAAACCCAAAACAAAACTAAAAAAAAACAAACCACAGTTGCAATTCATCTAAATAACTCTAAGCTAAGCTTAAGATAAGCTTAAGTTTATTAAGGTATATTCAGCAGCTGCAAACATTCAGTTATCTTGAGACAAAGTAGAGCTGTGACTGCGATATCTGAGGAGGAAGGTAACCATGCATTTTGCCTTCATGCACCTGAATTCTGTGCTTATTAGACTTAATGTAGTTTCCCATGTACTAAATGGCTTCCTTATAACTAGTTTGGGCAGGCCACATCTATAACTTTAGAATAGATATGTTCAGAGTCTCTTACTCTCNACAAATATTCATTTTTTTTGTTCCCAGTCAAAGACAAAACAAACTAAAATATCACATAGGACCAAAGACTTTCTCAGTTCCTGCCAATTTCCTCTTCCTAAAGGAAGAGGGGAAAAAAAAAGTACTGTGTTTTGAATTAGTGAATATATGGCAAAATAAAAACAAACAAAAAACCCAAAACAAAACTAAAAAAAAACAAACCACAGTTGCAATTCATCTAAATAACTCTAAGCTAAGCTTAAGATAAGCTTAAGTTTATTAAGGTATATTCAGCAGCTGCAAACATTCAGTTATCTTGAGACAAAGTAGAGCTGTGACTGCGATATCTGAGGAAGGTAACCATGCATTTTGCCTTCATGCACCTGAATTCTGTGCTTATTAGACTTAATGTAGTTTCCCATGTACTAAATGGCTTCCTTATAACTAGTTTGGGCAGGCCACATCTATAACTTTAGAATAGATATGTTCAGAGTCTCTTACTCTCAAGATTCATTTAGCATTTCAGATATTTTGAAGAATTATTGTGTATTTATCTTTTAATATTTGCTCAGTCTGTACTCCACTGTGATATCAAAATAGTCTCTCAGTATTAAAGGTCTTGTTTTATGGCATGTCCATAGCAGAATTAGTTTTAAAGGAGCTAGAATAATTTATGTAATTTAGAAATTAAGAACTACAGAATAGTACTATAAGAAAGAAATAAATACAAAAATAAATATAGGTTCATCAAGGGAAATAAAACGATGCTTTTAAAAATAGCAGGAATCAAGGAACTGTATCTTAATAGATATAATTTGAGAAGAGAAGAAACCAGTTTACTCATGTAAACTTAGTAATGTTTAAATGCTTTCCATGCTAATGGTAAGATTAAGTGTTTTTAATGACAACTACTAAATTGCACAGCAGATTAGGAAAACTTGCATATGAAAGTTTAAAAAGAAGCAGGGAAAGAGCATTGTGGATAAATGTTATGTTTTCCTATTCATTGTAGACACTGTAGAAAATCCAGAGGACTAGAAGAAAGTTAATGTTGTGTCAATATTCACAAAGATAAAGAGGATGAATCAAGTACTTATAGGTCTATCAGCCTGACACTAATCTTGTGGAAAAATAAAGTAGCAGCTAGAAAGGAACTAGAGTACTGAAATAAGTGAGATCAATTATATAATGACAGTGAACATGAATTGATATGACTTTTCTCCCTGAATTTTTTTCATGAGATTATGTATTTGACTGATAAAGAGTAAACATGTTGATGCTTTGTATTTGCATGGCTCTAGAATATGCAAAGGTTAAAAATTATCTAAGATACTGGAATGCTACCAAATATGAACATGTCCAGCAGCATTAAGTCTGCTAATTGTAGGACTTGGAATGCAATCTTGAGGTACAAATTGGTGTAGAAATATTCCAGTGAAATCCTTTTGGAACAGTGTCTTAATTCCAATATAATCTTACATCATCTGTTACTTGCAAGCTACTCTAAAGTCTTTACAAATGACACAGAAACTGGAGTTCTGGGCAAGTAATAAAGATGAGCTGACAATTCAGTGCATCAAATGTTTTTAGTACAGGAAACAACCATAGAGAATTTATTGAAAATCTGGGGGACTTAATGTAAAGATGAGGTCCACTTGGGAGTACAAGGCTAAATGTCTACTACACAGGAACCACGGTGTAGTGATGTTCCCAGAAAGATTTTGGTTTATCTTATTACTCTAAGTGAAATATATGATTTTTTCCCCCCAAAGAATGGCATCTAATGGATATAATGTTTAATAGTGAAAGACCTAGTGAGATAGATGTAGTCAACATCAGTGTTTTGATTACAGTCTGTAAAAAAATGCATGAAAACAACAATCTAATAGTAAAACAACTCCTAGTATTTGGAAGATGTGGTAGTAACCAAAGACTGAAAGTGGAAAATAGCTTTATTCTATAATCAAGACAGAAGTTCTTAAACTAAAAAGGATAATAAGAGATGCAAAATCTCATGTGGAATTCTGATATTCATTTGCCTAAAGTTATTAGGGCTGACTCAGGAAATAATAATGGACATCATCTGGAAAATGTTCTGTGTTATGTCAAAGTAAAGTGTGGACATATGTATTTTTTTCTGGCTACAAATGAGTAATTTGTCTTCCTGACTCCTCCCAGAAAAAATGTTTTTACTGCTTGGAGAATGCAGATCTTAAGCATTACACATTTGAGATGTTCTGTAAAGAATTCCTCTAACTGGCAAATATCATAATACTTAAATTGAAATATGAGACCAATTTATTTTACTACAACCAAACAATATACATTTTCAAAGCTCAAGAACTGATTCCTTACGTATGTCCTAACTGGGTCATAAGACTTTATCTTTCTATGTTTTGTACAGGACTGGACAAATGAACAGAGCTTGATTAAATAAAACCCTAGAAAACTATAGTTGCTGATGTAGGTTTGTCTGACTAGACAAAGGCTTTATGGTACAAAAGTGACTGTATCCTGTCTCAGTGTCCTTAATTATGTCATGAAATTGATTCTGGTAATTGAAGATATTTTATTTCTTTGGAAGATTAATTTCTTTCTATCATTAAACCCACTTTAGTATTTTCTTCTTTTTCTGTCATTACTAGAATTTGAGTCGAGAATTAAAATTCATGTTTTAATTCCCAAGTTGTATACTTTGAAAGAAGCAGGAAGAATACTTCAATCAGAATTTACAACTATTTCTACTTCCTTGTTGCACTTCCTTATTCCACCTCTGATTAGGTTTAAGACTTACAATAATAATTTTAGTCAATTCTGAAGGATTTATTTATTTAATCCAGTGGATCTGCACTGATCAAAGCATAGGTAGGTGCATTCCTTTGACTAAGCCAAGTTTTCAGCTAAGTATTAGCAAATTTTAGAAATCAGACTTTTACCATACTTTTCAAATGATCTCATTTCTGCTGGCAAATAACCATTTTCTTACATTAGAGCACTGAAATGAACTCTAGTTCTTTCACCTTATTGGAGGAGTCCTGAGACAGCTTCTATGGAGTTTTAATCCCTTCCTTTGCTACTTTTTACTATTTCTGGTTCATTTTCTGCTCTGCTGATTTAATAGCTGCAAGTTTCTAGCATCGCCTTAGCAGATCCTTCTGAGAGTTGCATCAACAGATTACCCACTATAACTATCTAGTTGAATTTGCTTGCAGTAGTTGCCTTAAATAAAGCAATATTTCCCAGCAGGGAAAGATGCCTCACTTTTTTCCCTACTTTCAAGTGCTGGAAAATATCAGCAGCTATTAATGGCAGTATATAGGGAGCTTGAAATACATAACAGATCTTGAAAAACAACCTTGTCATGCTTTTCCTGACTGTGTTAAATAACCTTATTATGCCACCTGGCACAGGGTAAGGGCAGTGCTTTGGAGAAGGCTTAGTGTGTTATCTCCCTCAGAGAGTATGACTAGGGTAAGTGAACTTCAGCAGTGATTTGACAGATCAGTAGTGGGGACACTTTTAGTGTGAGCGTGCATGGGAGTGACAATGCTCACAGCCCTGGGGAGCATGCTGCTTGGGGAAACCTTCTGAACAAAATCAATAGCACGGCTCACACCATCCCATAATGTGAATAATTTATTTCTTTTATTTCAAACTGCTAAGATTTGGGAACTTTTAGCCTGATGCCAATTGACTTTGTGGCAATAAACTTATGACTGACATTTCCCTCATGAAAATTCATACTCAGTAGTCTGTCTACAAAACGGATCCATCACATGTCAGGTAGATGTTTTCGTTTAAATGTAGATAAATTCCTGCATGATACCTGGGTAGTCAGATACTGATTTATCAAGATGAAGAGGGAAAATAAAAGGGCTTCTTCTACTGTTTTCTCACTGTAGTTTGCCAGCCTGAGGTACATGTTGTGTCATGTGTCCTGCAGCTCCTGCTTTGGTGACAGTGATAACCACACTACTAAGTGGAGAAGGTGAATTATGCCCATGATGAACAGAAGAACAATATGGAAATGCATGGACTAGATGTAAAGTTTGTACTGACAAAACCACTACTATGCCTAATTTGGGGCACCAGCCTCCACTTGCAGGGGTGCTCCATCTCCTTTCAAGGTTTTAGCAGACATCTGAATGCCTCCTGGGCTCAAAGTCAGGACATTCGTTTAAGGCTAGCTGAATTGCTTAAAAGGCAAACAACTACCTATCTGAATATTCACACTACATTATTATTTATATATAGTTACTTAACTGGTGTGATTAGGTAAATTTAAAGGAAAATTACTCAACCCACTACTACTGCAAATTTAATCCCTTAATTGTCACTCTTTTGTTGTTGACAATTTTTCATTTCTAATGTTTGTTTCATTGCACAAAAGTTTGAGATTCTCATTCTGTTTTTCCCATACCAGGAATCCTTCAAGCTGTCCACTGTGATGGCTGTTCACAAATACCAAGTTGTTGCTGGACTGCCTTTTAATTATCCAGTTGTTTGTCTAGCTCCAAGTCAAGGTCCTTGGTTGTCTTCTGTCACAACTGTCGAGCTTGCTTCATGACTGTCATCTATTGTTATTTTGGTTTAAGCTTTGCATGATTTCTAGCTCACTTTAAACAAAGGAAGAATATTAATGGAATTTTGAATTAGCCCACTGATACTAATCAGCACTAACAGTGTGCTTGTCAACTGCTGCATTTTTGTCAATCAGTAATAGTCTCAAAGAACCATCTATAACTGGAAGTCTATCTCATTGTTTCCTTCAGGTAATATTCTTTCTAGTATTTTAAAGAACTTTTTAAAAATCTAAAACTTCACTTTTCAGGACACTTCAAAGTAAACCTTTGAAATGGGAACACCCGGGAAGTACAGTGATGCAGAGATTAAAAAAAAAAAAAAATAACAAATGCAAATGTTGTGGACACTAATCTGGTTCGTTCAGAACGGGTCATTATATTTTGCGTTATCATCAACCTCTGCTTGTATTAATGTAGTCAGTTTGTTACTGACTACTGTTTATGAAAAAAAAAAAATCCAACAAAGAAACAACCAATCCCAAAAACCAAACTCAAACCCAAAGCAGAAAGCTGGAAAGAATAGTTTCTCTCTTCTGTGCACTTGCATGCAGCTGTGCTACTTACAACTTAGTATTTTTCTCTTCCTCACATGCTGTGGACAGGACACTGTATCGAGTCAAGGTACCTGTCATTAGGGAACTCATGAGATATATTGCTGCCATTTCCAGCCTGAGATATTTGGGAGTTCATTTATCTTCCTTTAGTAGTGTGTCATCATACTCTGAGCTGCAGCTATTGTGTGTACACTTGCTTTACGGTTGGCAGGAACTGCTTTCCAGTGACTGAGCCCACCTTTCTACCTACTGAGGCCTTCAGTACCACTTTGAAGGGCATGCTTACATTCTTAAGGGTCTTTACTATATAGTAGAGCAGTGTCTGAAGCAAGGGACAAGATCTGGTATCTTACCAAGGGAAAGGAGCTCTGTACATTTGATATGTTGTTTTTTGTTTTTGGTTCTTTTTTGTTGTTTTGTTTTGGGGTTTTTTTGGTGGTTTTTTTTGGTTTTGGTTTTTTTTGTTTGTTTTGGTTTTGGTTTGTTTTTGTTTTTGTTTTTGTTTGCGTTTTTTTGGGGGGTTTTTTGTTTTTTTTTTTTAATATATCTGATTATATGAACTGAGCAAAGACATATTGCTATTAATAGTTAACCAAATATATTACTAAGTGCTTCAACACCTGGTCTGAAGAATTCATTATTATTTATTTTATTTAAATGAATTTATGAGCATCTGACCTGAATATCTGAAGTACTGAAATCTGGTATTTGAACTATTGGCAATAAAGTTAATAAATTGACCAGAAGAAACCTTAGGAGACTGAAGTATTCATTTCACAGACTGTTTAAGACATTTCTTAATTTAATTTAACTTCAGTGTGATCATTATTCAAGCAGCTTTCAGAAATTGAATTTGGTGTGAAGTTGTATAGTGTAGGTGGAAAGAGGTGTCTATGTGGTACTGGATGGTTGACTGATGTCAGAACAATAAAACTGATAACCCAAATTCTTCCTTCAGGTATGATCATGCTTTTGTGAAATGGCTGTGCCAGTCTATTCAGGATTTTTCACACAAAAAGAAATTTTCATATAAGAAACCCATAGCAGGCAGGTTGGAACTAGATGATCTTTAAGGTCCTTTCCAACATAACCATTCTATGGTTCTATAATTCAAATAAAATTTATTATTTGGAATACTTCTTTATCTTGGCTTAGCTACAGCAGGTGAAGCAGCAATGGGATCTATAGAAGATTCTTCTTTTGGGTCTCTAAGGGAATGAACCGTTCTGATAGAGAAACGCAGGACTTTATTAGCAATGCGGTTGTTTGCAGTTTCTTTCATTGTTTTCCCACTTCATTTTTGGCAAAGACTTGCCTGCTTTCCAGACCAGGCATACTTATGATGTCAAACACATAGTTTCCAGCTTTAAAAGAAGTGCTGAAGCTCATCCTTGTAGCATAATTTATCGACTATTTATGAAGTTTTGTAAAAGTAGAGAGCACATACCCTGAAGAAGGATTCTGAAGCACCTACTACTGAAATTTAATCAAGAGCTTCGGAATAGAATGTGTGTTTTAGGTGCATCTAAAAGTTTTGATTACCATTACATTTTGCAAAGAGCCAGGGAGATGTTTAAAGAGAATTTCCCTAGTGCCCTTTGCAAAAATATATATTTTCTCTTCATCACTGGTTGATATAGTGTTATGAGTTGAATAAATAACAAGTTCCCAGGCTAATAGAATGGGTTATCCAATTTCAATTCAAATTAGTTATGTTACAAGTATATTGACTGACGCTAGCATTATCAAAGTAGAAAAAAATACCAAACCAAATAACAACAACAAGAAACACACAAACACACACACCAAAAAAAATGGCAAAAAGAACAACAGAAAGATGAGATAGCTTTACATATGGAAAAATGGAAATAAAGCCAAGTGAAATTGAGGGAGGAATTTCAGAAGCTCCAGCTATGAATTAGAGGGTCATGCTAGTCTCAGGATTACCTGTTTGGTATCTGTGTTCTTCAGAGCCCCAGAAATCATCAAACAAAAACTAAGAAGACCTTCAGGATTTAGGTAGAGTATTGTAACTTCCTGTCTGTCTGGTATTTATATTTCTCTTTTTTGTATATTCGTTGACAGATTCTAGTCCAAAATGGATTTGTAGCACTTGTTCCATGCCATGCCCTCTGCTAAGCCATGGGCATTTCTGTCTGCATAGAAGGACTGTGGCCTCCCTGAGGAGGAAAATTTACCAGCCCTCACAGATCCCAACAGTGGCAACTTTTATACAATGAACATAACTGATATAGCACAGTGTAGCAAAGTGAATTAGCTGCTTTGAAATGATGCTACACAAAATGCTTGTTTTACTCTGTTCAGTCTATATGTGTAAATTTTCAAGAGTTTGTCAAAAAGTTTTGCTACAGACATATTACTCCTATAATAGGTAAACCTGCAGTATTTCAAATATTGGACTATAGGTAATTAAACAGACTTATTGCTTCAATTAATTACCTGTTTGCCATTGATATCAGGAATTAGAAATGTTTTCCCTGAATATTTGCTGTGAAGATGACTTCGTGTTTGGCTTTGTAGAAAGTAGAGTCACAGACTATGCCTCTTTTTGTATATGAGCATGACAAATATTTATCTGGACAACTCTGGCATCTCAGACCAATGAAATATTTCATTTTAATGTTTTAGAAAACACAAGAAATTGCTTGTTGATTTTAGTATGCTTGTAAATTTTTGGCAATTCTGCCAGAGGACTAGGTAGCCAGCTATTATAGCAAAGGACAGTGGTAGCACAATTCTCCAGCAACTTATTTTGCCATGTTTTGTTCTGAGGCAATTGATTAACATATTTATGAAGTTGAACTATGATTATGATATAGTATCTGATGCATGCTGACAATGGATTCTGCCATATGTACATCAGGGTGCAGTAAATATATTTTTTTGGTTTTTTTTAGAATAGATATCTTTGCACTATGTCCTTAGAGGCTAACTTTATTATCTATTTATGTTGTAATATTTGAATGTAATTTGTTGTAGTACATTAGCACTCAAAGCTGAGCTTAGGAATGATTCTGATTGATTATAATTATCAAAACTTATGTTAGCAAAAGGTTGGAAGAAGAGAGGAAAGGGTAAGTTCAAATAAAAAAGAAAATCTTTGTACCTAAGGAACTGCAATTATCAGAAATTCTCCTTGTATTAATATTGTCTGAGCACATTATATAGCATTTGTCATAGCTAATACATTCCTGTCAAATCAAGCAACATTAGAAGAGGACTTTTATAATGAATATTAATATAAGAGACAACGGTAAGTGAAGTAAATTATAGAGGCATGTAAATTTAGTATTAACTGCTACAGCAAATAGTCTTGCACTGTAAATCAATTTCTTCTTCTAATGTTATTACAAAATTAGGCCACTTGGTAGTCATTTGAAAGTTGCTGAACATTGATAAAAGTTTTCAAGTACTTTGCTCATGTGTCTAACTCTAAATTAAAGTCGTATTCAGGAAAAGGAGTTTACAGTCTGTGCACTCATCAATTGTGCTACAGTTTCTGCTCAGTTCTCAAATTCTGTTCACACATCAAAACACCTATCTGCTGTTCAGCCATCTATGACAATTTGAGCAAGTTAAGGAATAACCAAAGACTTATCCCTCTACATCAGAAATAAGATGCATGCGTTTAAATTTTGTCTGTTCTTTTTGATTCACTTTTTTTAAAATGCCGATCTTTGTTTGTTGATTGCTTGTTTTTTTGTTTTGTTTTGTTTGTTTTTGTTTCTGGGGTTTTTTTTTGTTGTTTTTTTGGGGGGTTTTTTTGGTTGATTGGTTGGTTGGGGTTTTTTGGGTTTTTTTGTTTGTTTGTTGGTTGTTTTTTGTTTCTTTTGTGGGGTTTTTGTTTGTTTTT
>VXAU01002827.1:18182-35046 GCA_013399695.1 Formicarius rufipectus
AAAAAAAAGGAAATCCATGTTATTTTTCTCTTCAGTTAAATATTCCTGTAGGAGACCTATATGTCTTCAACAGAGGTGCATCTGGTAAAACTAAATTCTAGACTTTACCTCTTTTGTTAAAGTAAATACTTGTCTCTTGAGGTCAGAATTCAGGATAATATTTTCCAGCATATTAGTTGATACTGTGTTCACCATATCTCTCAAGGTAGCTGGTTTAAAAGTGAATACTTATTTGACTGGTATACCAGGGACACCAGTCCTTGTTAGTTTTTTTTAGTGAAAGCTGCAGATTTACAAGTTATTAACAGCATGTCGTTTATTAAACTGGCAAGGCACTGGAGAGCAAAGGTCTGAGAGAATAAAAGTCTGATGTCCTTTTGCATTCTCTATCAAGTAATTTGAATAGAAAGAATTAAGTCATCTTAATGTGACTACATATCATACATGTTGTAGAACCCAAAGGGCAAGTCAGTAGGTCTTAATAATTAGTTTTGAAAGAGAGTAATTATTAAAAAGGAGTAGTATAATTTATCAGCAGCTGAAAGGGAAATATTTGTTAAGGACCATATTGCAGTCCATTTTCTGAGCAGTGGGTCTGAGGTACAGAGAAAATTCCAAGAGTGCTCAGATCTTGCTGCTCTTGCTTATAGTCTCATATGCATCATGGAAACCTTGTTAGTTATCACTAGACAATTGGAAATCCTTTTTGGAGAAGGATATGTTCATGGCTAACAGTGGATCCATTTTTCTTAGTTATCTCACTTTAAAAAAGGGGCAGTGAACACTGCTTCTCCTAGTTTTTGAGGTGATTTTGGTCAGAGATGTCAAAGAAAGACTACAGGAAACATTTCTATCAGAGCTTTTATTCATTGTACTCTCATGCAGTTTTGCTACATCTTACTCCCCTTTTGCATTCTCTGCTGCAGCTCTTACTGCTGTCATGACCCATTCTTGTCCTCAGTCTGTCAGAGGCAGATTTCTTCAGACTGCAACACAATATTAACTCTGTCTATTTAAAAATGAAATTTTAGAAAAGTACAGAAAATATGAAACATTATTTATAAGATATAAATTAAAATCCAGTGCAGTGTTCTATAAGCCTCTAGAAACCAGATGTACCCAGATGGAAAATTAGAATTAGATATTTTCATAAACTGTCTTTTATTCTGTGTATGGTATGTTATTAGTTTTGATGATTCCTGGTTTCATATTTATGTTTCAAAGAAAATCAAAATAAGAATGAAATTTGTAGTTATGAAGAAGAAAATAAGTGTACCAATGCAAGAGGAACAGATAATATTATACTTCCTTTTTGACAAATAACTTCTATGTTTCTGTGATTTACCCTGTGCTTTCATAAAAAAACCCCAAGTGTATCATTCAACCTAACTTTAGGCAATATTTGCCATTCATGATTTTTCAACTCTTACAATTAAATGTAACAGAAAATTAAAGTGAAGCTTTATATCATGGAATACATTTATTTGAATAAGCAGAGAGAGTGTTGCACTAAAACCTTTTTAAGTATCAGAATTTTCATTCCTCAAATGAAATAGACCCATTTATATTTCAAATGTCAGAATCACAAAAATTAAATCCTGTACCAGCTTTGAAGAGTAATTTCCAATCAGTTTTTGTCCCTCCTCTGCCTTTGACAGTGCAAAATTACATAATTAGATATACTTTGGGGGAAAAAAAAAATCAAGAAAACCGCCCAGAAAACAACAAAAGAACCACACTTGTTCTCTGAGCCTTCATTGTATTGCGTGATTGAGCTCATTGCATCAATGTTTGCTGAAGTGTTAGGTCACTTGCATAGCCTAAATTAATCTTTAGCAGCATGAGGGGACCTGCCCTAGGAAGACACTTGTTAGATTAGTTGTAGACCAAAATAATAACTTTTTGATTTGCACCCTGGCATAACATGCAAATAAAACAGGTAGTCACGGACAACCCTATAACATTAAAGAAAGCCTTCCTTTTATGTAAAGAGAATTTATGTCAGACCTTAATATAGAAGAACTAAATTTAATTTTGAAGAATCATTTCATTATGAAGCTGTAGTGGACAAATTTAATCTGTGTCTTCAAGCAGGTCACTGTGAAACAATAGAATTAAAGCAGTGAGGATATACACAACAGGCACATCCTGTCACAGCTGAGTAGTAATATCTGCATGTGACAGTAAACAATGAAGGAATGAAACTCAGTATTGCACACAAGTGAAGATAAAAAGGGAAACAGAACAGTGTTAGTGTTAAAGAGGAGGATAGACTGCAGTACAGAAAAAATTATTTTAATGCTCCAAGGGGTTTTTAAGATTGTGTTTAGACAGCTGTATGCAATTTTAAGCACATGTATTATTGGAGACCATAAAAAGACAGAGAGATTTAAAAGGTTCACAAAAAGCCAAACTAGAATGAGTCATGCTCAGAGGGCTCACATATGCAGAAAGCCTGGTGAAACTGAGACTAAACTGCGAAAGCTGTTTAGGCAAAGTTATTTTTCATGGTTCTAAGGTGCTGTAGATGGTGAGAATGAATGCACGCCAAATCTTGTGATAGGGTTGTGGTAAAAGGACTAGAGACCAGATGAGGAGTGTTAAAACATAATGCCTGGCCACTTATTCCATCAGAATATTATAAATAGTGATAAACATGGGTAGATTTTGTTTCCAAATTATTTCATGCAGAATATTTCAACTACAAAGCTTCATGAATTATTTTATTTTCTCTTTGTGTGAGAAAAATGGTCAGAAATTGTAAAAAATAAAAAAGCACCCCAAACATTTTGTAGACGTGTGTGCATATAAATATTTATATTTTCCATAAATAGCTAAAGGCTGACTGAAGTGATCATCGTTATTCAGTGAGTTATACACAGGCTGGTGTGCAATCAGACACAGAGTCACCCCTGTGAAAAGCTTATAGAAAATATAGAAAATACCAGTCTGCATTGCTAATTTATGCAGGTAGAGCAGTATATTTAACAGAGGCATTTGTGAGACAAAGTTGAGTTGGTGTAGCTGATTTCCTTCAGGAACTATATGGGGTCGAGCAAGCTGTGCTGCTACCCTCGAAGGGACTTTGGGGTGGAGACCTCTCATACTGGCTGGGCAGCTGAAAGGAAGTGACCATTTTTGCCTGAGTTGTTGTGAGGTGTGTGTGTAAGGCTTGCTCTGAGCATGTGGCTCTGAACACACTCAGAATGAGTATTTTGAGATGGAAATGTCCAATACAAGAGCTCCAAAAGGCTATAAGAGCAGAATGGATCCACCACAACAGTAGGCAATCTCAATTTGGTATGTGCAATACCAGAATATCCTTCACCTAAATAGGTTTAAAGATCAAATTCAAGTCTTTCAGGAAAAGTTATTATTTTTGTCATGTGCTTGCTTTCACACCCAAACTGAAGTTGAATTATAATTTCAGTGCTCAAACCCCATTGATGTGTCAGTTTATAGTCAGTATTCTCACCATTTCATCAGGACCATCCTCAGTGTAAAATCGGGGAATGCACACACAGCTGGGAACTCATGGAATTCATCTCTTCTGGGACTGGAAGATGTGGACATCCAGTGACACTGTTATTGTTGAGTCTTTACAATCCAAAAATATTTTTACTGAGTTGATAGAAAAATCCCTTATGTTAAGCTACAATGGAACGTAACAGCAATAACTGAAATGAGATGTAAAGGGCTAAGCAGTAACTGTAGAGAATTCTTTCATTGTGTTAGTTTTTTGTTGGTATTTGGACATATCAAGAGATTTTTCTGTTCCAGACAGGGTCAGTCTTGTTTCTATTAACTTACTATACACATCTTCTCTTGCTCCTTGCAAGTCCTCTATCCTTCCCTATGCATCCTGCCATTATAACATTCTGCCAATGCCTCATTTCTCATTGGTATTAGACAGATTTAAAGACTAGGCTGCTTCTGGATTCTGTCCTGTTTAATGGCCTTTTGTTCTCTTGCTGATGGTGTCACACAGGATTACTTGGTCTATTTTCTGTCTGTAATCCTAAATGGAAACACTATGCTAAAAACTAAAACAATTTTTGTCCTGCTCTAAGTAGTTTAAAGCTACAGTCTTGAGTTTGGCTTGTAGTTTTATTTTTTTGTTTGTTTGGTTTAGTTTTGTGTGGTTTTGTGTTTGTTTTTTTTTGTTGTTGGTGGGGTTTTTTTGTTTTGTTTTTGGGGGGTTTTTTGTATCTTTTTTTTGGGGGGGTTGGTTTTGTTTTGTTGTTTTGGGTTTTGTTTTTGTTTTGTTTTTTGTTGTTGTTGTTTTTTGGGGTTTTTTGGTGGGGTTTTTTTGTTTGTTTGGGTTGGGGTTTTTTAAATGTATTTATTTGTTTAATTTTTATTTGAACAATATTTTTGTTACCAGTATGCGGGCAAATCTTTATAAAACTGGCTGTACTGCAGGAGACTGGAGTTAAAAATTTTGTGGCTAGACCTAAAACTTGTTTAAGAGAACTTTAAAAATTACAGTTTTGATGCCTTAAAAACAATTTGTCTAACAATTTAGCTAGTTTCAATGCAAAAGCTGTGTCTCGTTTTGTACAGTTTTGCACATAAACCAGCTTCTAGGCACAATATCATGATCTTCCCTAAGGATATTCCTTTCCAAAATGGTAATGGTTTGAGATTGTTTTGTTTTGATTTGGCCTTTTGTTTTCCTTTCAAGCTGATAGTATACGTTACCTTTGGAAACCACGGGTTCCTTTCAAATGGTATGAAATTCCTGTTTATACCACAGCAGTGATGCGAGGATGCGGAATGCATTATGGGTTGACTGTTCTACATTTTAGACTGGGTATTTTTGTGAAGAAATTTCATTATTTCACATTCAAAAGAATGGAATTAGGTATCTCTGGCTGTGGTTCTTTGGGGATTGTTTTGGCAAACCATTGTTCTTTGGAGATCTTGATGTTTGAATGGTACACACAGGTATGGGTGAGAGAGATAAGCAGACACAGTAAAGGAGGAGACAATCAGAAGTGCATGATAAATACCTGGGTTTGAAATTTATTGCATGGGTCTTGTTCATGTAATAGTCTTTATCCAGTTTGGAAAGCCAACAAAATGCTTAAATTACAGGACTCTCCTTCCTCTGCTAACTTTATTGCAATTAGCTTGCAAGTTTTTCTCACAACTCATTTCCTGTTTATTTCAGTGTGACTGTATTTATTGCTTAGTGCGAGGTTCATAAGAGCAGTGGGATTTTCAATTTCAATATTGATCTAATTTGAATGTGTAGAGCAGCCCAGCCCTCACTTCCTAGTGTCTGAGTTCCAGGAAAATTATTTGGAAAATCAGTCATAGATTGCTGTCCAAGTATTAAAACATCTATTTTCATTTTTCTTCTCTATTGCATGACTTTTTCATCAACTTTATGCTTTTGTACATTTACATGTTTCAATCTGTGTGTTTCAATATCTATTGACCAATGTAATTTACCATTTCCTCTTATATTATTGACATTTTTCTGAGTGTTTTCTGGACATTTCAAGTAAATCTCTATTTAAGAGAAACCATTACCTATCCATTATGAAAATGATGTTCAGTGTAAAGTTTCACTAAGCACATAATTTTATTCTAGTTTTAATCAGAAACTAAAAATCTGTGAAATAACCAGACTCGAGGGAAGGCACAGTTATCCATCAAAAAGTGACTTCACTGTCAGTGATTCAGTGCTTTCTAAACAACTGCATTATGCTAAGATTGGGAAACTGGGAATAAAAATGTTTCAGCTATATAGAAATTTGTAGCCAGAGTTAAAAGCATATCAATAAGAAGTTACCAGTAGTGAAATAATTGTATTAGTGTCTCCAAAACCCCAATGATTTAGCAGTAAAAATGTTTAGAACACCATTCTTATGGAATGATCATGATTAGAAAATAATAGTAATGAAGATAGTAATTAGAACATAAGGGATGGCTTTGAAGAATTAAAAATGTCAAGTTGTGGGTATCAAAGACAAGAAAAAAAATAAAATTTAATGAATATTTAAGAGGTGTTCATTAGGCCTCTCTCTTGTCAAGCTGGAGACAGTTGGGGAGTGTTGTCCCTCTCATCTGAAAACGTTCCTGTGAAATAAACGTTGCCCTTCAGTGAAATAGTGAAGCTTGACTATGTGACATTAATTAGCAGAGGGCTGGTACTGAGCAGCAGTGGTGGCTCTGTGGTGCAGTGGTTTCCCTGCACATGGTCTCTGTCTCCCAGAGGGTTCCACCATCGAATCCTGAATATCTTTAGGGGAGCAAAATAAATTGTGAAACTACTGCTGCACGCCAGATCTGCTACCTGCTGTAAGCATTTGTATGTGGCTTATGGGCAACAGCCAAGAAAGGATTAACTTTGACGTTCTTGACCAAGTTGTTTAAACTGTTATAGCAAGCTAAGTAGTTTAGCCAGTCAGACACCATACAAAATGGAAATTCTGAAAGAGTTTGCCAAGAAAAGGTTTATATGCTGACCATGTTACCCCCTCACTCTTCACACTCCATCAATATTGACATTATCCCTCATTTACACAGTTTGGGGAGAGAGCAAATTTCACATACATAAAGTTTCAGTAGTTTGTAAAATGTAAAATTGTTTTAATTTTGTAGGAAATAAGGCTGTTTCCTAGCATAGCTGTGGAGTGTGCATTCAGAAGATTAGAATGCATAAAAATATGTCTTCTCCAGAGGTGTCTGAAAGTTATCTCAACTTAAAGCAGGTGTTTTAAATGTGGGAAAGAAAGAATACACTTGATGTGATTTTTTGACAAAATGATAGCTGACTGCACAGTCAAAAGTTCTTGGGAATTAATACCAAGTCTTCTATAAATCATCTGAGAGAAATGAGGTAAAACATTGTATTCAGTGTGTGTCTTCTGTTATTTCAGACTCTGAAAGAGCTGACACAGGATTTAACTATCTATATACTCATGTACAGAGAATAATTTTAATTTTATTTCAAAAGTGGTTTAATTTTAATTTAACCATGTCCTTGTAATATGCTTGGTGTGATCTTTCCTTGCAACAAAATAAGTGTTTGAATAATTTTATTTTCATTAAAACTATATACTCTTTAACTTTCTTTTTAGCTATTTGTATTAGCCTTTCTCATGTCACACCCCAAATATTTAATGACTTTGTGAAAAAAGTCATGGAACCTAAATTCCAGGCTGATCCTCCAGCTGTGATACACCTCCTGCTGGGAATATGAGGTAATCAATATCAGAAATGTGTAAAATTTTCAGGCAACACAGGTTACCTCAGAAAGTTTAAAATACAGTTTTGATTTGATATGCTTATTGAGAAAGTCTCATTTTGCTCTGGAAAAGATATTTTAGTCTCATTACACTGAAGAGGTGGTGCTTTGTTTTAATATGAGAGGAGCTGTTCTGCAATGTTATTTGTATTATTAAAGGAACAGATAGAGCATGGACAAGTGATAAACCAAATACTTCACAGGCATTTGTAGGAAATTCCCATACTTCTTAAAAATTAGAACTTATTTTGATTCATGGGCATCTTTATTTTTACATCAGTTTGTATTGGTTTATATCCTTTGTATTAACATATAAGAAGTATATTTAAGCTGTCCTTCCTTCTGAGTTTCAGCTTCCTTGGCCATGATTGTCTAAACTGAAAGAAATCAAGTTCTGGACAGTTCTGCCTTCAGGATTTCTGGAAAGTACAATGTTCCCTCAAGCACTTGCAGGCTAAGAACCTGGCTACATTATATATGCCAGATTAACATTTTGATTACTCTATCCACCATCAAAATCCTGTGCCCAACAAGGCAGATTGTAACAGATCTGTAGGAGTTAAATGCATTTTTTATTTTCAACTGAGCCCATTTTGTTTTTAAGACCCACTGACAGTTTGACAGTTCTTGCAGTTCCATGTAATGTCTGACCACTCTCTCTGTCAAAAGTGCACAGACTTAATTAATGTCTTTACCACTCTGTGAGTGGTTGGAATACCCATGTGTGAATAATGTAGGCTAAGTAATGTCACACACAATGCTGAGACTCGATGAGAGTGGGCTTTTAATGTTAAAGTTGGCTTGGTCACTTCAGGCAATCAGTAATGCAGATGGGTTGAAACTGTAATGAAATGTTATCTGCTTCTGAAGTTAAAATCATTTTGCCAGGAGATGAAAGTAACTGGTAAATCCTTTTGGCATAAAAGAAGAGATGGTACCCTTGTCAACCCCCACTGTCTTCAGTAAAAGCATGCTCTCCAAATATGTATTAGGCATGTTCTTTATTAGTAGTATGCTCTAAATCTCTTTAATGCTGATTAGTTTATGTTCTCTTGTCCAGATGATTGTAAGACCATAATGAACCTCAAAGTATGATTTATGTAAATGTATTGGATTGCAAAGACTCACTGTTCATAGGACTTTAGAATATACTCAATAAGAAATGAGTCAACATGTGCAAGTCATTATTTGTAGTGTTCTCGAATGATCCATGAAATCCCTTCACTGGATCTGTAGGAGAAACGTGGTCACTGTCTTCAGAGCTGCAGTCTGTAAAGAGGAGCATGACATCTGTTATACATTGAAGTGGAAGTGGTGAGGACAGCAGGAGCTGCAGGCATAAGGGGTAAAGATTTCAGCTGGATGGCACCAAAGGATACTGAAACATCTCCTTCTAAAGGGCTGATGTTTCAAGTGGATATGATTAATGCTGTGTTATTTGACCATCCTTTAAAAAAACCAACCAAACAAATCCATGAAATTTTTAAGAAATTCATGTGAAAAAATGAACCAAATTATTAATTTGCCTGTTGTGAAAGACTAATCTTTTGACAGATTAAGCAGAGGAAATAGAAAAACAAATGAACAAATCAAATCCCAAAACCAAAATCAGCTTTACACTAATAAAAAGACTTCTTTGAAAACTTACTGTGCCTTTTTTCTTGCTTTCTACTTTCTTTTTAAAAGTTTAGTGACATCTACACAAGTGTGACAAAAATCATCCTACGAGACAAGAAAAAATTATGGAAAATCATGTGCAATATGCATCCCTATATCTGTAAATTTTAACTGGAATTTATTTTGGGAGCTTCTAATCTCTTTAGGATAGCTCTTAATCTTGCCTTTCCCAAGATAAACATAATTTATCTGCTAAACTAAAAGACCTCCTGAATATTTGTGTCAGAATGATACTATGAGGCTTACTCGAGCATAAATCCTTTTCATTCACTGAAATACTCTTGCAGTATTTTGATAACCTTTTCTTAACTAAGTCCCCTGTACTTCTTGTACTCCAGCAGACTTGATTTTCACCTATTTTCAAAATGGAATAGCTCAAATAATAGGCTATTTCTCTGGATTACCAAATTCTATCTGTATGGCTAAATTAACAACATTTGTCAGCAGTTTTCACTTCTTAAAATATCTATGAATTGTAATTATGTGCATGATTCCATATTTGTAGTTTTCTGCAATCAATATGTTATTTATTTTGGATTTCATTCCAAAATGTGTATTTTTATTTTTTTTTTGTCGGATCAGGGAATAAAATTCTCTATTTCAGTTCATAAAGTGTTAACAAGTCCACTAGGTTACTTCTTAGGTAATAAAGGAGCAGAGTAAAATCCGTGTTTGAGAGAAGAGCTGGTGAATAAGGAAGATTTTTCTGCCTAGAGCAAATAATTGATGTATTAACTGAGGAAGTAGTGTAATACCAAGGAAAATTGTTTCAGATTGTCGCTACCATAAAAAAAATCTGTCTTTTTAATGATCCACTAATGACTGGTTTAGCTTCAGTCACCTGAGAAATATATTTTTAGACCACTAAACACTCTGTGAATTTTTTTTTTCTTTTTGGTACTGATCCAGGCCAGAAGTTTTAAAAACTGTGATAGACTCATTCCTAATTCCCTTTACAGAATTTGTTATCTTGCAGAAAATGTTTTGCTTGATTATTGTTTGAAACGCCTGTTATTTTACCTTTATAAGTAATTTAAATTATCAATGGAGAGCTTAATTTAAAGAAAAAGGTGTTCCAAAATGGTGATATATTCCTGTGTGGATTTTCAAGGAAATTTGATCTTTATGAAAGCACATTATCATGCTGTACCTGATAATCAGTGTGCAATACTTCCAGCTTCTTTATATTATCCATGAAATTTCTTTATAAAAAAAAGTCTAAATATTCACAGGTGAAGGTTGCTAATGATACAAATATCTTCTTGGTCAGGCAAATAATTCTGGCACTGCATGAAATACATGTTGATATAGAATCATCAAAGAATATACTCAGTTCTGTGTCTGAGTAGTACCCAAAAAGGAAGTGAAAATGTGACTTAAGATAACTTTTGTGTTTGAAACTCATGAACATACAGGAAAGGTTTGGGGGAGGGTTGTGGTGTTTTTGTTTGGTTTTTTTGTTTGGTTTTGGGGTTTTTGTTTGTTTGATTTTTGTTTTTGTTTTGGTTTTTGTTTGGTTTTGTTTTGTTTATTTGTTTGTTTGGGTTTTTAGATTGACAATGTTAATGTTTTCTTAAAATGGAGTTCTTGTACTTCACATTTGTCAGTGAACACAATAGTGAGCAGCATTTTTCACTTTGCCACTTTGCAGTATTCCTTCCCTGAGCAGTGAAGATAAACATGTGATGCAAATATCTTCTGTCATAAAAATGTATGTATTTTTTTAAGTCTGTGATCAAAAGCTTTCCATCAAAAATAGAAAATAGTTCTTTAGTCTTTGTTTTCCTGCCTCTTAAATGCTTGCAGCCCCAGGCTTCTGTGCAGATTGCTTTCTAGGAGATTCCTTTGTCTCATTCCTTGCCATTTTGGTGTCTGGTTTTTTATTTAACTTTTATTCTTGAAACAGCTGTCTCCTCACATGTGCTAGATAACCCCCATAATCTTTGCTTCTTAAAAATCTCTCCATAAAGCCTGCTTGTCTTAAATAGCCTTCCAGATTTCTTTCTCTGTACACCCACAGCACACCTACCTCCACATTTTCTTAATATTCTCAGGTGACAGCATAAGTCTAATAAAGCATTGTAAACAAACTTGGTAGTATAAACTAAGTTCTGTGACTTAAGGTCTAAACCTACTAGAACAATGGTCTGTTTTTTTTCCCATAACGCTGCAGACATACAGGTATGTGAAGTGTTAGTATTTTAATCATTTTGGTATTTGATGTATACATACAGGGAAAGTCTTTGAGTAAAAAGGCTGTCTTTCCTTAGCCTTTAAGTGTTTATTCAGATTTCATAGTATTTGGGAGTGCATACAGTTGCAAAATCCAGACTTTGTGCTTCAGCAACTGGGATTAACTCAGTGGGTTAGAGCATGGTGCTAATAATGCCAAGTTTGGATCCCTTGAGCCATATGCTGAATGGATGGACTCAGTGATCCTTGTGGGTCCTCTACCAACAAATCTGGAAATAAATGTTTTGGGTATTACTACTACCGCTATTATCGCAATTTGAAACTTTGTCCTAAACATGGTTAAAAGGTCAGGGGTATTCAAATACAGAAAGGTTAATTCTTCCTGTCCTAGGAGTGGATAGGAGTGCTCAAAGTCAAACAGTGAGTTAGAGAAAAACTGGCAAGCTGATCCATTAATGTAAAACCAACAAAAACATAGTTATTTAAAACAACAATAAATGATGTTTTCTTCATGGAGGTAAACAATTTAGTGTTTCACAGAGTGAGCAACGAGGTGTGACCTTGACAGACAGGTTCACAGAGCTACTGTATACTGTTTACTATCCCATTTTATTAGAGGTTTTAGCAACATACAGTACATGCTCAAAATGTTAAAAGAGGAGGTGAAAATGACTGTCCTTTATTAAAAGCTGTCTTCCTTGCACCACAAACTACACTAGGGAGGCAGTAAAGATTGTTTTGTAATATTAAAACAGTGGTGTGTGTGTGCATGTACATGTGTATAACTGTGTATAAAATAATGCAGCATCCTAGATTGTGCAGCTGGAGCAGGCATTCTTAAATAACTTGATGTTAAGGACCAATAGAGCTCTTTATCATAGGGATTTGCTAAAGTGAAATAGTAGCTAATCAGTTTTTCTGTGGACACCTCTGTGAGATTTATAGTCAGAACTCATAACAGTAAAGACGAAACAAACCTGGGGCTTTTCACCTTAAGTTTCATAGAATTGATTTGGTCTGGCAGATCTGGATTTCAATCCACTGTTGTTTGAAGGGAGAGGGAGAATGAACAGAGGAAATTATGATGGCTTTTCAGTCCCCTCTTAGTGCCATGGCATCCTAGAAGATCATTCTTGGTTATGTGATTTAAGGGTGACTCTGCAACCCTTCTTCCCGTGTGGTGAAAAAAATCTTTGACCCAAAGCATCCCTTGTATTCCTATAATTATTATTGTAGAGGCCTGTTCCAAAAATGTAAGAGACTTCATGTATAACTGCCATAAGTGATGAAAATAGTTTTCAGAAGATCTCACTGACTCTCTAGACATTTTGGTCTGCAGTAGATATTGCATTAAAACCCATCATTTTTGGCTGAAATTCTGTCATCAAAACTTGCACTATTTTATTATCATTACCTGGCCTAAACTAATTAAGGATTTTTCATAGAAATTGGCATATTGCTCATGCAAACTAATTTATATTCCACATGTGCAAAGTTATAAAATTATTTTCAAAACAAATAAGTATATTGCAGAGTAATGAATGACTTTGTAAGGTATCTGCACAATGGGCTAAACTGTTGGCTTTGCATTCCATATTCCAGATGCAAATCTGTCTACTTCATAGATGAATCAGTGGTTCATGCAAACCAGTACTCAAGACTTCAACATACATTTGAATTTTGCTCTGTTTTCTTTTTTTGTAGTGGAGAGGCAGTTGGTATTAAAGGATCATCTATGCATGAAGCTCAAGCTAGTCAGCCAATGGTCCTAGCAGAATCCTTGTGTAAACAACATGAACATAAACATGGACAAAAACGTGCAATTCTGGAATTCAGGGTAAATTGAGTGAGAATTTTACAAATTTGACAAGTGATTTAACAGCAGCTGCTGATACTGGTGATACAAGCCAGCGCAGTGCAAGACTTTGGCCACAAAGCAGCAACCTGTGAATTGCTGAGCTGTTAGTCTGGAGAAAAAGAAGACAATTTGAAAGAAAAAGAAGCACTAAAAGCCTTAAAGTTCAAAGGGGAAGGAAAAAAAAAAAAAAAAAAAGCAATGTAGATATAGACAAGATTAATGGAATTTTTTTAAAGGCTGAATAGATAAGCTTTTGAGCTAGATGTGTTTCCAGTTAGTGACAACATTGCTGAGATATTTTTCGTGATTTCCAAAGTCATTTATTCACTATATCTTATGCAAACATTACCTCCTGGAAGCTTGAAAGAGAAAAAAAAAATATTTACCATTTGTTCCCCTCCATCATGCATGCAGATTTGTTCTTTTATTGTGCGGATGCTGGCATTATTTATTTTCTTTTTTTTAGAAAAAAAAAACCATCGTTGAAGTATTTGTTTTGGAAAAAAAAAAAACACATATAAAGAATCACATGGACTTTGCTAACAGGTATGAGAAATTATATTTAAAAAAAGGTTGGTCACAAGTTAGGCCCAAGGATATTGTCATCCTCCCTTAAAATCAACTGCTTAGTTACAGTAATTATAATCTGACATACAAGATTATATTGAAAGATAAAAACATGGAATTTTTATAGAAGGGATCTATTGCTACATCCCATTTTTGAGTTTTTTTCATAGATTTGCTGTTGCAAAACACTTTATTGTCTTCCATTTTTGTGCTCCTTACAGAAAAATTCTCTTTCGTGGTCTTAACCTGCATTTGAAAAAGCAAGCAGAGTGACCAGGACTCTCATACTGCAAATGCAGCCTATGGAGGTTGGGGAGTGCAATCGTTCCAAGAGATTCCTTGCAGAAAAGTTGATTATGTCATGTCTTAGACCAGTATTACCAGTGGCAAACCTAGCAGAATCACTGCAGTAACCTATCATACTGCATCAGCAAAAGTGAGATTGTGAAAAATACTTGTCTAGTTTTAGTGACTACTGTTGATAAGAATTAAGGAATAGTTGAGGTCATGAAATGCATTCAGAGGATAGCTTGGCAGTCAGAGATATGATGTAATCTGCTCACAAGACTTCCACCTAACAAATGGAAAGAGAAGCCTGGGGGTTTTTTTGTTTTGTGTTTGGTTTTGGGTTTTTTGTTTGGTTTGTTTTTTCTTTTGTTTTTGTTTTAACTATGTATACAAGGGAAATATTCTAAATGCCTGTTCTTTCTATAACCCAGCAAGATTGATTTTTTAAACACACCAATTATCCAAATATTTTGCTAAAACTTGTTCTTTCTGGGATGTCAAATTTTATGTGACATTTATTCAGTATCCTTGTAGAGCAAAGAGGAGAGCTTTATCAAACTCATCTCATTTGGCGCTCTGGCAGTTGCATATTTGGACTGATTAAAAGTATTAATAAATTTAGATGAAAGAATTGATAAACAGCTATCCATCTGCAGTTTTCTTGGCATTAGGCACAGATAGGTTATATCTGCAATTCCCCGGTCCACACTGTCTATCCTTTTTAATTCTGTCCTATCTGCTGACATTTGAAACAGCTGTTACAGCCTGAAGTCACAAAAAGAAAGATGTTACTAAGCATGGATGCTTTCCAGTCCAATTGAATTTATTTTTTGTAGAATTAGCTAAAAACTTAAGTCTGCAGAGAGATCACTGATCAGTTGACTAAGTTGTGATTAATGTGTTAGAAAAACCTGTTTGCTAGCCCTTGAGTTCATGCACTGAATGATTTAAAGTCACAACTCTTTCCTCAGAGGGAAAAGTTCCATTCACGAGCTTGCAATGAAGCTAGAAATGTAAACTGTGATGCAAACTGTTTAAAAGAAGAAATTGGAAGGTTGAAATCAGTACTCACAATTTTCCCAAAGCTGGGCAAGTTCTCTGAGATTCCACCTAGGGCAACATGTTAGAAGAAGTTCCATGTACAATGACAATCTTACCTAATATGGGGCTGGAATGTCAGTTTGTGTGGGCTGTGTCTTTAGATCTTGAAGGAGCAAAGACTAGAAGGCATTTTAGTCCAGATCATCTTTTCTGGCATTACTGAGTCCCGTTGCCAATGAAGCATAAGAGATTACAGGAGGTTATAAGAGCCTGATGAAGTCACTGAAGAAGATTACATATTGAAATGGACAGTAAGTGAATTTTAAGTGGTTGGTTGATGGCTTACTATATGAAGACTTTTTTTATTGGTTTTCCCATTAGTAGAAAAGTAGACAGGCAAGACATAAAAGGGCATGCAAAAATATACAACAAATGTTAGAGGGAAAAAAACCCCAACCCCTAGAAATTTATTCCCCTTAAGAAAAAAAAATAAATTAGAATTACAGTTAAAAAGAATAATAAGGAAATAGGTAGCCATGATGGTACTTTACTTTAAAACTTCCATTTTGACTTTTCTACCCTTATTTAGTTTCTAACTGCCTTTACAAATGCTATAGATGGTTAACATCTCAAAACAATATTTAAAATACAGCCCTAAAAGGTGAAAGGCTTAAGAGGCAGATATATCTTTCACTACTGCTTATATTAAAAAGAACACAATTTTTGGCTTTCATAGCTGATGGCAGTTCTACCTGAATGAAATTTTCACCTCACCATGTAAAATTGGAAAGTCCCTTCTTTGTACTGTATTTCTAAGGGTTCTCTTAATATCTCAAAGCTGCACCTTCTGTTGCATGCTGTAGCATTTGAAATGTTGAAATATAATCTCTACCATACTTTACTAACAAGTGTAAACTAAGGATGGAAGGAGTGAAGGGTTTTGTTTTCATGTGAATTGTGTCTAGATTGTTATACTGCATACCTGCTGGAACTTCACCTTAATTTCTTATAAAAAATGTCTGAAAGCTACAAGAAGAAGTTCATAAAAATAGTTTTAGAGCACTGCTTGTCATGATGTTTATGACTGACTTAAGGACTCTATTCTTGCAGAATTTTCCTGATGATACAAAGCAGACTTTCCACATTGAACAAGTTTTCATGTCTGCCCCAGTCTTCATCTAGTATGTCAACACAATGCATTTTAGGAGTAGTGAATATTCAAGAGTTTTTCCAGTTATTTCTGTAGGTATGTGAACAATGCACAGCCATTACAGATCTTGCTTTCATTATTACCTGTACATGTGAGATGTCAAATATCTGTGTGCTATATGGTATACAGACTAGGGAAGTACAGTGTACAGTAGCTTTCAGAGAAAACTGATGGAAAGCTTGTTCTGAAGCCAAATGCCTCAAACCCCTTTGATTGTCCAAACTACTGGTAAAGCTTTTGTTTTAACGGTGTATAGTATAAATACAATATATTTGGGTTGCACTAATGTGATTATACTTTGTGAGAGAAAGGAGACAATGTGTAGCCTTTTGAAGAGGAGGAAGGCAGAAAGGTTATTGCTGATGGTTTATGGTAGTGGAAGCCTGTAGTGATGGCTTTGGATATTTTCCCCACCTTCTTGTTTTCTATTCCCCCCAAAAAATCTTACAGTCATACAGGTGTGTGCATTTTTCTCATGGTCATGGATTAAGACATTTGACAATCTATAGAGTCACTTAATCTACAGTTCAGAGGGGAAGAACTAGTATTCTCTTTTCTGGCCAATTTACAGTCTTTATCTCCCACTTATCAAGAAAAATTATATATCTGTATATCTATTTCACCTAAGGCTTTAGCTAAATTGCTCCTTGTAAGTCAAGTGGCTTACAAGGTCACAACCAATGAAGGTTTTCTAAGGGAAAGGTAAGAAAGCTCTCTAGCTCCTTGCCAAATGGCTAAAGCATAAGCATTATGTAAGGAAACTTGTGCAAAT
>VXAU01002827.1:46600-91163 GCA_013399695.1 Formicarius rufipectus
TTTTTTTTTTTTGGTTTTTTTTTTTTTTTTTTTTTTTTTTTTTGTTTGTTTTGTTTTGTTTTGTTTTTGTATTTAATGCTTGGCAATACATAAAATATTTACATGTCAAACTATGCTTTCTTTGGTTTATGAATAATAATTTCTAAAAACCCTATGGGAAAATACGTAGAAACATTACAAAATATACAATGTATAGAAATTGTTAGACCTTAATGGATCCTATTCCCACTGACTGAAAGGAGATTAAATTTCTATAAATATTTGTTCAACCAGCTTTGCATCCTCCAGTAGGAAATATTTCTGGATCTGTGTAGGTAGGGTATGCCCAGGCTTCATAAGCTTTAATATTAGAAAGAATTTCCTTATGTCTAATCAAAGTGTCTCTTGATGTAATCCAATAGTCCTTGTTCTATTAGGAGGGATCAGAGGGAAGAGTATAGTCTCTTATTTTTAGTTACATTCTATAGAAATGAAAAATGTTGTCAGTCTTTACCCTTCATCTTCCATATTCATAGTCCATGTTTTCTAAACCTCTAATTTGTTTTGGCTTCCTCCCTCAGAACCTCTCTTGTTGCTTTGCATTTGTATTGCAGCTGGATTACCAACAAAACAAGTAATTGTTCCTTTGTTTGACACTGCTGTCCTCAAGCTGGACACAGTTCTTCCAGAGCTGATTAGAGAATGAAAAAATACCTCATAAATCTTTTGCTTTGCACTTTCAATATGGTGAGGATCTGTTTCATAACACAGATCACATAACATAGAAGAGACCTGTGTTCATCTTGTCCTCTACTGAAAGATTTTTTCTGAAAAGAAACCAAGCAAAAACAATCGAAAGGAAACAAACATTAAAACCTTCCCAAAAAGGAGTACTAGGGCTGTTGTCATCTTGTTTTAATAAATTACACTAATCCTACTGAGGATTAATTCCTGCAGTTGTCTTTACTGAAAAACATCTTATTTCTAGGCTGTTTCTTCAATGCATTAAAATTGTTTTGAATCATGTCTCTCTGTGTTTTCACTTCTAGTTTGATGTTGTCTGCTCTGATATAGGCATGTTCTCCATTAACGAAGTTGTTAAACAGTATTAGTCTACAAAACACCTCTATGGTATCAGTTAGTTGTGTCCATTCTACATCAGACTACATACTTAGATCTATAAGTAAAAGAATTGTAATTTTGTCTATTCTAATAGGTGGCAATAAATGAAGTCTAGTACAGGTAGAGCATTGCTGTCACCAATGGATGGATGAAACCAAAATGAGCTGGACAGTGCCCAAATCAAGGAATATCTCCGTAAAGTTACTAAGATTTCTTATGGGGAAAGCTACTAATCAGTAGGCTTAATGTGATAAAACACAATGCTGCAAAGGCAGAACAGCTCCTGTCCTTTCTTTCCTTCTCATGTCCCTTAACTGCTGTCTTCTTCACTGCCTCCGTGCTGGATCTCACTGTCCTCTACATTTTTAAGTACTTAACTACTGCACAATACTGCCATATCCAAATATCCTGGATGGATTATTCAAACTACAATATCGTTGTGTATTTTCTCTCTTTTCAGTCTGAGAACTACAGAAAAAGCACAAGTTCTTAGGTGAAAGAACTGGATTTCAAAACAGATGGAGATATATACCACACTTATAGTTTTTCTAAAAACACCACTGATATGCAGAATGAAAATCTCATTAGTGTTTGTGTATGTCTCAGAGACAGAATGATGTATATTTAGTTACTGTTATTAGTATGTATCACTAGTATGTAGTAAGGTATAATTATGTATAATGTGTATTACTAATTACATTCATCCTTCTAATGTTAGTTTTGGGTAAAATCAAGTGAAGAATCAATTTACCTTTTTCTTTCTTTCTTTCTTTTTTTTTTTCTTTTTTTTTTTTTTTACCACACATAAAGAATAGATATTTTCATGTGAGTTTTATTAGTACAATATGTTAAAACTTTAGCTTGGCTACTCAATCAGCATAAGTATGTGGTAGTATTTTAACTGGCTATTGTACTGGTTATTTACACAACGTCTTTAAGTGGATTATCCTTCAGTTGTTCAGTCTTAAAGATGTTTCTTTTCAGTTTATGAATTCTGTGTTAGCAGAATGCAGGAGACAACACATGGCATTTCAATACACGGGAGTACTGTATTTTGTAATCACAAGAAATACAAAGAATAAGGTCAGATTTAGTTCATTACCATTAATCAAACCATCACCAGCAGAATCTGCCTCTCTGTGTGATTGCAGCATTGGGATGCTGACAAGCAAGCACCAAAGATCACAAGATTCTTTTTGGTTTGATTTTTTTTCCCTTCCATCTCCTCTCTTTACCCACAGACACTACCACAGGGACACCAGCAATATCAACAACAACAACCGTGGAAATCCGGAAGAGCAGTGTTATGACAACGGAGATCACCTCTAAAGTGGAGAAAATCCCCACCACAGCCACTAGCAGCACCACTTGTCCTTCCGTTGAAACCGAGGAAGAGAAAGCAAAAAGACTGCTCTACTGCTCACTATGCAAAGTCGCTGTCAACTCTGCCTCACAGCTGGAGGCGCACAACAGTGGTGAGATAGAGCAGTGCCTGCTTTCTTCCTTTTTTTTTCTTTCCTTCTGTCTCAAGAGCGCTGCAATTATCTTCCCCTCAATAGATTAGATCTCTTGCAGCAGGGGACAAAGAGGTGGCAGAAAACTGGCAATTACGTGGAATTCATTAACTGTTAAAGGATAAAAATGACAGGCAAAGAGGCTTTCATGAAGGGAGAAGAAAGGAATTTTATTGCATGCAAGTTGCATATTTTCTCACATTCTAGCTTTTGCAACCTCAAAACCTTATAGAGCTAAATGACAGCTCTGCTTCATTACCTTTGGTGTTAAGAGTTTGTATAGTATGGCTTATGCCAGCTAGCAAACTGAGTATGAATGCCAGTAGCTTTGTTTGAAATCTAACAAATTAAGGCTGAAAGAGGGCACATCAGTCAGAGTTCAATGATGGGAGTTAGAGTTCTTAGCTCTGTATTGTCTGCTAATAAATAACTCACTAAAATTATGTATATTTTTCCTTTGTTTTCATCAACTGAAAGCAGCTACTGCATGAGAGTTGAGGGGGTAATTGTCTACCTCTATCTTTCTTAATTTTTAAACCTTTTCCTGCTATTAGAGTTAATAACATCAATAAGTTCCCGTAGAAGAGAGCTATCACTCACAGTCACTCTTTAAAGACCTTATTGATTGGCTGTGTGGTGAGTGGGATTTAAAAACACCTAGAAATTCAGTATGGTGGTAATGACTGCTTATAACCACCCTTCAGAAAGCTTCTGATTTTGGATGTCAAGGGTTACCTACCATCAAGGGTAAATAGAGTTAAGAGACAGAAAGAATCTTAGATTTGAAATGAAGATATGGTGATGATATACCTAGAGCAAAATGATCAATGGTTTTATGATGTAATTAAAAAAAAAACAAAAAAACACAAAAAAACAAAAACACAACAACACAAAAATCCCCTTGGCATGTCTATGGAATTCACTTAAATTAAAAAGGAAATTATAATTTGTTGGTATTCATGAGAAACAAAGCCTAATCACTTTTGAATGTTTTTTGCTGTCAGCTGGTGAAAGGTCAACTTCATAAATCTCTACCCTTTTAAACTATTTAACTTCATATGAGGGTCAGACTCTAAACATTATTCTGATCAGGCTGAGAGCCAAAACACTGTTCTGAATATTTAAACACAACCCTCCATTGCTGCCTATGCTGATAAACTGTGTGTGTGCTCACACACATGCATGCTTATAGAAGCGTCTGTGTGGATGCGTATAGCAATTATCAGTGGAACGGCAGTTCTGTACACAGTACTAGTCCACTATCATCACAGACTACCTGCATGGAAATCAATAATGTAAGCAATTGTTCAGTCTGAATAAAGGTACAGCAACAGAACAGCAAAGTTGCTCTCTATTCAACCTTTATTTAAAAAGAAAAAAAAAAAAAAAAAAAAAAAAAAAAAAAAGAAAAAAAAAAGTGAGTGCATTTTTCTCACATGCATGTTTCTCTGTTTCTCGCATGTTTTGGCTTCTGTCCAGGCCATCAAGGATCCATAGGTTCCTGCCAGGAACCTCTGCCCCTTTCTGGTTTAGAGACTAATTAGTTAATTGCAGATTTAATTGTAAACCACCTAAGACATTCTGTTTATCAATCTGTTCAGGAAAGCTACAAATCAAAGCCAACTACATCTTTAATAGCCAAGTTACTCTTCCTTTGCAACTACAATTCAGGTCTTATTAGCTGCAGGAGTTAATGAGATATGTCACACCCATTTAACTTCACATCAGGATACCTGATCGTGCTGCTACTTTGTGGTGTGGCTGCTTTGTTTTAGCGCATTATCTATAGGTATGCAATTTAGTAAGTAAGTATCAAATGTGAAATACTGTTACATTAGTATGACTTTGATACAGACCAACACAAGCGTAGCATGTGACACCAAGCCGAGGTTCATATGATTTTATTTTTAAAATAAATTAAAACAATGAATGCAACCCAGTGGCCATAGTTGTTTCTGTTTCCCATTTCTAATGTTTCCAGGGACTAAGCACAAAACTATGCTGGAAGCTCGGAATGGAAGTGGAACCATAAAAGCCTTTCCCCGGGCAGGCGTAAAAGGCAAAGGACCTGTGAATAAAGGAAACACAGGCCTTCAGAACAAAACATTTCACTGTGAAATATGTGATGTGCACGTAAACTCTGAGACACAACTGAAACAGGTACTCAGCTAGCTTGCAGAGTGAGACTCCTTGGCTGTTCTTTGTTTTCATGGTGGTTCAGAACCAATACAGTCAGCATGTGTCAATATAGCAGTTTGTGTCCAAGTGGAGCTTACAGATTTTGTCCTTTGTACTTGGCTGTCATGCTGTGTGTTTTGTTTTGGATTTTCCCTTGCATGGAATATATTTTCTCAAAAGCTCTTGATTTTACATATGTTTTAGAAAGTTATAGAAGGTCTATGCTGCAACAGGTTACAGCTTTCTTTAGCATACTAGAACTGTCATGATCTAATAAATCCTGCCATTTAGTGTACTGCATGATATGTGCCTGGACAAAGATGTGAAGATGGATGCAGCAAATACTTTCACAGAATAATGAACAACCTGCTTAAAAATGTGAGATGGAAAGCATTTCTAATGTTTTTTATCTGTGTTTCTCAGTAACTGAGAAGCATTACCTCTAAATTGCAATTACACTAAGTTTTGTTCAGTCATTCTTCAGATGATCAAAGCCTTCTGAAAAATACTTAGTTTAATTCCATATGCTTTTTGGAATTAAATACTTGTTAAAGAACTTTACAAGAATGAAGAGAAATCCACTAATGAACAATAGCAATACCCGTTTTCTGCTTTCAGGGAAAAAAAAGGTCCAGTTCTTGTGTGTTTTCTTGTGACAACTCTCTTGAGAATGAAAATCAAAGTAAAAATATTTTATGGTTTGGAAAAGGTCCTTCTGAAAAAAGGTCCCTTACTTCTAATACCACAATAAAGTCCATGTAGAAGGATACTTATAAAATCTCACTGATCTTATGAAGAAGATAATGGATTTTTTTTGTGTTATTTTTTTGTTTTTCTTTTTGTTTGTTTTGTTTTGTTTATTTGTGTGTTTTTGTTTTGTTTTGTTTTTTTTTTTCCATTGTCACTTCATTTGATATGTAACCATCTTAAAAAGATCTCTAGGCTCCTTAGGGATTTAGATAATTTTGTAACTTTTTTTCCCTGAATATGGGATGCTCTACTATCTGAGATTCTTTGAAAACTTTCTGTTAGCAGTGGATTGAATTTGATGGGTGCTTTATAAAGAGAGAGAAGCTTTTCAAAGGCTTCTGTCTTTATCTTGATCAGATTCTGTTGAACTTAGAAAAGATGAGAAAATCATTGACTACAGTGGAAGCAGAGTTGAACTGAGCACTGCTAATAATCATGGTCCCAATATGTTATGCATAAAGGATCATTAATATTGCAACAGATCCTATTCCCTTTCATTACTGAATTTGTCAAAGTGACATTGTTGTGGAGAGCAGAAGCCCTTAGTATTGGAGCAGTAACCTTGTGTGAAGCAGAACCTGGAAAGAACTGTTAAGGAACTATCACTCTTTGTTTTCTTTTCCCCCCTGCCAAATGTATTTTAACAGCACATAAGCAGTAGAAGGCACAAAGACAGAGCTGCTGGGAAGCCACCTAAACCTAAATACAGCCCTTACAACAAACTTCAAAAGGGAACACATCCTCTAGGGGTAAGTTAATCACTTTTTGGTTTGACTTTTTTTTTAATCCTGATGAGTAGGATTTTTAGAAAACATAAGTGGAAAATGTTTGAAAAGAGAGGAATAGTGTGTGTCATGGGAGTCTATAAGTACTTGCATGAGTGAATAGAAGTCCGAAAAGGGCTGTTTTGTGTACTTTGATGGGTGTTCATTACAACCTGTGGGCCCTTGTTTCTGTAGCTACTCTGAATTAACTCAGAAAAAAACCTTGTTGCAAAGGTCATTAGAGAGCAAGAGATGAAAAAAATTTCCAGATGTCAAAAGGGATTTTTCCAGTTTTCATCATGGACAATAATGATGAAATAACTGAGTAAAACTCTATAAAACCTTCATTCCATCCTTATTTAGAAAACTGCTCAGTTAAGAAGTGAAACCATATTAAAAATCTGTCCTTTCTTTCATTCTGCTCAGTTTCAGGATGGTTCTGGTCACATTTTCAACTGCCAGGATAAACCATCTGAAATACCATTCTTACTAACTTCAAAAGCTGAGAAAAAGGTTTACATTTTAATAAAAAAAAAAAAAANAGTTTTAAATTTTAAAAAAAAAAAAAAAAAAAAAAAAAAAGGCTCTCTAGGATGCTGCCATTAGAGAAGAATCAGCTTATATTGTGGGTGGGATACTGAAACACCTGACTTTTTTTAAATAAGTCCATCAGATAAACTGCATTAATATTTTATCTGCTGTTTTTTGAGGGATTTAGATGGTTTGGCAGAGGGAGGATGTTGGTTCATTGGCCTCATAGAGATTAGCCCCTTATGTCCTATCTTCTCTAATGCAGGCTGAATGTGGAGCTTTTTTATCTGTCAAAACCCATTTTCTTTTTGAGTGAAACCTCTTTTCTTGGCAACATAAACATGTTGGGGCAGCCCTCATGAGTGGTCTATTCATGCACGAGTCAGTAGTGGGAGAATATAGTGCACCACACTGGTAGATCCTCTAGCCAGTAGGGGAAAATAGCCAGTAATCCACCAGAAAGATCAAGGTCTCCAATACACATAAACCATACTGAAAGAAATAGAAAATATGTAGTGAGGTAAGTAGGATATGGAATCATTGAAGGCTTTCTAACAGGATTGTTATTCCTTTAGGAAATTCATCGTTTCCCAGAGGATGAAAGCAACTGTTTAATTACTGTTGTTGTACACAGTTCCCTGTTTACCAATTTGTGTGATGGTGATTTCTGAGAACTCCAGCCAAGGTTCAAGACCATTTAGTTGCTGCATAGATAAATAAAAGCCTTTTTCTCCTCCCTCAGTCCCAATTGCTCACAATATACAAGTCGGACCAGAGGGAATCAAAGAGGCAAAAGGGGTTTAAGAAGGAGAGAACAAGTTAGGAATAAATGAACACATATGTGGAGTAGAATGGAGGCTACACTAAGAAAGGAGAGACCAGTTCTCCATTTAGTCTTTTTGGATTTGAATATAAAATCTAACAAATCAGTTCACCTGAACTGCAGAATGGCACAGCAACAAGCAGAAGATATGTTAATTTCACTTTTAATGTAAGTGTTTTTGATGAGCTTTCTTTAGTTTTTCTTTACTGTCTGTCCTTAACTGAAACCAGGACACTTCCCATTAATTTTTCAAATCATTTGCTGTCACTGTAGCTGACTTAATTGGAAATGAAACAAATAATGGCTACTTTACTCTGAATGTTGACCTGTGTGATAATTAGAGGTTTGAAATGAAGATGCAAGGTACTGTATATGCTAAATATTATTAGTTTTGCAGCTACCTTGAAATCAGGACCATGTTGGTAGAGTAACTAAAAAGCTATCTAACTTCATTAGAAGTACTTAATTCCTCAAAAAATGGTAAGAAAGTCCTGGCTTTTTAATAGAAACAGTCACATAAGATCTTTGTTCTTCATGACAAAAAGTGTGTGAGCATCACTGAATTGTTTGTCTGCAGAGATAAAAAATTAGTACATTTTCATAGCTTTTATATATGAAAAACTTAATATGTTTTCAATATAATTTCTATTGCTTTAGCTAGTCTAGATTTGCATGCTTAAAAAATAGAAGTTTTATAAACTCCTACAGTGCTATTTCAGAGTTCAAGAAATCTTGTAATCTTGGGGCTTACTTGCTATTTCTTCAAGCCACAAGTGTCCAGCAGGCATCAAACACTACACTGGAGAGAAAATGTTATCAGGCATTTCTGAAATAAAATAGCTCTTACAAAAAAAACACCCTTCACTGGGAATACTAGCCCACAAAGTACTCTGTACTCAGGATTAATTTTCTTGTATTTTTTTTCTCTGATTTTTGTTTGTTTGTTTGTTTTTGGTTGGTTGGGGGTTTTTTTTATTTTTTGGGGTGTTTTTTGTGTCTGTTCTAAATAAGGCTGAAAAAGGTATTTACTAAAAAATGTAAGGAAGGAGGAAAAAGTCAAATGCTCAGCAAGGAAAGAAGACAGCTTGCATCAGTGGGTGTAACAGTGATCAAGGAAAAGATCAGATCTTTGCTTTTCACAGGGACCACGGGGAATTTTATATCTAGCATCTATTATATCCTCTGTAAGAGAATTAGAGAATTTAGTTCTATCTGAGTATTTCTCCCAGAGCCTTAAAGAACCTGGAAGCCAGCAGATTTGCCAGTGGGTACTGGAATTAATAAAACTCCTTTATCAATATGGCTGGTAAAGAACAGACTGACTTTTTAGAATGTGGTGAGAGTGTAAAGGTGAAACTCACTGGTGGTTCATGCCAGAGTACTCCTGTCCTTACTTTCTGGTTATTCATTCACCAGGATACTGTTGAAAATGTCAGAGTGAAGTGCAAGGGTTTGAAAAACCCTTTCAATTCAAGGATGAGAAATTGTATTTACCTGTAAGTGAGAAGTGTCCATACTTACATTGAGATGTACCATGGCATGGTCCATATATTCATATTCTGTATATTCAATACTACATAACCAATTTTATGTTCTTCCCAAAAGGCTTTGGTCATTCTAGGACACAGACCCACCAAAAGTCCATCAGAGCCAATGGGAACTTTTCTTTGTCAGTAAATGAGGTTTCTATTCTTTTCTCTGAGTTATATAGTCTGAACAACAAAGGTATTCAGGCTTCTGGCATTTCACTAGAAACTTGAAATCCCACTGGAAACTGCAAAAGTCTGTAGAGACTACCCTGATGTTCATTTGCATGTATATCAAATGTAAATTCTCTTAAAGAAAAAGCTGACCTCTATGAGTATTTTCAATCAGTCTGGGAAAAACTTCAGTGTTTGGGGTTTTTCCTTTCTCGGAAATTCTAAATGAGGTGTTTTCTTGGTTGTATCTGATAGAGCACAAGACTCATGATTTAAATATTTTTTCAAAAGAAGCCTCAGTGACAGAAACACAAATATCACGGTTTAGCAGCATACTAACTGATATAGGCAAGATTATTTTCTTGACACTTTAAAATGTCTGCCATGTTTTCACAATACTTTATAAGAATGAACAGTACCTTATTGAAAATCAGTTGAAGACACAGCAAAATTAGATAGGGCAGCACCCATTTACACTCATACGATATTTTCATAACCTATGCAAGATAAGATTGGTATACTTGCTCATTATTGCAAGCAGGAGCTCATGAAGAAGAGCTATCTGGAGATCTTAATTTTAAGTAGAACTTGCATTCTAATGATTAAAAGTATCATCTTAGACCAGGGAATAGAAAATGTTTTCATTCTGCTCTGCTCTATTATAAAGCTGTCCAGATGGATGCCTTTTAATTGATATTTAATTCGTCCTTTTTTAATTCTTGCAGAGTACATGCAGTTTTACTTTGGTGTAGAATGCCCAGCCCCTTTTTGGATTTGATTTGATTTCTAGTCTCATATTAAGTTATAAGTGTCAATGATAAAGTGTGAACACTGAAACTCTTTGTCCCCAACCAAATCCTTGTCCAATGGGCAAGATTGTATCTCCTATCATAAACCTGCAACTCACAGAGTCAGTAGCCACCACAAGGCCTCTCTTGCTTGATTTTACACATATAATCTTAAGTCAAGCTCCATGTCATGTAGCTAATATGAGCAAATTATGTCTGTTTGTTTGTTTTCTCTCTTCCCCACAGGTAAAATTAGTATTTTCAAAGGAACCTTCAAAGCCGATGGCTCCACGCATCTTACCAAATCCTTTAGCAGCTGCAGCAGCAGCTGCTGCTGTGGCTGTGAATTCCCCCTTCAGTCTTCGCACAGCCCCAGCAGCCACCCTTTTCCAGACTTCTGCACTTCCTCCAGCACTTCTACGACCAGCTCCTGGGCCTATACGGACCACCCATACTCCTGTGCTGTTTGCTCCTTACTGAACTCCAAACAGGAAATAATTGTACTGCAATAATTTTTCAAATCAAAAGAAACAAACAAAAAAATGAAAATCAAGAACATTGAACTATGCAGTGTTTATTTATAGTTTAAAGTATATATGAAGAGCCAGAACTTTTGATAGAGAACTGAACAAATTCTGAAAGGGGGGAATGGGCAGTATTTTCTCCAGATGAGAGCATTCCTCTTGAGCATTGATTGTTTTAGAACTGATCTCCAGCATTGACTTGTAGTGACATATAAAACTTATAAAGCCTTTTGACTGTGCATTTTGGCACATATTTCCCTGCAATGTCTTTCCTGCTTTATGAAACAACTTATAAATTTGTCTAAAGGGCATTAACTGGTTCCAATGTATATAAAATACTTTATTCTGTAGATTAAAGAAGAAGGAAAAAAAAAAAAAAAAAGAAAGAAACACTGTGAATAGTAGTACCCTTACCAATCCTCCTGCCAAGTCAGCAGTTACTGGGTATTTATCTGAACAAAAGTAGATACAATAGATGTCTTGTCAAACAGTAGTATTGTGTCTCTATCTATGCCACTAGGTTTCTAACTGAGTTGCAAAAGATAAAATGAACAAATTATGTCACTTTGGTAAGTAGTCAAAAAAGTTGACAATAATGTGAAGCTGTTCCTGGTCAGCAAAACTTGCCTTCCTCACCCGTAGAAGAATGGGCACAAAGGTAACCTAGGTTAGGGCAAAGAAAGTGATAAAAAAGATCTATTGGTGGTAAAATTAATTAAGATACTGTACACAGAATGGCTCAGACATTTATTTAATTGAGAATGTATGTGTACAGTGTGTGTTTATTCAAAAAGGATAAAGGATAGATCAGTGTTTAAGACATGCCAGTGGACAGCAAAAAATACACTTTTGTCATGAAACAGGCCTGACACTTCAGTGTTGAACAGAGGGAAGACACAAATGGGTGACACAGAGTCATAACTAGCAAATGAAAAATAGGAGAGAAATCCTGGCCTCATTTAAGTCAGTATAAAGTTATTTCTGACTGCAATGTAACCAGAATTTCATCCTGAGAATGGCACATACTCTTTTTATATCACACCAGTGGGAGTGTCTGTAGATACAGGTAATACTTTCTGCAATAGGTTTAGTCTTAGAAAAAGATTTCTTCTCTTGTTTTATTTCCTACTGATGTGATATAAAATGGCTTAATATACCTACAAAATGTAAACAGTGACACATGAAATACATATTACGAGATAACTGCACATTGTGGGTTTGGAACAAATACAACCTTTAGGATCTGAAGGGACCCTTGAATTCTGCAGCTGACCATTGTGTATGGACAGCTTAAAGCCTTATATATTTACTGTGAGGCTTAAAGGGGTTGACTGTGTCCCTTTAAAGTAAGATTTATCAGGGGTATATATAGATATATTGTATATATGTTAGAGTAAGAAAAATAACTTATAAACAGAAATTCTACTATATAAAATAATTATATAACCATTGAGTTTCACATGTGGGTCATTAAGTGGTACATAACAAACAGCAAAGAAAAAAATAGACTTCTTGAATCTGATTCTTGCTGCCTGCTTTTTCCCATAGGAAGCTGAAAAGTATCTATTAATATTATGAAGTGTGCTGCTGAGTCACATGCGACCACTCTGATGTGTAGCTAAGTGAAATGCCTACCATACATTTAGGCAGAATAAAATTTAAACCCATAATTTTAGTTTAGATGGGGAAATTATTTGAAAGACTTTATTAAAAGGCAGTAATGCAAAATATTGACTGTGTGGTTGCTATATAATGCTGCCTGTGGTTAATATGGACAGGTGGGAAATAGAGAGGGTGGGAATATACAACACTTTTGACTTGCAGTTCATCAATGAGCCTTCCATATACATTCATATTTGCCATTTTTTAAACCTCTCTGCATTTAGATTTTATAAAAAAAATGTAAAGAAAGAGAAAGAAGAGGTTCCATGGATGTCTGTGTCCAAAGAATTCCAAAGAGATTCATTTATTTATCTAGAAGTATTAAAATAAGTTCTATATTATGTATTTGTATTTCATCCAGTTTATTTGCAAACGTTTGTGCCTTGAAATGAAATGGGCTTTTGTTTATATTTAAGTCACAACTATGTAGCCATGAAAAAGATGTGATAGTGTTTTCAGGGCTGATTACCAGCTGGATTACTTTGGCCCGACTTCCAAAACAACAGTATGAGTAAGTTCCTGAAGCCAAGTTTAGACATTTAAATAACTAGGGGCTGATATTTAAAAGGGCTTTCTACTCTACAGCCCCTAGTAAAGAGGTAGTAAATAAGCCAGCCTTCAAAACCTGCTCCTAGCACTCAATTTAGAAAATGTTTCATTTTATTTGAGTATATAACATATTAAGGTTGGACTCCTTTTCCCAAAATCTTCGACTTGGTCTTTTAAGCCTGCTTTCAACTTCCATGTTTTTGCAGAAGCTGTAGTGCCAATGCCAGCTGCATTCAGATTGCTCCTTGAATAGGGCGCCAGTTTTCAAGCTGTGCTCCATGAACCACCATTTATCTCCAGAGCCTTTTGTAAGAGCCTGTGTAAGTAAGAGCTTGCTAAAGGAGCAGAGGAGGACTCACATTTTGGGAAGGTAGAAGATCGGAGCAGGCTGTCTTTTCCCAAGACAAAAATGATAAAGCATGCAGATGGGAAAACACGTGACTCACAAATAGCCTGTAGGCTCTTCTGTGCACAGCCTTCTGGTGCATGGACAGCTGCTGTACATTCTGCCCTGTTGTTGTGATGCCATCAAAATCAACAGGCTGTTCCTTGCCAAAATGTGGCCTGTGGCATGTATGGAGGCACAGTACTAAGGGCAGAGTTAATACAAATTTTGCTAGAAATAAGAGTGTCATTCCAACTACTTACATCAGCTAATTTGCAATGACACCTTCAGTATTCTTGGACCTCTTTTGTCACAGTGCTCTATGGAACAAGTTTTTGTTCACACAAGTCTCTAAATTTCAGCTGTAAACAAACTCAATTCTTTTTATGTCTCTTACTCACTACCTAATAAAGGATAAAGCCTAAATGTTAGAATGTATAGTGGATTTTCTATGCCTTGCTGTTCCACCCCCTTCTTGGTCAGTAACAAGCCAATGTACCTGGGACATCAGCACAACAGTTTTATTATATATCTGTAAAGGAAAATACTGGCACAGCAATCTGACGGGGCAAAGAGAGCTTCTGGTCAAGGGTATGTCCACAGCAGATGACAGAGGAGGTAGCAAACAGAAGACACTTTACACCTACTTGTCAATATATCCAATATGGAGAGCATTACAGAAGAAAAAAATGTCATCATATTTCATATTACAATAACACTCCAGGGCCAAGAGGAAGCCTAAAGCACAAGGAAACAGATCATTTCATCGAAGACACAGTCACTCACTGGAATTACAGTGTGAAATCAGCCTGCGGGGAAATGGCTGGGTATGAACTCAGAGAAACAAACAGGGTCAGGGATGTTTTCTTAAATTCTACTCCAAGTGTTAAAGAATGACTACTCTGTTCTGATCCAAAGAGATGATATTTTTGTGGGAGGGCTATATATATATTTATATTTTTATGCTATCTGAATTTTTCCAACTATCTCTGGCTTCAAACCTCTGTTCTGAAAGATCATCATTGCTCTGAACCATGAAATTAGTTACCTTCTTGAAAACTGCTGTAAGAGCTGAAGTGAGAGGGTGGTAAGGCAATGGTAAAAATATGATGATCTAAAATGAAAAAAAAAATGAACTGGCCATGTCAAGGAATATTGTATTTGAAAAGTATACATCTTTATTTTAAGATAAATTATATAAAATTATAAAAATGAGAATAGCTAAATAAAGTTAATATAATTAGAAGAATTATATCTGTTATTTCAGTACTGAAATATTACAATTGGCTCTGTATTTTAAAAGATGAAAAGACCCTTTACATGCTGAATCAATGCAAGGATGCCTCTGGTAAGTTTAATGTCTCACATTCTTTACCTTCCATTTATATCGGGAATACCACAACTGAATGGACCTGCCTTAAGTCACTTCTATTCTAATCCCCAAAGATACAGTAGAGTATTGGCCCAACATTCCCTGAAAACTGAAGTCATGGTGTTTAGCCTAAATGTTTCTCTGTTTCTGCTTTCTGCTACAAGTAAATGCATAGTTTTTCGAGTCTCTTCAAAGCATCTTGGGGAATTTCTATCTTGACATATTTTTTTTTCCAAAATAAGCATAAGACTGATACTGAAGAACAAGACCTGAAAATGACTCTTCACAATTGCACAATTCTTGTGGCTAAATATGAAACACAGATACACAAATTATTTTGTTTCACAAATCTCTTTGAGAACATGTGAAGTTGGAAGCCTAAACCACTTTAAAAATGTCCTGGTTTTGGGGTTGACCCACAACAATAAGGGATCTGTTCTTTTTATTAACAGGTGTCTGAATTTTCATTTTTAATTGACTTCAGTACAATTCAGGCTTCAGGACTCTAGGCACCTAAATCTCCCAAGAAAATAACAGAGGTCGTCCTGTTTATCAAGTTGCATGTGAAAATATGAGCTTATGCTCTGTACAATATTACATTTTTTTTTTCCCATCACGTCTTTCACTGTTCTCATTGTTTATCTGTAAGTGCTGTTCCTTCAGTGCCAATGAATCATACAGAAACTTCTGTGCTGGAGTTCAGTATGTGACTAAAAGAAATAGTGATACTGATAAATACTATCTTAAACTAGTTGAAATCTCAAACACAAAGTTAAGGGTTTAGCCAAGGAGAAGAGCTTTATACCCTCTCACTCCCACACGTTTATTAAAATTCAGGACCATTTAGCAGTAAATGTAACTATCTGGAGGATAGTTATTACATAGTCTGACCTGAAATGTCAGCAGCTGAAAGAGTTTGTGCTCCAGACTGAGATAAAGATTACTATGAAAACCATAATGTTCTTAACCCTGGGACTCATGAAAGCAGTTAAAAAAATCTTTGAATTTGGTAGAGGTTATTTTTTGCTTTTAATGGCCAAGGCCTTTTGCAGTAATGGTGTGTACTGCAATTAGGTGTCATTCAACACTGATTTAGTCTTGATACTTTGATAAAGAAACTTGGCTGAGACTGAAATATGATTAGTGGCTGCATAGTTCCTGTGATCAGCTTCATGCTGGGACAATGCTGGTATGGTGAAAAAAGAAGACTCAGTCAATGTAAAGAAATTAGTGGACTAATTTGATGCTTTTTCATTGTACAATGTTCTTATGTGGAGTTTGAGAGGCATTAACAAGCTGGGATATTGAAGAGTTCCTGGATAAAATAGTAAGGACCTTGAAGGTCATAAGGTCTTAATTCTAAAAATAATTTTGATGAGAAGGATTATGAGAAAGAACTCAAGATTTTCTTCAGCTTAGATACCACAGTGACATTGGAGTAATGATCTTCACACTAGTAACACTGTTAGCACACTGATGTTTCTACTGTTCATAACACAAATCAAGTATTTGATGCCCATGATTAGAAACAATATAGTTAATATTCATTGTATGTCTATTGGACATTCAACTGCAGGACACAATAGTTTTCCTTGAAAAGGTCTGTTCATACCAGCCAAGTTATCGCTGCATCTTGTCAATACTTGGGTCTCCAGAGAGGATGTCCATATTTTTAATTTGTTTTCATTGCTATTCATATTTTCTTCTCTCTTTATTCATAATCTTGTCTCTCATATGAATGACCAGAATCCATACAATTAAATATACACTTAAGAAGTAGATAATCATCAGCACCCCTGTTGGCTCATTTGATCAGAGTCAATAAATTGAATTTAAAAAAATTTAAAGCAGCAGTGCCATAGTAATAGTAAAATATTGTGAATAGAGAACATGTGTATCTTAGGGTGATCTTTACCTTTCCTAGTCAGAGTTTTATGACACAAACAGCTCTTTAATCTTCCATGTTATCTGAAATGTTTGGTTTTCGGGATTCTTCAAAGATTTAATTAAATATAAATATTACTACTTCTGTTCAGTAACACCACCTATGTACTTCTGAATGCAAAGGCAACAGAAAAAGGGATAAACCCCACAAAACAATTTCTCACTACAACTACCTGCAGCATTTGTAAGCAACTTCAGCCCATTCTCTTTCATTCTCCCACTCCAAAGTATAATCTTTTGTTTAGACATATTTCAGTGTAGCCTTGCCATGACATTATTGCCAGTCAAACTGCTGCCTGGATCTGATTTGCCCATTGGAATAAAACCATAAATGTAAGAGAATAGGAACAAAAAAATGAAAATGTAATGAGCTTCAAGTTGGATACCTTTTTTTTTTCCTTTCTGCAGTTGCTTAAGTCCTACCAGTTTGCTAAAATCTGGATGTCAAAGAGAAAGTATCTGTTTCTTTTTTCTTCTACTGTTTTAATCATTTTAGAAAGGAGATGGAAACAGCTGTAGCTCTTTAACCAGTGATTCACACACTAAAGCCCCCACATAGTCAATCAAATGCCTCCACACATACTGTCTCTCTGTATACATACAACGCCTTTGTCCCTTCAATCCCTCTCCTGAATCACATTTTGTCGTTCCCCCAGCAGCTTGGGACACTGCAAGGAGTGTTGAAGAGGAATAGAGAAAGCAAAAGAACAACTTGTAGACTGCATAATATGGATACGTAACATATGTACCCTTTTACTGTCTTCAGTATCTAACTAAGGCTGTGTCTGGAGTCCTGCAGTAAGCCTCGCATTACAGTACTGACTGCTTGAAATGGTGACCACTGAAGCCAGTCTTGTTGTCTGTGCTACAATTAAGCTGTCTCCCTAACTGTGTAAGGTTCTCTGTTCTCCACTTTGGTATTTTTCATGGCAAGTGAATCCTTGAAATAAAGGCTAGATATTTTTTAATTGGTTTATGAAGTTATTAAAAGCAATAGGGAAGAAAAAGAAACTAACCTTTCATGTTTTATTGATGTCTACATTCCACTTGACTTCTAGGAACTTCATAGGGCAGTAAATACTTCAGAAACTCTTCAGTTCTGCTCTGTGAGACAGGATGCAATGCATCACTATTCCATGCAACAGACATTTAATCTAGAGCAGTATGCAAACCATCTACTCTACACCACTAGTTCATTAAACTCCTTAAAGCTGAGTAAAAAAACCTGAAATCTACCAGGACCCACTGAATGCACTGGAGATAAAGAGCACGTGTTACATGATGTGTCAAAAATCTTTCAGGTTAACATCAAGGTTAATCCCACAGCAAGGGCAAAGAGGGTCCTGGGTTTGGAAATTAAATGTAGGGAAACTTTTTCTGAACTCAAGTGTAAAAAAAGGTTTAATCCTGTGAAGTACACTGTTGCAATTGGGAACCAGAGAAGTTTGTTGATATCCTTGAGCAATGCATTTTCAGGTATGGACAAACTCCAACAACGCAGTAAAAGACTTCCAACCTGAGACCAAGTTATTCAATATCATAATGAAACATTCTTTCTAGGGTTTGTAGGTAAACAGCATAATCCCTTCGTTCAGTAATATGAGGCACAGCTGAATTAGTGGGTGCTGAGGGTAGTGATGATTTCACAAAAACTAGCCCTGATCCACTCACACTTCAAAACCACAGTGAATTTAGATGACATTTTTATAAGTTTAATAGTAAAATTTCATGGTCTAGTAGGTTGTAATAGTAGTTTTGACTGATAACTTGTCAATATAATGTCTCTAATTAAAAAAAGGTGGTGGGAGGTAACGGGGCAATTATACCTTACTATTTAAAACACCTGGCAGCTGCCTGGGGGCTTTTAAAAGACTGGAGTAATCGACTGTGTGGCTGAGGGCTAGAAAATAATTGTGTCTTCTTAAAGGTAGGTTTGGTGAGACAAATCAGTAAAATTTTAGTAATTTCTTCATTTAATAAATGTAGATTAATTGCTCTAGACTAGATTAAGTGTTTGAGATTGTGACCCCTAAAAACAATTAAGTTGGTCCTATGAGGATTCAAATAATTTTGAAAGAACGTAACTGAAGTAAAGCCTGCATGGGCTACAGTGTAAGAATTGTTAGTGTGGGGATAGAAAGTAGAATGCTGTTCCCTCAGGAGCAATTTTAAGTTGTATCAGGCTTTACTGATTATTTTGCACCCAGAAAAAGGCATATGTTCTGAAAATTTCTTGATCACGCATATTGGGAACTATCATCCATAGAGAGAGGAATAGGATATTTTCCAGAAAGAATAGTGACCTTGAGAAATGATATAATAGAATGGAGCTGTAACTCAATATGAAAGGAAAGGATGACTGTGTATTTAGAATCTACTAACAACTAACTCTGAGATCTCAGCAGCTGTAACCAGCTCAAGAAGATTGAAACACACAAGTATTACCGTTTATGGCAATGTGTTACAAATTTGATATGGATGTTAAAAAAAGAAACCTCAGAAATGTTCACTGAGGTATATTCTACATTATACCATTCCAGAATAAAAACTTTGCATTTTGATAACTTTAGTGAGTCATAATGAAGAGCAATTGAATCTTTTTAGAAAATATATGAGGATGAGAAAATATTATAATAAAACTTACATGGATAGAATAAGGAGTGAAAGGCTGAGAAAGAAGAGGATCCAACTGCTCCCTATGTATCCTGGGATGGAAACTCTGGTGAGCATCAGGAAAAGCAGAAAACTGGTCAAGTTAAGAAAGTGTTCAAGCATAAGCACTTGAATAGATCACAGAATCATAGATAATGCTGAGTTGGAAGGGACCTACAAGGATCATCAAGTCCAACTCCTGGGCCTGCACAGGACCACCCCCAAGAGTTCACACCATGTGCCTGAGAGTATCAGCCAGAAGTCTGTAACTCTGGAAATGAGAAAATACATTGAAGTGTTAAAACACAAGCAGGCAAAAACTGAGGTGGTCCTCAGGTGTTATGAACGTGTTGTTGTAGTATGTAGTATTGAATTATGAATGTAGTTATGAATGGGGTTCTGATGGGTTTGCTGTATCAGCAACTAAATGGGTGCAATGTGCTGGTCAGCAGGTCTGTTCCCTTTTCACTCCGTGTACATACTTCAGTGTGTTGCTCCAAAATACATCAGTGGCTTTTCTCGTTAGTTATGAGTTGGGGAAAGAAATGTAAGAAATAAGGGAGAGGAAAACTTCTGAATCTCACCCAGAGTCTATTTCACTTATCCTCATAATAATAGTCAATAAGAACATTGTTCCAAATCTGAGTGTAAATACATATGTTTGGTGGTGGCTTTTTGGACACTCCATATCAGCTGGAACAGTCAGATTCTTGCTGAAATAGAATTCAATATAGTTTTTCTAGACAATCTCATGTCAAAATACATCTGTCATGATCAATTGCTAAGCATAGTTTATGCCTTTAAAAAGCCAGACAGATGAGTGAAAATATTTAACAGTGCTGAAAGCAAAAATTATGTCTCTAGTTCACTGAATACATGAAAATATGCAGAGTTCAGCAACTACTTAAGAGTTGTTCATCTTTTAGCTTGGGCAAGGACCCAGAGGGAGACAGATACCTGAGACAGAGACTCTGTAACAGAATGAGAGGCTGAAATCAAAATGCAAAGCCTCTTAGCTCTTCCCTCGTTTCACTCTGACGTTGCTGAATCCTGTGAGTTGTGTTCCTCAGTGTGCAAGTGCCTATGTGTTGTATGACTGTGCTAGGTGCTTAAGAAGCCATTCAGCTAAGCTGTGGAGTACCAAAGCACAGCAGGTTATTGAAGTTACTGCACTGATCTGTGATGTCTGAGCCTTACCACTTAGCATTCAGTTCAGGCTTTAGCTAATAATTAGGTGAACAGATTGCCACTTGATACCTACCTGCCTTTGTCTTTTAAACTTTTCTCCTCCCAGAAGTCATAGATTTGCTTCATTCAATAAGTGATTTGGGATAAGCTTCATGCTTTAGCACATTGTAGATGCATTTTAACTCTGTTCAATCTCATATTTTGCTGTCAACTAAAAGAAAAATCCATACAAAACAACCAAACAACCTCTCCTCCCCAAAAAACCCCAAACCTATGAGTCAAAGCTCAGGAATATGTTCAGTATGTTATTAGTTGATTTAGAATATTCTTCAAATGAAATGTGTTCCAAACTATTTTTCAGAATTAGAAGCTTTGTGTGACTAGAGCACAGAAACATAATCCAAAATGTTTTGGCTAAAAAAGGGAAGCCTTCTGTTTTCCTTACAACTGAGGCCAAACTAATTTTAATTTCTGGCTTCTTAATTAATTTTAAATACAGTTTAGACAGAGTTTATTATAGAACAAATATTGCAACATTTTTATTACAGTTATTTAGTCCATTGTATTATCTTTAATTTGAGCGTCCTGAGTATAAGAACAGTTAAGTTCAAACTCTTCATAGATTATGCCATCTGTCAATGGAAATCTATATTTCAGAGTTATGCAGAGCCTGGTAGATAATTTTCTTTTTTTACTACAGCTGCTGGGCTTTTTTTTTTTTTTCCCTTCTTTTATTGGTGCCTAAAGGCTCTCTGATTGTGCTCATAAACTAAGAATTTCCTTTTATGGCAAAAGAGAAACCTTAAAAGTTGTTTTTATTACAGCACAGCATAGACTGAGAACTTTTTGCAATTTTTCATGAGAAAGAGACTGACACACTGAGATACGAGTTTCAAGTTCATCTGATTCCATCTGGAGAACCAAACTTATGCTAGGTCCTTGGTAAAGCTGTTAGGCACTAAAGCAGATCCCCAGCCTCTGGTTTATTGGTAGGTGAGTTAATTCCTTCATAACTGTCCACAGTGGCATAGATGTGTACACCTCATCAGTTACCTTTGACTAAATGTAGATTTAGGGACTTGATGCAGCTGTCCACTGAAGTGTGAGATGGCTTGTGTGGTGGAGGGCTTATTTACTCCAGAGTCTGCAAAGGAAACATTGGATGACAAGTGAGAGATAAACATATGTGCTGCACGTGTCTGAAATTGATAAAATAATTTAGGCCAAGATTAGATGTCATAAATTAATCGTGTTTCAGCAAGTTGCTCTTCAGTTCAGGATGGGGGACAACCAAGGTGAAGTCCAGCATATGGTAGAGCACACTGATGAAACTTGGTTTCCCATGTGAAAGATGAGTGTGGGAAAAAAAAAATCATCCTTGGTAGTAATTTTGGTTCCAGTCTTAAAAGGAAAAGTATTTTTGCAGTGAAAGTTTTACTAGATCAGGCATGTTAATGTAAAACTTTTGAATTAAGGCTTTTCTGTGGAGTTTTTCAGGGCAAGGGGAGTGTTGGTTTTATTTTTTTTGGGTGGGGAGTTTTGTTTGTCTTGTTGGATGTGGGGCTTCTTACCATTGTTGGGGTTTTTTTGTTTGTTTGATTGGTTGGTTGGTGGGTTCTTTGTTGAGTTTTTGCTGTTGTTGGTTTTTTTTGTTTGTTTGGGGTTTGTGTTTTTTGTTTGGTTTGGTTTTTTGTTTGTTTTGGGGGGTTTTTGTTGGGTTTTTTGGGTTTTTGTTTGGTTTTTTGTTTTGTTTTTTTCCTTTTAAGCAAAATGAACATGTCAGAAACTCTCCAGGGAACCACTCTGTTTTTCAGAGAGCAGCAAGAATTGGCTGCTCCACAGTCAGGGATGCTGGGAGCCAAGGGTTGACAGCAAGGTAGCCAGGCAGGGCCTCCCAAACAAGGGGCTGGTCCCACAACAAGGTGAGCACAGCAGATCTGGTAACAGTGACTAAGTAAATCGAGAGTCCACAACTATTCAGGCCTGGCAATGTTACTACATACTTTGTAAAGAGTAGAAAAGATTATATTGACACTAGAAATTATGGATTTTAAGTGAGTCAAAGGGAAGCAAAGGAAATGGAGACACTGACCTTTGCACAGATCACCAAGAATGATGGAGCAAAGATAGTTGCTGCCTTCTTTCCCTAACTAGCATTTCAGTGAAATACCAGTGTTTGCAGCATGTGCTCATCATGATAAATTGAAGAAGATGAATTCTGCAGCAAATGTAGAAGTTTGTTGAGAACAGTAGGGAAAGATCTTAAGTATGAATTGTATTTGGCTTATAAAAGCTTTCTAAGAAGAATAGTATACCTTCTTTACTTCCAACATCACTAAATCCAATGTGGAAAAGAGAGTTTACCCTATCTGTCAGCCTCTCAAAAACTTCCTGTGCTGAGAAACCATAAGTATCTAGAACTTTATCAGAAGTTGTTTCCTTTCACTGTACAGAGCTGTCTGTTGGATGGAAATACTGTTTTCACTTTTTGCAGGGAACTTTTGTAGTCTTCTATAAAGGCTGAGGCTGTTTGATTTGCTAGAATCTTAGATGATCTAAACCAACGTAACTTCATTGTGTTTCTAGTCCTATGGCAATTTTTGGTGGCTGAGGTCTGGCACATGGTTTGGAACAAAAGTGTTATTGTCAAATAATAATCAGGGAGACAGCACCTGTTAAAATGGTCATATTCCACTACAAAATTTGGTAAGATCTCTTATCTTAGCAGAGAGATGGGAACTGTGGAAGTTTCCCATCAGAACTGCAGTTTTTACTTTTGTTTGCTTTAACATCAAGCTACTATAGATTAAACATTTGCTCATGCAAAAAAACCTTGTTTTCCAAGCTATGTAGCTGTTGACAGTTGTGTCATTCTGAAAGAAATTACTGTCAGTTTATTCCTATTTTATAGAAGCAGAATGTACCAATTGTCTTGGGCTTTTGTTTGGTTGAGGTGTGGTGATTGGAAGCTTCCTGAACCAACTCCAGCAACTCAATATCTTTCTTGTAGTGAAAGGCCCAAAACCAAACACAAGATCTGAGATGTGACCTCACCAGTGCTCAGTACAGGGGGATGATCACTTCACTACTCCCTCAGGCCACACCGTTTCTGATACAAGCCAGGATGCCACTGGCCTTCTTTGCTACCTGGACATGCTGCTGGCTCATGTTCAAGTGGCTGTCCACTAGACCTACATAGACAACATCTATGCTTGCTTCCAGTACTTCACTGCTCTTTTTATATTTTTGACTTTTTTTCTTTCTTTTTCTTCCCTCCCACTTCCCCTCTGCTGAATATTGTTTACTGTATATCATGCAGATGGTTGGTAGAAATGTGTTTTCAATTTCTGGAAATCAGCAGTACCTCTTTCCAAGCTATGAAGACACTCCTTTTATCATCTTTGTTCCTCACTTAGAAACTCCGGTAGTGGTTTTGTTTTGTTTAATATTTGTTGTTAATATTAAATTTAAAACCAAACAAACATAAAAACATGTCAGAAATGTGTAGAGGTATTAATGAAGTTGTCCCCAGACTTTGGGAATCCATCTGTGTCAGCATATAAATGTTTTGTCTTTGTTGACATAACATATACAACTAAAATGAATCAGAATAAGATTAATCTAATTAGTAGCCTTGCTCTAGAAAGAGCTGACATCATTTAGTTGTGAAATTTTATTAGTATACAAAATGATTGCTTTTAAATGTTTAGTCTGGAGTTAATTTTGGGGTGGGTGCTGGAAGGTGCTTCATGTACTACTGCAAGTCACAACCATGTTATGAAATGAAAGCATGTCATGGTGAGCAGCATGAATTTGAGACTATAGTTATTATGTCACTAATGTGTCCATTAAGTTTTCATGTTAAGTTTTATAATGCTGTCATTACAGCACTTTTGTTTCTGATGTATCAAACCACTACTACAGCACATATTTGTTGACATCTCATCTGTTTCAGAAAGCCAAATGATTAAAAGTTACCGAGGAAACTAATAAGCAGCATGCATGGAATGGGTTGCACAATTTGTTTTGCTAGATAGCAAGTCACTGCTGTTTTAATATCAATTAAATTACACCTACTTCTCACATTGATAAAATAAAAACAAACCATGTATCATTAAAAAAAAGTACATAGCCCTATCCATTTAGTAAATGGAAATGAGCATTGTATTGTAGTTTAAACAGATGGAAGATAAAGAGGGATGCAATTTGCTGAGGGTTTGTGTACTTTATATACAAAGTGCTCTATTTTATGACCTTGCAGAAAAACTTCTGTTCTCTTAAGTCCATAAGACTACATGACCACAAACCTTAGCAGCTTGGAGGAAACTTTTAAGATTAGGATTTGCAAACTTATTTTCTTACTTTGAATTACCTGCACAGTTTGATAAAAACACTTTCATTCATAGCTGCTGTTGAGTTGAACTATGGAAAGAGAAATTTGGAGTCAGTCACATCAGTGGGGTTGAAATTGCTTTAGGCTGGCAACTCAAATAATAGTTTACTTGCCCCAACTCAAGCAGACTAGGTTTATGAGCTGCACAATGCCATGAACGAAAACCAAATATTTTAATTTTGCTTGAAAGCAAGAGGAGATCCTCAGGTGACTGCACTCTTGAAGCCATAATAGCTGTTAAGAACTTTTGTGTCTATTTACAGTGGAAGGAAACATTAGGGACTGCCTGTAGACCCAGAGAACAGTAGTTCATGGTTCTGACCCTTGGGTGAAGGCCCATGAATTTTTAAAATAATATGGGATATTTTTTGGTGTTTATTTGACTTTGAAATTCCTGAAAATCATGGAAGGTGTGAGAGGATCAGCTGAAAGTTTTTTTGACTTCTTTCTCTGTTTACTCAGTGTTTCTTCAAAAGTATTTTTGGCAGTGGGGTTAGTGGGAGTTGACAAATTCTATAATGAAATCCACTAATTGTCTGTGCAAAATTAGATCAACAAGATGTCTAAGCTGCAGGTGAAAATGACAAATCATCCACCTGTTATCAGAAGCTACTGAATTTTCAGTGTAATAATTGTTGATAGAAATACACCATAGACGTGTATTCCTCTCATCTTTCTGGTGATATGCTGATACAAACTCCTGGTGTTAATACTGCAAGAAGCACAGCAACAACTACACAAGCAAGTGCAAGTAGGTGGAAAGGAAAAGGCAGAACTGGAATGTAGAAAACCATAACAAAATAATTCTTTCTGGGTTTTCTGAACTCTAGCCCTAACTTGCAAGCCATATTTTGAAAGTAATGTTTTCATTGATCTTGTTTATATTCCCTGCTTCCTGAATATTTGACTTGAATACCTGGGGCTAGTTTTGTCAAAGTTCTCATGGGAAGTAGTGAAAGAAATCTTCATGCCTACTTTTTTAAACATATTTGTCACAAAAGATGTAAACTTGCTGAAACTTGGTGGTACAAAACAATGAAATGTGAAATGAGTATTGGATAAAATAATATATTTTTTGATATATACAAACATGAAACCTTCATTGTGTTTTGCCATAATTGAAAAGACTGAAAACTTAAATATATGATGAGATCATTTCTAAAATATTCTGTAAATTTGGAACATAGATTGCAGCCACACTTATCAGTCACGGTGTGCTAGTTAAGGATATATGCAAATGGACTAGTAATGTGAGAGTACAAACTTTAAGATTTACAAAGATGGAATAAGTAGTTCAAGAAAGTATTTCCTGCAGATGAAAGTGTGTTGTCATAAATGAGACATCGCTGCAGAAAATGCAACTGAGTGTTTAAGAAATTAGAAATGAAGTTGAAATGTGTAAGACTGAACAAAAAAATAATTCTGTGCATCTTGAAAAAAGTAACCAGAATTAAAATTAACACACATAGTGCATTCAGAAAACAATTATGAAAAGACAAAATGGAAATATGTTCTCTAAAATAATTAATCAAAGACAATAGTTACAGGATGATTTTGCACCAATCATTCAAACTTCAGACAAAGGAAGAAAGCAAGGTTAAGATTCAAGTCAATGAATTATATTATACAGTAATTCAGACAACTCGTTTAGGGGTTGTATAAGTGGAAGCCAGTCCATAATTTTTCCCTGTGGAATAAAGATGAGAATATCAAAGAATTTCTTCTGGCTAAATCCATTTTACATTAATGCATAATGTAAAAGTATAAGCTGCAGGGAGAAATATTCTGGTCATATACAAAGTTAAAATTATATGACATTTAAAGTATAGCTCAAAGTATGTATATGTGGATCACAGTGTGTTTATTTCTTGGGCTCAGACCAATAACAAATTGCTTTTATGGCAGCTGCTTTCACAAAAATGCCTTAAGGGTGAAGGGGGTTGGGTTTGGGGACAGGGTCTGCCCTAGTGGTTCTGAACTGTTCTCTAGCTGTCAAAAATACAAGCTAGTCATTTAAGGACAGAAGTGTGTGTGTTTGAGGTGGGGGGCGCAGGAAAAAAAAGAAAAAAAAAAAACAAAAAAAACAAAAAACAAAAACACTGAAATGTGTTGGGGCAACTAAAGGAATTGTGATTGAAGGCTTGGAACTCTTCGGCATGCCATAAGGGAATAAGAATCATTGAGATTGTGACTCAAGTGTCTGGATTGGACAGTACTTGGAGCAGAACTGATGCATGTTTTCACATGAGTTTTTACTGTGCTTCAAAAAGGTGATAAGAGCATGCTGAGGAGAATAAATGAAATATTCATGTTTTCTTAATGAGCATCAAGGATCCCTCTATTTTGTTTGATATTATTCTGTCCAGACAACTTGAAATTAAATCACAGGTGGGAAACCTACAGGGAATAACACAACGATGATAAGGTGATATCAGAGACTGCCAGGAGCCTGTGGGAAACAGAAGGGAAGATATGGACTGGCAGACTAACTGCTTGCAGCAGACGATACTTACTCATCAATTGATGTTTACTTGTCCCAGGCTGTAGCACAGCATCAAAAGGGATTTGAAAATTTCAAGTCTTGGGGAAGGCCTCAGGGGATTTTAGAAGTTATTGAGGTGGTGCTTGGAGATGACACAATTAGAGATGCTAAAAGATGAAGAAATTACAGAAATTCAGTGTGTTTCTTTTTCATAAGTAGGGGTGATTTCCCCTTCATAAAAAGCATTTAACATTTGGGAAAATAAATATTATTTTAGGTACTTATGGCTAAATGTTCTGCAACACTGAACTAGAAAAATTCCCTGGCTGCAGAGCCACTTTTGTGTCAACAGAAGCTCATGTGAAATGTTCCAGGTTTGTGAAACAGGCTCCAGCATGTTATTTCACACCTGCCCAGGAGGAAGAAGAGCAGGGCCAAAGAGTTTCTAAAGATAAGGAGGTAAAGCTCTCATCCCACTGCTCTAGGCTTAAGATTGCATAAACCTGCTATAATTTCTCTGAATACGTGAGAGATGTGACCTGTGAACTTATTTGTTAAACCACAATGCAACTACTAAGGTTATTTATCTAGGCAAGGTAAGGGGCAGTTGGTCTGCTCTGTGATTCTGTACAAGGCAAATCCACTGAGGCAGTTTCTACATTGTAATTTGGTGTGGAATATTGGTTAGACGGAACTTTTTCCCGTCGTGCTGCTGAGCAGTCGCTAACCTGCCTAGATACATGAACTGTGTCTGTTGCTTTAGTCCTTTGCTGGGCACCTTCTAGTTTTGGAACATGTAATAAGGAATCACAAAAGAGTTTTGATCAGCCAGTCTGAATTTTATTTTAAGGGAGGGGGCATGCTGTCAGCCTCCAAGTTTGGTTACTGAAAACCAGTATGTGTAGTTAGTTTTGCAGTCTAATCTGGCGGGGCAAGATCATACTGCAGGCAGAGGTCAAGATTTCACCTCCCACCTCCCCAGCCACTGTTAAGGCAAATTCTCCTGGTTATAGTAGCCAGGATCAGTTTGTCACTGGGTGGGTGTGTTTTCTAAACCCTCTATGTCATTTGTCTCATGAACTGCTCACAATGGGCCATTTGCAGCAGCTGCATAAGGCACACCCAACCTCTCAGGCTACAAGGTGGGTGTTTAGGAACTTCTGTGGGATAAGCAAGTTTTCGTGCCTCCACACCCACCTGAGGGGTCATGTCTGCTAATGGGCCATCAGGGATGCCAAAAATATGCCATTGTTCACCTCACAGAGTAAATCAACCATTGTGAAACTCTCCACCCTGGGGGGGAGGGACTGGGTGTTCCCATCAGAGCCCAAGCAGATATAAACTTGGGGTTTTGGGACTGGGAGTTCTCTTGTCAGATCCAGAGGAGGAGCAGAGCCTCGACCAGACTGAGACTGCCACCAGACTGCAACCATCATTTTCACCAGCAGGTTTCTTCTTTTCTTCGTACTTTGAACTCAGAAGGGCCACATGGTGTTTAGCACAGGGTTTGGTGAGCTCCATTCTGCTCGTGTCCCACTGTGCTGGGCTGTACATCTGTCTTTGTGGCACAAACGAATTTCCCTTCTGTATCAGTGTATTTTGTGATCCTTCATTAAATTGTTATTCTGACTTGCAATCCCATTCTGAGTTGGATTGATTTCTCCAGCCAGTTTAACTCTAAACCAGCACACAAATTTAACAGTCTTAGTAACACAAATACATGTTACATTACAATTGAGCTAAATAAGAAGGCAGAAAAAATAATTAGTTGGATGGCACAGGAAACAAACTCCAAAGCTAATTTTGAGAAACACTAGGTAGTATGGTCTGCTACTCTGACTTGGAAGAAAAGAGTAGACTGAGACTTGAGAAGCTCTTTGGTGTAGGCCCTGTAAGGGTAGACACAATCAGATTTTTAAAAAACTTTCATAATAACCTGCTATTTATATCAAGCAAGAAATATTTGCACAACTAAAAGCATGTATTGAAACAATGATCCTATGGAGCATCAACTGCTACTCTGTAGGTGCAAATGACTAGGCTAGAATTCCTAAGGAAATATTATCCTGTCATAAAATTACTCTATTTTTTTGAAGCAGTGCTATTTGTACACACTATCCTACAGAGTCAAGTCTTCCAGTTAAATTCATTGACATGTATTTGGGTGGAAAACTATTTTTAAATAATGAAAGAGTAGAGATAAATCACTATCATTAGTGTAGAAGCCAAGGTCTGGTGTGGGACCATGCACTTGATCCGTGCTCAGAGCAAAGTTAATAATGTCACCTAAAGTTTTCTATATTCAGCTTCGTTAATCTAGATAAGGTGGCAGAATGAAAAATTTGAATTCAAGTCCCTGAAACTGGAGGAAAAGGATCAGTGCACCAGCTGGCTCTCATTCACCTTTGCAGAAATGTATTATTTTAAGAACATAATTTGGTTTGAATTTCAATGCTTATAAAAGGTTGAGATATACAGATTAAGACACTGACCTTTCCTTTTCCTCCTTGGATGAAACAGAACACAAGCAATGCCCCTGCAATCATCCAGAGATGAGAAAAAGGGAGGTGAAGCATACAAATGTTTTGGTGATGTAAGGATAAAAGTCACTCTTGCAATTCTCTGAGAGGGGAAGAGGTCATGTGTGGGACTTCAGTCAAACCAACCTGGGAATTTTAAAGGACTCTGAATTACTCTTTTTGACAAAGCAATTAAAACATGAAAAGCAGAGGAACTCACCCAGTACATAAGAAAATTTATAGATAATAGAAGGCACTTTTACCCTGTCAGTATGATTGAGAACCGAACACAATCCTCACAAAAGGATTTGCAGCAGAAAGAATGGCAGAGTTCAGATCAGCATTTAACGAGGCACTTCCAACACGTAGCAGCACAACTCCAGGGTCTGGACGTCAAGCTGTGATTGCAGTGCTGACAGCATGAGCACAAACTGGGCTATCTTTTTCCAAACTTGCTGCTCTCTTCCCACTACCAATGCTGCCTTTCTCTGTTTCACTTAATCTTGCATCAAGGTGCAAAGAAGATCTCTGTACTGTTGACTTTAGTATTTAAGTGACAGGTTTGCCCTTCATTATCCTGGGGGTCTACGTCTTTGTAGTGCTGGAAGCATAAGCTGTTACAGAAGAGCTGAGTAGTAAGAAATCATAATTGAAGTGTGTTGTACCAGATTATTGCTATCTCTGTCTATATTGGGATGATATTTGCTTACAACAGCATGCATTAAATGTCATCTGAAAATGTATCCTGGAGCAAGCAGAATTAAAAGCATGTTCTAGATTCTGATTAAGCTTGTAGGCGTTTAGCAACTGCTTGGAGAGAGGCTGCATACATCCAGAAACAGAGTTCTGTCTTTAGAGAGCCTCTGAAGCAGGTCAAGATGCCTCTGCAGGAAAAGGACAGCTGGATGCTGACTGTTTGGGCATTAGACCACATGTGTTGGACTGCATGCATATGACTTTTACCCAAGTCCAGTTTCAGAACAGCTGAATAGCTGATGTAGATGATCTAATAGCTTTTTAATAGACCTAGGTCTGTGTGTCAATTTATGACCTTCTCGGTCATAATTGGTTATGACCAGCCAAGGGCTTCCAGTGCTTATTCACATGGTGCCTTTAAGACCTGAGAACATATGGGGTTACAATGACATTCATGAGAATTATACATGCCTATTGATTGGTGATTTTATTGCCAAAAGTCTGTGTGTGTAAAACATGTTCTCACTGACCTCATAAGTAACAGCGTGCGGCATTTACAATACTCTTGGGAATGTTGTGACTCCAGGGTATGGTCCATTGCAGGGCCAGGAACTGGACTCGATGATCCTTGTGGATCCCTTCCAACTTGGCATATTCTGTGATTTCATAGTAGACTAGTAGAGAGAGGTTGTCTCACTCATTTTTGGCCAACAGCAAAACATTTAGTGTCTCAGATGGTGATAGTAATTTTAAATGTGTTTTAAATATGTTATTTAAATATTATATTTTAATAAATAATATAATACTATAAATAATACATTATATTATATATTGCAATTTTTCTTCTCTTCTTCTGCACCTCCTGCACTTTAGCACCTCTGTGCTGTGGATTGCTGTTTTGGGAACAGCAATCTTGGAGCTTCCCTCCAGGGAACAGAAGCGTGGAGCCAAGTGTAATCCTTCAGACCCGTGAGGTGGCTGCCCATCTCAGCTGAGAGCCCTCGTTGCAGTGACAAGGTGAGTCTGTGGTTGGGCTGGGGGGCTGCTCTGTAGGTCAAGATGGCCACATAAGCAGCTCAGCTGAGATGCTGCTGCATCACAGCTTAGGCAGGATATGAGGGTGAGAAAGCCTTTGCTTACAAGTGGACCCTGAGAAAGTTGTAAAGCTGCATCCTTTGCTGTGGCTGGCTCTAGCTTTTTTCATTAGAGTTTCCTTTCAGTCCACCAGCTTTGTGGTTTGGATGCTGGCCCCAAGCCCATGCAGCTGAAGCTCTGGGTGTGGGGAATAGCTGGTGACCTCACTTCCCCACTGCAGCAAAAGCAGATGGGAGGCTTCTGCCCATGCATGCTATTCACATGTGGAAAACTCTTTGCAAACTTGGGAAGTGTAATTTGTTAGATTTTGTTTTGTTTTATTTTGTTGTGCCCAACTGGTGTTTCATGAGGAAAAGCAGTGTTAGCGGATAGATCTGAGTACACACGCAGGACACATTACCTGGCTAAAGAGTTATATAGGAAGTAATACCTAGGTTATAGCAGGAACATGTGACTTCAGAACTCTGAGTGCTAAATGGCGAGACCCCCACAGCATGCAGTACCAGCACCCATCACTATATGGGCACCATGAGCTCTGCCAGACATAGAACGACAGCATGGGTAAGGTTGGAAGGGGCCACAGTGGGTCTTCTGGTCCAACCTCCTTGCTCAAGCAGGCTCATCCTAGAGTGCATTGCTCAGGATTGCATCAAGATGATCCTTGAATATCTCCAGTTTGGGAGACTCCACAGCTTCCCTGGGCAATCTGTTCCAGTGCTTGATCATTTGCACAGTACAGAAATTACCCCTCTGTGGTGCACAAGGTGGGCGCAAATAGGGAGGGTGGATCAATGATGCACACCTGCAGTACCATCTTTTGGGTCCTGTTGGACTCCGTGCAATAGGGTATGAAGCATTGATGATTCCTATTAAATTGGGATACTTACTTGCACCTGTTTTTCCATGAAAAAAAAAATTGTATAAATTCTAGTGATTACAATGAAATCCAGTACCATTAAATCAAGTCACTAAGTGTCAATAAAACCTGATAGGGTCTTTAAAATAAGTTTTTTATTGAAGGATTTGGCTATGATGGGACAGGCATGACTGGAATAGATTAAATAAAATTACATAAAGAAAATTTTGTGAATACTTTTTTACCCATTTGGTTTGTGGTAAGTCATATAAATCCAGAGAGGAATGAGTACTGCTATTGGTCAACAGCATCAAGTCTACTTTTTTTATCAGTAGAGTTTTACAGATTTGTGGTTCTCTTGACAGTCAGTGAGACAAAGTGCAGGTTTAGTTTTGAGACCATCCTGACAAGGATTTTCCTGACAAATGATTCTCTTGTGTGACTTTTGATGTGTAATTCAAACCATACCTATGGCATGTATACTGCACCCCAATGTTCTGTATCCCGGTGAGCAGGTTTGGAAAAAGAGACAGTTGCAGGAAGAAGAGCAGGTGGCATTCCCACAGCAGGGATAAAAATGAATAGAGAAGTCTGTATGACCAAAGAGGTATAATGGTTTGTGTACTTTCATTAAAGAAAATCCTGCTTAAATCACTCACATGGAAGTCCTCTGTTCAAAAAAGGGAAAAAAAGCTCTTTAAAAAAAGGTCAGGTTGAAAACCTTCAGTCTGTGAGTAGGAAAGTGTATTTCAGTGGGGTTTGAAAAGAACCCTAATTACTAAACGTAGAATGTGAGAATCCTTTACTTCATAGAGTGTCTAAATATGATCCTGAGTACTATTATTTGTCACGTCTGAGTGTTGCTATGATGTACACTGGGGGAATTAAACTGAGTGTCTAAGTGTTACAGAAGTATATGTTTAGGAGGTTCTGGTTTGCATCAGTTAAGACCGGCATGTGAATTAATACTTTGAGGCAGGTAAAACTCTGTCAGATGTTCTGAGTGATTCTGAATAACCCAAGAGCTGGCCAAGGAGTGTATAAATGTGTGCTTTTTCTGCAAATTGCTTCCTCAATAATGCATATATCACAATAATCCTTTTCTTGGGAGTCACCCCAAAACTAAAAATCTTAACAAATTATCTACCTTAGAAAGCTGCAGAAATAAAACAAGGACAGGAGAAAGGGATTTACTTATATATTCCAAGTAGTTCCTAGTGTTGTTTAAGTAGGTTTTATATAATAGGAAGACCTTTCTCATATTGTATGTGCATTAAAATTCCTAGCATGGCTAAAACTCATTGAAGACACACAACTGTGTTAGTCCAGGTCATGTTATGGTGCCTTAATTTGAAAACAAATCTGAGCACAGAGAGTAGTGGTAAACACATCTCAAAAACCAAATGAGTCACATCTCAAGTACTCATCTTTGGTGTGTTCCTGGATATACGCTCTGCTTCTTTGGAGTCACTTGTTGTGCTGAGTCCTGCCCATACATTAGTTCTGGACTTCAACTTGCAATTTCTGTATGTGCACACTTGGCCTACAAGCAAACAGCGTCAAAAGTTGTGTGAAAAATAATAGCAAGGCTGCATCCCCAGACTATGCTCTTTGGGTGTTCCTTAACATCTCAGTAGGACTTGCTGTCATTTCTGTATTTTGGTCTGAGGTATGGTTTGTCATCTATTTGCTTACTTACTGATTAACTTGCAAATATAAAAGTCAGGCACCTATATGTTCCTTATTAAAACTAAATAAAAATAGCAGCTTGGTCCTAGATATAGTACGTTTGACCCTGTAAGACTTTGTGTTAATGTTTTGTTGCTTTTTTGTTGCTACTCTTTCATAAGAAGAAAGGCATAAAAATATCAATAATAATCCTACATAATATTTGAGTGTTTTTGCATATGACCAGATTTTGTGAGGTTGACCTGTCTTTGAGCATTTTTTTTTTTCTATGTGGACAAGTTTAGGAAAGGTGAGGAATTGAGCAGTGAGTGTAAGCTGGAGCCAGAAAGTGAGGAGAATTGAGTGCAGGGACTTGCCAAGTTTTCTGCTTCCCCACTGGGAAGAACTGCACTTTCCAAGTCTCAGGCATCCAGAGGGGAATGTTCTGGCTCTTTAGAGCAAGTATAATGATGATACAGTGCCTTTCCCCGTCATTTCTCTTCCATGTAAACTGCAAATGAAACCAGACTGTGCCTTTCTCTGAAGCTGCTAAAATTGTATTTAAAAGTAGACAAATTCACAGATTTTAGAGGAAACCTATGCAAGAGAAAAGTCAGCAATTGCAAAGCACCAACACAAAACAAAAAGACTTGTTTAACTTCATTCTACATCTCTTAATGTCTCTTTATTGAAAAAATCATAAACTTTATGACATTTTGTCATACCTTGCCTAGTTTACTTGTACCTCCAGATATGCACCTGAATCATTGTGAAATTCACTCTTTTCCAAAATTTATTTTTTTTTTCACAGATGTTTGGTATCTCCTGTCAGATACGTAGATCCCATAAGTTGATAATGTGACAGAAGTTATCCTGTTCCTTCGTGTTTCACTAAACCCTATTAATAACAAATGACAAGCAGTTCTCATATTAGTTGTATTCAATAGGAACAAAAAATAAAGAAAAGCTGGTGAAAAAATGTGCATCTTATGTTTGAGAATCCCTGAAAACTGAAGAGTTGTAGTGAAATGTGTCAGCTAAGTGAAGGATAACGGAAAATGATCCATTTCTTTGAGTGTGTTATGGGAAGGACCGGGGAGCACTGTAGAGCAAAACATAACCAAGAGTCTAATTTTATATTGGAATCTTATGGAATTGATATCAATATATGATGTTTATGGATATTATGTGTGTATTGTATACATGCATTGAATAACAAATGACGTTCATAGCAATGAATCTGAATCATATATTTAAATTTATATAATAGGAAATTAATCTGATTTTCTCCACTGACCTTTGCATATTGAGCTGAGCCAATGGAAGCAGTGTCATTGAGAACTCTGTTAGGAGACAGACAGACCTTTTAGTTTTACCTGTCTTAGGTGGAACTTCAATTCTGTGAAGTCTTAGCAGGACATTACAAGCATCAGCTTATTCCTCCCTATCTGTAATTGACTGGAGCAACAGTGTCACAAGCAGGAACATCAGCACTCTTCAGACTACTAACTAAAAGGCAGCAAAATCATGTGCTTTTGATATCAAGAGTTTCTCTTTTTTACCTGTTGTGATAAGAGTGGGAGGAGAGGAGGCAATCTGGAAAGTAAGAAAGGAACTAAGCCTTCAGAATTAGGACCAGTCTGAAAAGACAGAAACCAGCAATGCAGAAGAGAGCTTGTGCAGGAGAAATCATTTTGTGTATATATACAAAAAGATGTACAAAAAAATTTGCATTCTCAGCCACAGTTTAGAAGAAACAGAGAAAATTGCATTGTACTCTGTGGCAGTGACAGATCACAAGAGACATGACAGCTTGTGGTGTGTGAGCTGTTTTCACTGGGCTTTATTCTCACAGATGCTCACTAGCAGAAGGATTAAAGAGGTAGTATCTCTGAAGCAATCTTTGTTGTTTTCTCATCTCACAAATCATTGCAAAGCAAAACTGCATGAACAAGAAAAGCTAGTAGATTATTTAAATACAAACCCATGAAAAGCTTTCTCAAGAAGGAATCATATAATAAAACAGCAGTCACTAGAAGTTGGAACCTGGAGGTAAATTAGCAGGGAAGCCTAGATAAACTCCAAAGTATTAAACAATTGTTTGGGAAAATTACGCAACCTGTTGGTGGGTAGCGCATTCGGTAGCGATTTTAAAAATAGAAGTGAGGGAAGGACTAAGAGTGAGGTCAGAAAGCACTTAGACCTACTCATAAAGGAAAAAAAAAGTGTTGGTATAATGGCTGGATAATTAAAGAGATTTTCTTGCAAGTAAAAGCAGTAGACTTTTCAATATTTGGAAAACTGAAACACAGGGAAAGTGTCTTCCGTGAGCCCTTGTGTTGTTATTAAAGGATTAGAAATAACATCTTCAAATTTGCTGATAAGGTGGATAGATAATTTCTGTGTTCAAGTACATTACTTACTGATGACACAACTAATAAGTTCTCCTAATTTTATTCTTTCAGGCAGTTTTAAAAAAATCTTCTTTCAGAAAATGTTTGCTGAATTTATGTTGCCTTTTGAAGATCTTTGTTCTTGTCAATATGTGGGACAAGGAGAGGAATTTGTGAACCTCAAAAATGTAGAAATTGGAAAATATTATTGCTACTGTGGTTGTTCTTTTTAAAAGTTAATCTAATCTAGTTTTAAAGCTCAACAATACTGAAGAGTTGTTTGCAGAAGAATTAACAGAGTAAACCACAAAAGATACAGTGATCTGCAGAGATCATTGGCATTCTCCAGGATGGAGAAAGGATCCACAGTGGATTTGAGGCACAGAGATTCCATTTAGAAATGTGATTGATATGCTCTTTTTTAGCAGAATCATAGAATCAGGTTTTATACCTCAACCTATTAGGAATTAGAAATACAAATTACATATTGGGATTTCTAGCATTTTCATGGAAATGTACTAATACTGTGTGTTATGAATGCTCAAAGAGTTACCAAAAGCAAACTGTGAGTGCTACAGCTACCTAATAGCAACTATTGAGAGAAAAAAAAAAAATTGCTTTTTAGATAGGAAAAAAGTCTTCATAAATTTAAATTAAAAGTAAAACCAAATAACACTCCTGTTTTTCTGCAGATGACAGACAGGCAAAAATACCCTTGAAAGGATGAGAAATAGCAGTCTTGAGTCTAAAATGACCCCTAGATTCATGTCTCCAACCCATTTTAGATATGAAAAGAGGTTGTTCACACAGTTGTCTGTCTCAGTCAACTCAGTATCTGCATGGACAAAAACCACAATTACCACCTCAGATCAAGCAGATGTGGACCTGGCTTCTGGCTGAATACCAGCCACACACTTTGTGGTGGCCCTCTCTCCCAGACCAGATAGTCGAGAACAGGTTTCACACCATTTAAAGATAGATTTTACTGTCCTTCCTTAGTTCTTACCATCATCCATGATTCCAATAATACCTTTCTTTAAGTTATATTCTGTCTACTGATGTCATCTTTAAAGCCTGACATAAATAAATAGATATTTTTAAAAGTTAGTGGATTCCAGGTGCAGTCTCAAGGCACAGAAACAGAAATCTGTAGTAAGTTGTGTATAAATATCAAAGAAAATAAAGCCACTACTTTGTTCACTGTGAATTTACAGTCAAAAGGTCAGCTAAAGAGAGCCCTAATATATAGATAGCAAAGGGAATAAAAGAATCAATAATTGCTTGTTGTGGCTCAGGCTACTAATAGATATAAAACGGCATCAATATTTGTGCAAATGTTAGGGGAGTAATTTGTTAACACTGAAAGTAGAAATTTTCACAAGTGCATATATAGACTTCTGGCTACAGCTAGGGGAAACCTGAGAGTAGAATGAAAATGCCGTGGTGAAAATTTGGTAAGTGGAAAAGCTGGGTCTGCAGAGGAATGGGAGCAGAGGCTGACATTTCATGATGGGTGTGATATGATGTGCACGACTTTTGGTGGAATGGAAGAGAGGAATGTGGAAAAATAGAGAGAATGGCTTAATCCAATCACACCTTGTATAATTCAAAATCACCTCTTGCTGTTCAGTTAAAACATATGCAAGGCAAGTACTTAAGACTCCAGATCTTTTGGGTCCTGCAGAATTGGTATAACTATTGAGAATGAGGAAAAAAAAAAAAAAAAAAAAAAAAGAAAAGAAAAAAAAAAAGGAAAACTTGCAATCTCATTGTCCCAGCATAAGATTTCACCTTTGTAGAACTTGCTCTAAAGCACAGTCAGAGCTTCAGTACTTCTCAGTAAGACCCAGGCAAGAAATCTTTATGATTTCTATCAATTTTCCCTTTTAATTTCAGTGTGATTAGCCAGTGAGCAAAGTCAGCCTACAGTGGTGGAAGCCAATGTATAATGGACTGTGATTGGATTTGCAACTATTTGTAACTATCTGTTTGCTCCATTGTATTCCTTTCCCAGATATATCTTAAATGTACTTTGTAAAACAAGAGGAAATTATTTATGAGCTATTAAGCATACAATTCCAAGCGTGTTGGTGAAGGTAAGAGTAGGGAGGAAATTAGATAAATATAAATGCTTACAAAACATTCTTCAGCTGGCATGATTTAGCTGGCAATCATTAGCTGGCATGATTTCTTTGAAATTTATGACAAACCTGGGCATAGGATAGGAATACCAAAAATGAAGTTAAACTTTAAATATTCTAATACTTTTTCAGTTTTATTTTTTTAATTAATATCTCTTGCTATTTTTAATTAAGAGTTCAAGAGAAGGAAGCATATTATAATTTATAGTAATGACTTTCAGTCCCTGGCCTTGTTTTCTCTCTTCTGGTGTATTTTGATAGACTATGAAGAAGGGAAAATATATACTAAAACTGCTGTACCAGGAAGAAGCAACAACAACAGTAATAAACAAACAAAAAGAACAAAAAATTTTGCAGGAAAAATCCATTGTAAAATGAATATTGAGATAGTTGGCGGCTTCCCTCTGCCTACAACCTTTGCATCACTTCAAACAGAGGAACCATGGCTCTTTAAAGAATCTGAAAGTGAAGATTATGGATGAACCACAAGGTGGGAGTTCCCTGCCATACGTCCCCTCAACTTGTTCTGCAAAAGATGAGGGTCTTCACAGGGGACCAGAAGAATGAATGCATGTTTAGCACACAGATGTCGCCTACATGTCAGAATTTGTGTCATGTGGGAATGTTCTTCAAGGAATTGAAGAATCTCCCTGGAATACTTCAGGGATCACAGTCCTGGCCTTGAATAGTGGAGGATTGGTTTCAAGGCAAGTGCAGAGTTCAGACTTGACCATTGATATTACACGAACTAGGAGAGGTCCCAGTATCTATTTTTTTTTTAGTTTACTAGAAATATTACTGATGAATTATAAATTTTTTCATTATGCAGGCATTGCTGAACTGGATTTAGCACCGGAGGCAAAAAGAGCACCTGGTCTTGCTATATCATTTATATGTACAAGTGAACATTTTATTAATTGAAAAAAAGACCTTCATTTCCTTTGATACATGTGGATTTGAAAGCATATTTAAGTAGTTTTCTTCTCAATCTGGCTACAGTGATGTCTCTAAAATATTTTAATTTTTCCTGCTCTATATTCAGCAGTGTTTTTTATTCTGCAGGCAGCATAGCCTTGAATGTCCACAGGTTATTTTTGAGTGTATTGTGAAAAGTAAATTAAAAACAACAAAGCAATTCTTGAAATTATAGTAATTTTATATTCACTATGTGAATTCTGCCCCCTCCTAGAATCTTTATAAGTGTCCACTGACCAAAAAAAACCAAAAACAAAAAGTGCTTCTCTGGGAGAGAGTAAGAGTAAATGCCAGGTTTCTTGGTTTTTAATTTTTCTTGCTGTGCAACTTCAGCATCATACAGGAAAAGAACAATAACTTATTGCTAAACAGTGATGCATCATAATAATTCAAGGTTAAAACTTTCTGGAATATAAAAAGATAATATGCCTGCATTACAGTCTGATGTTGCAATATTAGTTCAAAACCCGTAACATGAATGAACAAAAGGATTATGTTGATTTTTCATTTATGTAAAAATATTAGCAAAAAGTATTAATTTTTATTAGTGTTTTTTTTTTTTCCCTATAAAATAATATTTTCATTTCCTTCTGGCCCTTTTTGTGGAAATCATGTTGAGCTTTCTACACTAGTAAGAGATTACCATGATTTTCCTGGTCAAATTAAAGTTTGTGTTAATGCTCAGTATCCCAGTTCTGATTCAGTTCTGAAAATAAACTTGAGCCATTTGCAACCAGTTACAGAGGTAAAGACTTCATCTGCTGGAATATATTCAATGCAGGGACTGAATCCTTTTGTACTGTGTATAGGTATGAGTTTGACGTCAGTACTGTATATACACTTTTATTTTAACATATTACATGTGACTTTAAACATGTTTAATTCTGTAATACAGGAAAGTCAGGAGTTTATTCACTTTGTGAAATGTGTTTCTATGCTTTTAATTTTGATTTTTATTAAATTCATAACAGTTTCTTTTGTCCATTGCCACTTGAAAAGATGTGATCTTGATCTGATTTTTATGGTGATTTTTGCTCCCATATTTCATGGCCATAAAACTAATTTTAATATTTAATTAAAAAACCTGCCAAGTCAACTGATTATTAAGTAGATGTGTTTGTACCAGCAACAGTATTGAATATATTCTCCCAGTGAGCTGCTGTAATTACAGCTTCTGCTTTTATCAGACTTGAGGAGCAAAGTAGATTTATTTACCTTAGATCTGGCTATGACTGATGAAAATTACATGGCTTCAACGGGTTGTTTTTTGTGAAAAAAACCCAAATGGTAAATACCTAGTTTGCTGTCTTATGTTAGGTGGTGTTGCCTATAAAGAAGAGATGAATTTGAATTGTTGGTTCATTTTAAAGAAATGCATATGAATCTTTATAATATCACACAAATGTATTTGTATAAATATTTAGTATCAATCTCTCTCTGGTAACTTCCTTTGCTTCCTACTCTAAGCTCCATGACCATGGTGACTTGTGCTTTTGTCATTTTCAAGCAGCAGTATTTAAGCTCACTGTAAGGAAAAAACCATCAGAGCCAGGATCAGCAGAGCTGTTTCCCAATGCCTCGCATCATGATCCAGCTCTGCTGGGTGCACTGACGGCTGTATTACTTCCTGAGGAAGTCCGTGGTTTGATGTTTGCACTGTGAAGCCCTACATGTCCTTAGCGGTTGCAGTCAGTTCTCTGAGAAGCCCAGAGTGCCTGGAGAAAACAGAATTGTCCTTTTTTTTTTTTTTTTTTTTTTTGGCAGAACTTGAATCCGGCTGCTTTTGGCATTATTTTATTGTTTGACATCGTGGCTAATGTAGATCTCACAAAATCTGTTGTTGGAAGGGTCCTTTTTGAAAATGTGCTTGAAGCTGTGAAAATCCAATTTGGGTAAATACTTCTAGGGAATTATCAAAGATGTAATGGCTGAAATAACTCAAATTTCAATAGTTAGTTTTAGACTAGGAGACAAAACCTTTCTGGATTGGATGCTCAGGAGCAGAGGGGTTTGCTAATTAGATTTAATTTTGTCAGCCTGTGGTGCCTGATAAAATTCAAATCAAATACTTTGTTGACATTATGAGCTATGCAAAGCAGTGCCAGACTCTAAAGGAAAAAAAAAAAAAAAAAAGGAAACATATACTCTACTTCTAGCTGGAGGTACTGCCCGCCCAGCATTAATCTACCTCATGACTGGGGATTTTATCCTCTGTCTCCCTTTATCTCCATTGTTACAACCTCGTTTGACTCCAGGTTTCTTCACAGCAGACTGCTGTTGCTGCTTTGTGTGCCTATCTCAGAGAGGGTGACTGTTTACAAGAAAGAATGTTGCTGGCTGTACGTGGTTGGAATCAGATAAATGAAAGATCCCGGGGTTGAAGAGGCACTGTGACAGGGAAAATGAGCCTGAAGTAGACAGACATTTGAGCTGAAGAGAGGGCACATACTAAGGACTGTTCAGAACAGGAATTTTTTATTATTATTTCACTGTGAAAAAAAAGAGGGTGCTGGTTTGGATGGCCTTGGGCAGAGAAAATACTTTTCAGTAGAGGGGAGGCACAGCGGCTGGTGAGAAGAAGATAGTCTGAAGCGATGAAGTGAACTATTGGTGAAATAGAAGGTATTTTGCATAATCAATGCCTTGTACAAAACACCAGTGTTCCAGTATGACATTGCTGGAGATCAGCCTGCTGGAGAGAGGTGAGATAACGTGAGGAGTCCAAGGAATGTTAAATTACCTGTCTGACAAAGTATATGAGCATGCTGTTCATAAATATTCTAGTACATTATCAAAGCAGGTGCTAAGTTGTGTCTGCTTGAGGAGGATGAATCCCCTCTTCACCTGACAGGATTTCCTACCTAGGAAATTATGCTGGCCTTTCTGCTGAGATCGGACCTATCACACATCAGTGTCTCCATCATACAGGCTGTCTGTACAAGTCCCAAGACATGATACTGGAGAGCTGGGATGTACCTTTGACTGTGGTTGTGAACATGTGGCTTGGCTTTGTGTACTTCTCTGGTTTGTGCTTCATTTTACCTTCTTCAGTCTCTTCTGAAAATACCCGAGGGCACAGTCAAGAGCAGATCCTCTGCTCTTTCTAGAGACTCTGGCACTGTGTTCATGAACTAGGGCTTTGACACTCTACTGTAGTTAACATAGGCTACTTTGGTTTTTGTTTTGTTTTGGTTTTTGTTTTGTTATTTTTTGTTTTGGTTTTTTTGGCAGGTTTTAGTAAAGATGTTATGGGATTTTGGATTAAGGTATATGTTTGACTTGTCTTTTCCATCCCTCTAAGGACAGTAAGAAACCTTTGGGCACACACTTATAAGATTATATACAGGGGATAGGAAAGTTGCAGAAGAATACTGGATGGCTCTGACAGTCAAACTTAGTCCCCAGATCTGTTGTGTCATAGTGACTGACTGTGTACATGTCCTTGCCTACGAGGGACAGACAACAAGACAATATTTTAAGTTGAAACCTCTTCCAGCACAATAATGCTGTTGTGTATCTAAGCTACTTGCTGTCTTTCAATCACAGATTTTTTTTTCCTTCTTGTTTAGAAGAAAACAAAATATTACAGAATGTCCTGATGGATTGAATATTCTATACATGAACTACCTTTTCCACTGCCTTACTCATTAGTGGGACTGTTCTTGGCAAAAGTATTTCATTCTTAGAAGTTGACCAGCTGTGTCTTGGGGAGAGATGAGAAAGGGATCATCATTAAGGTGAGAAAAGAGAGCAAATCTGAGGAGGTAAGAGGAGTTGCTGTGAGGGAGATAATTAGAAGTGAGACTGCTAATATCCAAAAGAAATCCTTGTAAGGAAAGAGGATAAGGCAGTAGAAATCAGAAAGCAAGGAAATTGCAAGGAAAGAGAGGCTGAGACAGTAGTGAAGGACGTCACAGAGAAAGGGGACCAAAGGTGTAGAAGAAAAAGAAATTTACCCATGTGATGTGGTAAGGTTAAAATTGATTTTTGCATTGTTTTTCCAAAAACTTATAATAGGAGTGTGGAGATCACACTGAAGGTTGTTGTCAGTAGAAGAGTGGACTCCAATTCCGAAGTGTGGTGCTCATAGCAGACTGCCTGTAATTTTTAGCAACAGTTATGGAACAGCCCATTTACTAATAGCAATTTAATTGCAGCCCAAAATCTTTCTAGGCTTTTTTGCCAAACCTGCACTGCATCTTGCTGTAGCTAGATACTTGATAGTGGTTAAGTTGGCTGACAGAAAGCTGCCTCACTGTTGTGAAAGTTAAGCATCCTGCTAGTCTTCATGGAATTTATTATATGCCCACATCTGTTGTAGAAAATGTATGTAAAGTTTTAAGTTGTTTAAGTGCTTTGAAAAATCTACTGAATCTCAGTACTGTCAAACTGCAAGTGGAAAGATGCTTATGAGGTTACATTGGGTAAAGCTTTTGGCACTGTTCACTACAACCATAAAAATTCAATGAGGAAGTGTTGAAATTGTGTCAGAGGAAATTGTTCCAGCAGGGAACTCAAAACCATACAAACAAATAAATATTGCTGTCATGTGTAATCTTAATGACAATTTGGAAAAAAAAAAAAAAAAAAAGTAAAAAAAAGAGAGACTTTGGGCCTTGTACTCCAGATGTTGGAAAAAAAGTATTGCAAAATGCCATTTAAACTATTTTCCTTGTGATAAACTCCAGGGTGGGGCAAAAATCTCAGCATCCATTTGGTCTCACTGACTTTAAAATTGCTGGACTAAATCTCTGTGTAGCAGGCCAGAGTTCACTCATGAAGCTCCCATTTCTCTTCAGTAGAAATATAAAGATAATACAGTATGGAAAGGAGTGATAAGAAAATCTTATACTTGGTAAGACTCAGGAAAGCAGTGCTAAAGAGGTTTGTGTAATTGCTCCACATTACAACTAACATGAT
>VXAU01002827.1:91189-120140 GCA_013399695.1 Formicarius rufipectus
AAAAAAAAGAAGTCATAAAACAATGGGATAAAACAGTCCACAGTTTGAAGTCCAGGTAAGTTCAGTTGAACTAAACTCATTTCCCAGGCCTTGCAAAAATAAGTGTTCTTTAGACAGAGTTGTAGTAGGAACCAACTACCAGTGTTTCTCCAGTAGTGTCCCCTCAGTGTACTGAAAAACACAGCAAAAGTGAAGCATTAAGTAATACAAACATTTCCTTGGCTTGCTCATTTTAACTTTGGTTGTGAAGACCTGTGGCTCTCTTTGGGTGAAATTTCTCTCTCTGCAGAGCAGAAACACTTAAGTTACAATTAAACCCCTATTTTCAGTGCTTAGACGGGACTTCCAAGGTGCATAAGCCCTATGTTGAAGCAATCATTCTTATTTCAGTACTTTGTGTCTTCAGTAGGTTGCACCATGTTCTTAGAAAGTATTTATATGAGTAACACTGCTTAAAGCAGCATATAATTTCCCAAAAAGGCAGAGGGTGAAAGAAAGATATGTGGATTTTCATGTGGCTATTATTACTGTTCATCCTTGTTCTCTGTGACATGGCAGTTGCACAAAACATATCCTACTAATGAAGAACACAAGTTTTAAAAAAAAAATAAAAAATAATTATTTTTTGAAGTCTAACCTTCTTCCAAGTCAGAAATAAGGGCAGTTGAGTGAGCATTAATACACTAAAGAGTTAATCCAAAATTGTCTCTTCAGAATAAACTTGTGTGTTTCCTGCTGTTTTCTTTAAATACTTCCAGCTGCATAACTACTGTAATAGCTGTCCTAATTTTCAATTGATGTCCAAGGCAACATGAAACTTCACTCTGAGCCAGTGTGATTCTTAGTTTTCCATTCGACTTCAGTGGAAACTACATCACATGTTTAAAATTCTAGTAGAATATAAAGGTTTCTAACAACCACAGTGGTGTTAATTTATAATCTCTACTAAAATCTTCTGTCCTTTTCTGGCAAGTACCATACATGAACATAATGTTTCTTGCAAATTGTTATGAGCTGTGTGCGTATGACAAGAACAAACTGAAAAGGCAGCCTCTTGATAGTGTAATTTGGTGTGCAAAATCATGTTGCAGTTGCTGACAAGCTGAACGCCACATACTTGGGTCAGGAAGCATATAGCTATTGAAATGAAGTTTGTATTAGTCATTATGGGAGAGGATGAAAAGAAAAAACTCACTGTTTGGTGAGGGTGATACAATGTATACAATAGAATCAATAGCACAGAGAGTAATGGTGTGAGCCTGCCTGCATCGTTACTTTGCAGACATTACTTTTGCTTGTCTCTCCCACTGCTCACAGGATCTAATTTTGGTGGTTCACTCCTTGCGTCGCTTCTACAGAAAGAAAATTTTGCAAAAATACTTTACATATTTAATACTGGGCCAAAATGAGAGTGACAGCTGTTGTTTAATGGTTCAGGAGCTGTACACCCAAACTCCATTCCTAGCTGGGTTGAGGCTCTGATCAGGCTGCTTTTTCTTTTTCCTATGTTCTGACCATTGTGTTCACATGCAACCTAAATCTCCTGTGCACTCGGTGCTTGTGCAGTGCTAGGTGTGCACAGTGGAAAGTAATCATCAGTCCACTGGCTACTTTGAAGTCCTAAGCTTGGAGGTGGCTGTAGTCATTGTGCAATGTCACCTACATGGGTAAAAGCCTACATCTCATGATAACTATGGATTATATTTAAAAAAAAAAAAATATATATATATATGGTCTTTCACTTCTCGCAGTCTGAGCTATAATGACTGCAGAGGGTAAAAGGAGAAAGAGAATGGAATGAATACCATCAGAGATGACTAAATTACTGGTCTAGCTTCCCTCTGGAGGGTTCAGTTAAGCATCTGACTTTCTCCAGAGCTCAAAATTTTCTTTTACTCTGGCTTACTTAGATTGCAATGCATTCCCCTGAGATACTCTTCCAGGTGCAGTTAGGACTGTGGGAAGGGTCTGTCAGTATTATCTGCTTTGGCAAATGTTATGAGTTTTATGGTACAGTAAAGACTTTGTAGCAGTGCCTTCTCCCAGATCATCCATAGTCAGATTGTAAACTATTTGTACTGTGAAATGCCATGGGAAAAGTCCAACTTTTGTTCCTTATAATAAGCGGAAAGGGACACTATGTCTGTTAGAAATTCCCAGAATAGGCACAAAGAAGTATTTGGAACAAATGAATGTCAAAGGCCATCTCTGACTAGTGCAATACAGCCAGAGCGAGTATTCCAAAATGGCCAACTCCACCCAGAATAGCTCCACAGTATGTTTGGTTGTAGGGGGGGATGTTGAATTCAGTTATTTCCAGTGTGTTTCCTTCAACTAAAATATTGATCTTAAACTAATTACCTATTACTAAAGGTGACTGTAAATCCAAAGTTGTGTATTTGAGAAGGGATTTAAACATGGTCAGGGAGTCATGCCTTATAATTGAGCCTTAATAAGAAAAAGAATAAGGATGTCACAAGTCTAAAAATTTAAATGCACTGTTACTGTGAGTAGCCCTTAAAAATGTAAATAAGGAAAATGAAGTTGTTTTAAATTCAAAAGCCACTCAAGCAAAGATTTCACCAAAATAAATTAAATTACAAAGGGGCAGAGAATCAAATTATCATTTTGATTGCTTTCAGTGGCAAGTGGGTTCCAGATTATGTATTTGAAATTAATCATTAATACAGATTGGTGAGAAAGGAAGAGTAGCCTCTGCTTGCACATACAGATCTGTCATAGGCCCTATGTAGTTTTTGATTTTATTGTGTTGCCTCATTAAATATTTAATGAAGTCCATGATGCAGAAGCAAAATACCCAGGAAAAGTGTATCAGGACACCCTTAGAGACCCAAAGAGCCTTTAGCTAAAGAGTTAAGTGCACTGCCAGAGTTCAGTGCAGAATTGTGCCCAGTTCTCCTGACAGAAAAAACTAAACTAAACTTAAATAAACAATTAGTTGCGCTAGACTTCATTTTATAAAACTATACCCTAGTCAGTTAGTGACAATGCTAATGAAGTGACAGACTGAGTAATTCTGCTCTAGTTAAAAGTGATGAGGAGCAAATTTATTTCACAGAGGGCATTAGGAAACCATGTTGATGAATTCTATATCTGCTGGTTTGCTGGCAGCATGGGGAAGGATGAAGTGAGTAGTAGTCCTAGAAATGTTAGCATGGTGTTCCATTTATCTCAGTGCTCAATTACAGGAGGTTAGGTGGCACCTAACCTGAATCTTATCTTCCTCTTCTTTTGCCTTGACAAGCCAGCTCTTACCTAGCAATGTAATCTTACCTACATGTAGGGTATTGAGTTCTTACGGCAATGCTGCGGTCCATGAAAACTTCTTATGCAACACAGAAAAGATTTTTAGAAGAGTTGGACAGATGAGGCCCCTTTAACAGGACCTCACAGCACAGCACTTCTCTCCTGATGCTCAGGTTGGAGGTGCGTGGTGACAGCAGCTGAAAAAGGTACAATCCACAGTAAACTGAAATTACCATTAAACCATTGAAATCATAATGTTTGACACAAGGCTTTTCAGATATCGTAATTTATATCAATTCCCTGCAATAACTAAAACTAATTTAAAGATGAATAGATATAATGATTAATCGGACTATTGCAGGCACTTTGAACTAAAAAGAAAATAAAATTAAAAATTAGTAATGATGCATAAGGAGTGTTAGGTGCTACATGAGACTCAGAAAAGATGTGGCTAAATGACATGGAAGGTCACTGCAAAGAGTTCTAGTGGGGGGAGACCTGAAGTCATGTCACTGCCCCTGGGGTCTTGGACCGAGGATCATTCTTGGAGGCAGATGTCTTTAGCACCACTGTCAGAGCCATAAGATCCACAACCCTGGCTGTGTGACATCTAAATTTACAATGACTGACAGTGTGTTTGACCTGAGTATGGCACGAAACAGATTCGGAGTTCCCAGGAGGGAATCCAGCCTGAGGGACTGGATTTCTGCACACAGGCTTTTCGTGGCTTAAACAAAACAAAACAAACAAAACCAAAAACAACAACAAAAAAATCAAACAAAAAAAAAAAGGGATGGGGGTGGGTAGTCTGTATTAAGGAAACCAGTTAAAGTCTTTCTGTATTTTTGCTAGGAGCGAGTTGTTTTTGAGCTTTCTGGCTTCTGTGTCATCAATCATTTAAGCAACTCTGTTTAGTCTGCTTCCAGACCTTTTCTTGAACTATCCATTGGGGCAAGGGTGGTGCTTTGGGAATAGAAGGGCAGTGATTCTCAACAGAAGAACATAAAATGGAGCAATAAGGACAACTAGGCCAATTTCTTTGTTTGATTTCTTTTGTGAAATGAGACTAGAGGAAATTAGAAAAATATATTGCTCAATCTAGATGAGGAGAGTGAATACTCTGACAAACTGCACACTTTCAATACATTTCAGTGGAAAAGGGGCTCTGCTGCTTCCATTTTTCATAAGATACTCCTGTGTTCTATGACATCAGTTGGGAATGATTGTGTTTACCCATTTTGACCACAATGTATAGTATGAAAACTTCTAAGGAAATATGAGAAACTTCACTCTGAACTGAATTTCTTCTGCCTTCTCTCTTGTTCCTGGCAGCTCTCTTGATTATGTTTATTCACCTTCAGATTTCCAGACCTCCTGAGTTCCTTCTCTCTCTGCCAGGTCTTACAGCAGATGGAGAAATATGGAGCATAGAATGACATTAGATAGATAGACTTCACAAACAGAGAAATGAAAAAAGGAGAGTCTAGCAGAGAGATGAGTTTATGGAGACTTGTGTTTCAGTCTCTGCTTTGTTGGCGACTTCCTGCATCGCCAACATTTGGCTGTGAGTTTTATGAAAATAGAGATGAAGAATATGTTTGTACTTTTCAGAGATTTTCTGAGGCTATACAAGAGCATGTGTATTTAGTACTTTGAGAACAAGAATTATGTAAGTATTTCAGATAGGTATATTAATCAGGCACCTCTGATTGCATCTCCTGAAAAATCTCAACAGGATTACACTAATATCAAGCAGCTTTTAATATCCATCACAGTAAATACAAAACCCAAGCACTGTATAACTGTTTTCTTTGAGATATTTTTGAGAAATAGACACTGTGACCTGGCTTTATGTTCAAAATGTAGTATTGTCAACAAAAATTAGATGGGCCCAACTGCAATAAAAAATAACATCATTCTATAATTCAGAGATCCAAATGTGAGAACATGACAACACCTTATGTTTTAATCAGGCGAGTGGATGGAAAATTTATTGAAATCTGTGGACTATTGTAGGCATAAGGTACTATAGATTGTCCCTATTTATTGTGCCATGCAGTCCACGGAAAAGTGTGTCTACACAACTACATTCAAGCAAGATAGATTTGAGAACAATTTCCTATGTTTAATATAGAAAAGTCAGCAAAGCTGTCTTCAAAAAAATCACCCTGTCTTACTTCAATCTAGCAGGTTTCTTTTTAACTCCCATCACCATTATTTCCCCAGACTTTGTGTTATCAGGTGCGCTTAGTGTTATATTCAGTTTACTGAGTACTGCACTACCAAAATGTTTTCTTTACCTTGAAAATAGTATTGTAATTTCTATTCATTTGCATCCTATTTTACACAAGCACAGATGCAGCATACAGAATGCGCTGTAATTAACAGAGAAAAGTCTGAGGAAAGTTGAATGCTTTCTTATTACCTAAATCTATCCTGACAGCCTCTAGAGACAAATGTGGGTTAGTGCTATGCCCTTTGGGAAAAATCTTTTCTTTGATTAGCTTTATTGGTCACTGAAGATCATTTTTTATTCTAATTAAATACAGCTGCAGGTGCCTTTTATCTGTATACAAATAAGAAGCTTGTTAATGCTGAAAATTCCTGGGGGACTGCTTTGTGTTGTTTTTCTCTTTGATACTTAAAGCAATGGTAAATAATGGTTTATGTCCAATGTGCAGTAACAGGACAGGATGTCAGCACTCATTGAATATATCCAACATAAATTTCCATGCTGAAAATGTCTCTTTTGCATCTATTTCCTTAATATGAACTAGTTAAATTCAGGAGCCAAACTTTGCCTTTTAAAATGTGTTGTTATGTAATATAAGGCCCTCCGCTATAATTTCCAGAGGTTCTCATGCAAATTGAGACACCCCATTTTGAACTTCTGATTAAATATTAAAGTGGGTTTTTGGAGGAATAAACTTCAGATTCAATTACTGGAAATAACAATTTCACCTGTAACTACTTTAATGCCTTTATCTCCAACAAAAGAAAACTGATAAAGGACTAAAATTTTCCAATGAGTTTTGGAAAAAGAATGGAAGATATTCACATATATTGTAAATTTAACTCCTTTCTCTTTTGAAAAGGAGTTGCCTAGTGCTTTTCTGGCTCATATTTCCACAGACATCTCCTATTTAACAGAATTGGTCATAACAGGTCTTAAGCAGATAGATAAACATAAGAGAATTGTGATTGTTATGCAGTAATACAAGAACACCTATACTTCATCAAAACATCTTGATCACATAATCATAAATGCATTCTGCAGTGTATAGACTGGTTAAATATTTTCCAGTCTATCAGATACAGCTTAGAACTGGAAATAACTTTGCTACTTCCATTATTCTGTAGATAAATCAGCCATACCACATTCTGGAACTATTTTAAAGAGATCTTTGCAAAAGTGAAAATGCAGTGATTTCATATGCCATTTCAAAACTGTAACGACTGGATAATTGGCACTGCTGTGTGTGTAGCTTCAGACTATTCAAACAAATAGGAAAATATTATTCTACATGGGCTAAGACATTATTCCCATAAACAAACATTGTTAACTTTTATTCCCTGCACTTTATAGATTCATACTGGGATTATATGCTGTAGTCAGCAGAGATATTGCTTCATAAATTTTATTAAAGAAGTTAAAGATTTTAGGAGTATTTGAAAGATATGCATTCATGAGTAAAGTTGTCATTTTTTCACTGAAAAACCCTTTCATTCAAGCTGTGTAAAACTCTCAGCGCTGTAAATTTCTACAAGAAAATCTGAGTTTCAACAAAAATGAGAAGACACAGACTAAGAATCTTATTGTAATATAGAGAGAACATCAACCTGGATGTGGAAGACATTCTTAATGCCCCCAACATTAATCATGAGGAAATTAAACTATGTTCTTCCAAACTTTAGGTTAAGAACCACATCTTACAGACTTTTGCTATTTCTATATTCTTTGTGATTTAAGTGAATAGCAATGAAACAAATCATCTTCTTCCTCTTGGAAAGGAATAGACACATCTGGAAGAGTTACGAAACAAAAATATGAGTAACTAATCAAGTGTGAATATCATCCTTGATGAGCAAGGGAAAGAGGATAGGGTCCATTTTTTCACAGTCTTCCAAATTAATCAGGTTATCTGAACCACTGTACTTTGTACCCCAGCCTTGCTTGCCCACCTGGCTGGCCCTGTATGAAGCAGCAGCTATTCTGTGTTTAGTTTTAACTGTGCCTTGAGTTCTGTCTACTTCTGTGACAATCACAGATGATTTTGATGTCCCACTTGTCCACAACTAGTTTCTTAAACTGTGGCCTGAAGTTATGTCCTAAGAAATAGTGTGTGTGTCTGGGGAAAAACATAAAAAGCAAAATTGTTATCTTTGACCTGTGTTTTCTGATTTTGTCTATTTGATGCTAACTAAAACCAATAAGGGTGTCACTTCAACACCAGCTATATCTTTATACTTAAGAAGGTAATTGAAAATGTCTTGGACAAGTCAGACTTCATGAGCTAAAAACACTGCCTCCTTAAATAGGAGTCTGCTTCAAGAAATGGCTGTTTAAATGCCCCTTTCAAATGAAAGACTCTTTTCCTGTGTACTTCCAAGTCATAATAGACAGCAATAAGTCAACTGCTCTTTATTTCAGCTGGTGCTGCAGATACAATGCAGCCAAGATATATGAGGGCTGATTAATTTTTCTTCCTGTGTATTGTAACAAGAAATTTGTATGTTGTTGTAGATGGACGCAACAGCATGAATCTTTCCCTTTCCAAGTGCCAGACACAGCCTAAGGACTTAATTCAGGCTGCAGAGTATTTCTTAGGTGCAGGGAAGGAAGAGGAGTTACCTCACAGCTTTAAAAGTGTAGGGGTAAACCTCTGTACTAAAAAATGTTGAAGAGCAATTTTATGAAGTAATCCTACAGAGCAACAGAACCTTTACAGCATTATTTAAAAATCCTGAGTTTTGATAAAATATAGACACATGATATAAAGGAGTCTAGTTAAAAAACAAAACAAAAACAAAAAAAACCACAAAACAAACAAACAACAACAACAAAAAAAAACAAAACCAAAAAACCCCAAACAAACAAAAAACTCAAATCCATTCTCTTAACGATAATAGCAAAACAGCTTTCTGCAATCAAATGAGACAGGATCATTTTGCCATTCACTGGAATTTCAGAGATAAATACAGAAGCAGGTGTGAAAATTTGCAACTCTACCCCTTAAAGCAGAATGTAAAACAATAGATTAATCCATTTTTCATGCCAATTTGTGTGATGGCATTTTGAGTAGTTTTCCATGCAATTTTTGAGTGCTTATATTGAGTTCATGACTAAATATGACAGATTAGTCAGCTACTAAATATATATATACACTATAATTAATTAAAACTAAAATTAAGGTTTTTAAATTAATATTTTGATTATTAATAGCATGAAGGATGATACAAGTTGCATTCAGGCTGGAAAGATTTCAAACTTTTTAATACAAACTCAGACTGAAATGAAGCCTAGAATAGAGACCTTCTGTGTGCTGACATTTTCAACATGTTCCAGCAGTTACCACCCATCCAAACTGAATGTTGAGTATTTTTAACTCCTCTGAAAATATTGCTACTCTAAGCAATGACAAGGCCAAGAACTCCCTTTTAGAGAGTAAAAAATTTTGAAAGACACAGGTCTTCACAGTGATATACTGTGTATTAATGTTAAGATGTGTAAAAGCTCTATATTTAAACTGCAGGTACCTCCACGCAGGGCTGATACTCCTCTTAAAGTGCATGGCCTGAAATCCATGGGACCTTGATATTTGTTGCTAATTTTATGTTATTGAAAGTCCTCCTCTTCTTAACTGAATTAGAATAGAGATTCATCAAGCATATTTTCTTTCCATGCTTCTGACATCTTACAGTCCATTACAAGGCACTCTTTTGCAATTAAAGGACTTAATTTTTTTCTTTTTTAAGCCTTTATGATACTGTATTAAGCAAGCTGAAATTCAAGAGAAGTTTTACTCTATGTTTCTTAACCTTGCTGACTTCAAGTGTTGAAATAGAGGTTCATGGTACACAGGGAAACCAACTGTAGAAGACAGACTAAGTAGGTGAAGTCCAATCTTCAGAGGAGAACAAAACCATAAAACCAAAGAAAATAATTGAATAAGTGGGGAACTTAGTTGTCAAGATTCATATATGTGATTTAATTATATTTTGTGTGGCAGAGTGCTACATAGGAAGCTTAATTTCATTTCTAGAAAGGGCAAATTGCAGCACTGAACTTTCAATATTCAAAACCCTTCACATCACACAGTGATTCTAACATTAGTTAAGAAAAAGCTATTGGGAAATATCCTTTTTTAGATTTTAATTGAATGTCAATAGTTTCATAGAAGAAAAGGCAATGCCTATTTCATTCTTCTACTCCAAGGCAGCATCAACACTGGTTTTTTTCTTGGTGCTTGCTGAGCCTGGTTTTAGTGATCTACAATGATGAAGTTATCACACTTCTCCCAGTCAGTGTTTCAGGCTTTCTCTTCCACTTAGCATTCAGAAACTCTTTGATAATTACTAAGATGGACTTTCTTCAGTGCAATTTAAGCCCATTACTTCTTGTTTATCCAGGAAGAACAGATTATTATCAACTTCTTGCAGGAACTTTTAAAGCTTTTGGAGTTTGCTCATCAAGTCTCCTCAAAACCAAACACTCTCAATTACAGAGACTTTAATGGATTAGTACTAAAATCAAACAAAAATCAAAATTAATAATGCACTGAAAACGTAAAAAGCTTTTTTTATAAAGCTACCTTCTATCATAGAAAGAACTGATTACAAGCTATTTAAAATACATTCTTTTGATGCTTTTCCTGGCATGAAAGCCTTTTAGGAATGTTCAGATTAAATGTCTTTATCATGGAGAAATTTTTGTTCTTCAGACTTAAAACTTTTCTTCCAAATCATACCTGGTTTCAACATTATTGAACAGGAATTACAACCTCAGTGAGAAACCACGTGCCATCCAGTCCTGAAGAGTGAATGATGCAATATTATTTTTTCTCTGACAAGAAATTTCATTAAATCCTCAGAGCAGAACTTGCTGAAACACTAAGTTAAAGCATCTCTGCCAGAATATGAATCACTCATAGCAGTGGAATTAAGGAGATGCACGTGGTGAGCTTTTTATGCTCGCTAAATCTTTTCTATCACTACTGATATGATGTTGCCCTATAAGAAATTTTATTTCCTTCTTTTTCCTTGTTTTCTTAGTTGTCTTCTGCAGTCACTTTTCTTCTTTCAGGCAGGCCTCATTAAGTAACACTGCTGTTAAAGAAGAGCAAGTGTTACATGCACATCCTCAGCAAGAGAAGCGTGGCAGGGTTTTTTTGACAGAAGAGCTCAAAAAACAAACACTCGTGTGTGAATGACTCAGGGACTTACAGTCCTCCTAACTTTTAATTTTGTTTTTAGTTTCTGCTGTGTTCAGGGCAAGGTTCTGGTATTCCTAGATTTTGTATCCAACAACCTCTTCCGCCTGATGGCAAAGGAGAGCTGGTAGCTCGTGCATCTTCTTACCAACATAGGTTTTGCGGGAAATGTATTGAATTCTTAACTAATTTAGACTATGGAAAAATCTCTGAACCCACTGTGTCTTTTGCTAGTTCTCACTGGATTTTTTCACCTGCCAACATTATAAGAGGGAAGAAATCTGAAAGAGCGAAATAATGACCTTGGGTTCACTCTGAATAAGCTTCCAAATCCAACTCAGAGCAGAGAGGTATAATGAGATAGGCAGTTTCTGTCTTGCCAAAGCCGTGGCAAGATGGGAGGTGCATTATATACCACATAGTATTTAAAAAAGTTACAAAAATGAGCAGTGGAACACATTGTTCTAAGTCGCTTAATATTGAAATTTTAATTTTGTAGCAAGAAAAAGGACAGCATTGTGTGTTTGCTGAAAATATTTCAGACTTTGCTGGGAAGCCCGGGGGTCCATTAGCAGGAGGAAATGCAAAAGGTTTAAGTACTTGATTAGTTGACCTGGGGATTGAATTGTATATTATAGAAGATGTTTGTAACAATTTTTTTTTTTTAACATTACCTGGATTGTTATAAATGTCCTTTAAAAGAAGCAGCTGAAGAAGTGCTTCCTACTGCCACAACTTGTTGCTTTCATCAACCTATGCCTCTTGCTTACAGCATGCTAATTTGTAGATATATATTAAGTCTGTGGGTACTAGGACTTACATTTGCATGCCACTCAAGGACAACTGAGACATAATTCCAGAATCATCTCTATCAAACACACTGTCAGCTTTTGGTTAAATGGTAGTACAATGAGGAGACTTTAAAAATAACATAGAGGTTATTTAGATTTGCTCACTGTCCCTAGCACAAGAGACAACTACGAGGAATCCTGCCTCAGTGATTGAAGGTAAATAGGCAATTTTTTAAGAAGAAAAGTTCAGCTTCCCTGTTGAAACCATCCTCCTTGGAAGAACAAGATTTTTGATTCACCTTTTGGTGGTGACAATTAGCTAGTTACTTTGCTTATGATTGTTTTCTTTCCTTTCTGACATAATATCATGAAGTTCTGATACAAACCAAACAGTTTTGGTTTTTTTTTCTAGTTAAAACAAGCCACTAGTAGAAGGTGAGCCATTATTAATACCTTTTTTTCCTCTACTCTGAATCTTATTTAGAATTAATCTCTGTATCAGGATGACTTTACAATTTACATGCCCCAAAACATTCACTTCAAGATGGAAAAATCTACTTTACATTTTAGAAGATAAAACATATCCCTTCTTTTTCTAATTAATTTTCTGATGTAAATTATGGTATGTACATAAATATACATACATATATGCACATATATATGTATAATCTTGGCTACATATCAATTGCTACCTGCATTGTCAACTGAAGCTTATGTAAAAAAATACCACAACAATGATCTTCTATCAAAGTCACAGGGAACATGAACAAGTGAAAAGACATAAAGGAAAAAATTCACCTTTTATTTGCCACGAGAGAAAAAGAGAGTCATGATTTTTTATGAGGTGCTAAAAAAGGTAGACTGTCTAAAATCGGACTCTTTAGCAAGAGTAGTAACTTTGTCATTCCAAATCACTACTAGAAAGCAGCAGGTCTGGTATGACACCATACCTCCAGCAATGACCTGTGTTGGATGGGAAAAATAGACAAGCGCCCTTGTCAATTCTGCAGTATGCTGCACATGAGTCCACAAGGACCTTTTTTCCTTCAAGAACCAGCAGATGTGCTATTGGTGGTTACTGCTGTTATTCTGCTGCAGTTGAGTTTGCATGAAGACTGAGCACCATTTTACTGGTTCCCTTGTGCAAATCTCTGTGAGAACCTAGACAACCTATTTTAAGGATTGTTTTCACATGTAATTGTTTTTTTCTTTTTTCTGAGAACAGATTTGTTAGCATGTTGAAATGCTTATTTGTGGCTGGGGTTTTTTGACTCATAAGACATCTGATATGTAATCAGGTTCTGGATAATTCTGTCTTCATTTAAATTATAAGAAAATTAAATATGGAATAGATGAGTACTTCACATTTTAAACTATCTTTTTAACCTTTGCTTTGTTGTTTCCTGGGAAGGGAACACAAAGAGAAGAAAGGCTGTGGTTGAAAATTGACTTAAGACCTGATGCAAAAGCATGTAAAGTGAAACAGAACAGTTCACATTTAGTGTGATGGAATTTGGCTCTGTAATATGTTTAGGTTACTTTCTATATATATTTCCATACATTTTAGAGAGCTGTGTGTTTGTCGCTGAATGTTTGTCTTTAAATGCTGCATTAATTGTATTATTCAAAGTCATTGCAATGAATTTGATGAGAAAAACAATACAGCAGCTAAAATTCCATTTAGGAGTCCTTTTTTTACTGCATGTTAGTTTTAAGTGTAAAGCTTCAAAAGTATCATAAACAGGCATTTTCTATTATTCTTGTAAGGGCCCTTCTTCTCTCTAGCTGGTGGGAAAAGCAATTTGAGTGCTGGTTTACTCCATTTAAAGCATAGTCTGAGTGAACAAAAAGAAGTCTTGTAATAGTAGAGCTGTTTTCTTCCTTACTCTCTATTGGTTAAAAAAGCTAGTGCAAAGCTCAAGCCTCTGTAGATGTCTCTGAACTGGAAGTGGGAGTTGTTGAGTGCAGTTCTGCACTTGACCTTACAACAGTACTAATAATACCCAGTGAAAGAGCAGATTGTAGCCATCAGTTGCCTTTTTTTTTTTCAGAAATTTTGTTGCAAATGACATGATTTGCCTTTTAAAAGTTTTTTGCCAATGAAATCCCATCTCTCTGAAGTGTACAAGACACATTTTACAAGTTCATTAATCAACTTTCCAACTAAACTTAGATGGATTCATAGATGAATCACTTGTAAATGAAGACCAGAGGACAAAAGGTATAAAGGTTGCACATTCCTCTTCAGACTCAACTAAGATCCCCACTGAAAATGCTGTACCATGTTGTTATTTCTTTTTCCCAATATAAAATACTAATATAATAAGTGAAGGCTTTGTAAATTACTTCTTTGTCTTGGGGAAAATAAGAGCTTTTATTTTGATAGACATATGCATTAGGATGCGTTATTTTATTGGGCCTTAGCCTCTGTATTCTGAATCTTGTTGAATATAAGCAACAAGCAACAGGCCAAGAAAAATAAATGGTCATATTTTAAAAAAATCCTTCAGTGATTTATAGATCTTTGCTCTGACTTGGAGCTGTCATCACTACAAGTGCTTGTGTTAAAAAGAGACAATATAAACTGCTGGGTCTGATCAGAGACTTTAAGACTAATAAACTGGTTTCTGGGTAGTTTGCCAAACCCTGGAAATGAGCTTGGATTATATTTTCCAGAGGGGGGAAAAAAAGGAAAGGAGACAAGAAAATGATAGTGACTGATGTGTTTGCAGAGATATGGGCGATATGAAGCTCAAAGTAAAGGGGGCTTACTCTGTTTTCATGTTCTGCTTTTTCTAAAGAACTGTGAGTACAAATCACAGAGAACACAGCTGTTCTCTGCAGTTGTGACTCAACGCGTCACCTCATATGTGTGTGTGTGTATCATTGTGGTATACAGACCTCCTATTAGAAATAGAACATTCTCTGAGAAAATTTGCCGAGAAACCTGGAATAAGTTCTTGAAGTTCATGGTTTCTTTATGAGGGATTTTTTTACATCATATACTAACAGAAATATATAAATTTTTAGGGACTTCCATGTAATTTCTTTTCCCTCTGCACATTCATATCTTTGAATACTTAGTGAAGACAAAAGAATTGCACCCGTCTCAGGTTGTGTTCTTTGCATTTAAGCAACAAATTAAACTGATTCACTGCCTCCCTTCCCTGGGAAGCCCCCTAGCCCCCAAAATAATGAATGTTGGAAAGGTGCAGGAAATGAAGGGAATATCAAAGCTAAATTTTGTAAAATCAGAATTAGGAGTGAAATAGGATTAAAGTGGAGTGGTGTTTCTCAGCTGTGCTGTAATTCCCACACCTGCCCTTCTACTTGGTCTCTATTTTCTGCACTGTTTGCTATTCCAGAAAATGATCATGTTTCAAAGACATAAACAGATATCTCCATTTGCTCCATCTCAAGCTCGTCTAAACATTTTTGGCATTCTCCCTTTGCTGGCTTTCTGTGGAGAGCATGTATAAAGTTTGTTACAAATTGTGTTGCAACACTACTAGATATTTCATGTAACATGAGCTGAATAAACAGCACTCTTTAACAGCAGCTCCTGGAGGATTGATTCTTGCAGACCTTGTTTTCAGAAGTCTTGGGTTTACCTTCTGTTTAATGGAAGAAAATGCACTCTTACTAGATGCAGCAATTATTCAGAAACTTGTCAGAAGCTGCTGAAAATATCTGGCAATGTCTACAGAAAGTCTAAAATGAGAAGTTTGGGTTCAAACTACTGCAATGGTCCCAAGATGCCAGTGATACTGTTTTAAATATTTAAAGTATTGTGACAAATTTGAAGCTGCATGTAAATATTTTATGAATGCTGTGGCTTAACAGGATTGTTGTGGTGTTTACTTCATGCATTTATGGAGCATGTTTGTCAGGAAATTGGCTCTCTAAACATTGTATGTTACAATCCTGATATTCATTTCTTAGAAGCATTTCCGAATATTGTGACTCTATCAGTCTATACGTGAACTTGTGACATTCTTACAGGCTGACTCACTTGGTTTAAGCAGGATCAGGAAACAGAGCAGAGAACAGAAAACTTGGATTAAAATAAAAGCAGAAGCCTTCATCAGAAAGGGCTAAAGTGCAAGTCTGGGGATGTAGACTGGAATCCAGACTTTGGAGATAACCAAGAGCTGTAACTTGAGAAATATTTAATATAATTTAAACATATGCTGTGTCAGTAAATCTGTAGGTAAGATAGTCTCTAAATTTCTTTCCATATAATCAATGGCGACATATAGGTAGTTTTGGAATGCAATACATGTGCAATCCTACATTTCTGCTTTTATTTGAAACTGTGTCCTAAGGATAAAAAGATCCTGGAAATATTATCTTGGACATAAACAATGTGGATGTTCACATTTCAATAGCAATCTCACTTACACACAGTTAAAATTCTATAAAATGATCTTTTGTTCTACCTTCTTCCTACCATTCAGATTAAACAATATTTTGTTTCAAAGACATTTTTTAGATTCCTGAATCTACCATTTCTCACAACTCTCAAAGGGAAGATCCTCAGATACTAATTATGGTCAGGCCTGCTGAGTGATTAAGGCTTGTAATCAGCCACTTGGAATAAGATTAAGCAAATTGCAGCTTTCTTGCTGAGAGAGGTGAATACGTCAAAAGCAACATATCGTGATCCAGAGGAACAGATAAGAAAGACACCAAAGCAGCAACTTGCTTTGCAGCTATGACAAGTATTTAACTATTTCATCTCTTATTGACCCCTTGCATACAGCTGCATTAATTCATGGACTAAAATAATAATTTAGGTGGGAAGCTACTGCTGGGCATCATCTAGTCTAGGCCCCTCTCAAAGAGATGTCAGTTTGGAGCAGGTTTCGAAGGGCCCTGATCAGTTTAATTCTGAATATTTCTATGGAAGGTGAAGCTGTTAGCTCTCAGGGAAGATATTGCAATATTTTATCATTCTAATGGTGGAAAAAAACCCCTATATCTAACCAGAATTTTGCTTTTTGCAGCTTTGTTGTTACCTTTCATCAAATCACCATGCAATGTCACCTGTCTTTCTTCTAAGCCTTTTCTATAAGCTCGTGTCTGGTGCTTCCTGAATTCCCAGGCAAATCTCCTTGAATTCAACAAACTTCTTTGCCCAAAATGTATAAAGAGCTCTTACTTATCCACTCCAGCACTTGTGCTGCACAAGCTACCCCACCACATCTAAGTCACCCAAATGAGCTCAGAGATCTGCAGCTGTACAGGGCCTTCTCATTCTTCCGGTTATTTACTTGTGTTGTGTGGCTACAGCTACTTGAGGGAGTCCCCATGAAGCTGTTTTCATGACAGAGGCATGAGGACCTCCTGCATCATACTGTTCATTAGATCTTTCCCTGACTTCAGCCTGTGCATCACTTCTCATCAGGCTTTGGTTAGCATCCTACACTGAACGTTGTTGGAGAACCCCACTGCTAGATTACTGAGCCTCTTAGCAGAGATGCTCTTGTCCCACTTCAACAGACAGATTCATTCCTCACAGCTGGACTTCCCTTATTAAACAGACATAATTCATGAAGATCCACACTAGATTTTTTGAAGTAGCAGATGAAAAACTTCATGCGTAAGGGGAAGGACTAGCAATGAGGGGAACTTGAAAGATACGAAGTGACGAATGTTTGTTAACATATGGCAGGACCTTATTTTCCTGAAATGATTATTTGAGTAATTTTAGGACATGTTTGTGTCAGATAAGACCAGTTACTACAACAATATAGTGGCCTCAAATACCTTGAAGAGGTGTATTTTGTGTTACTCTGTTTTCCGTCTTCTGCTTCTTTTCATAGTTCAATTTTCTCTATCTATTCTTCAAGCAGCTGTAGTAGACAAACTATATAAAAACCTAATGGGATTTGAAAACTCTCCAGTATGTCTGCTTCTGATTCAAATGGAGATCCCTGCAAGAACCTACAGTGTTTCATGACTAAATGCTATGTGGAAATAGATCAGCACACAATTTTCCTCTTTTACCAAGTATTCAACTAACTAGTGACAAAGAGTTCTACTATGAAGGAGAATTTTTTATCCTCCATGTTGTCAGTCTACAGCATATCTGATCACAATGACGTTTGTTTTTCTTTCTGCTTGATGCTCCCTGTGTATCATATGAAACTACTAAATGTCATCAGACAAAATGGGTGGGTCCATGCCTGGATCTCCTTCATTCTATGTGTGGTTCCATCTCCTTGAAACTGTTATGTGTCAGTGACAGGTTTCAGTTTGGGAGAAAACCAGCATCCTCATGAGGTGCAGGTACTGATCTCTTTACTTTCATGACCAGTGACAGGACTCCAGGTAAGGGCATGAAGGGGATAGGTTTAGGTTGGATATTAGGAAAAAGTTTTTCACCTAGAGGGTGTTTGGGCACTAGAACAGGCTTCCCGGGGAAGTGATCCTAGCACCAAGTCTGCCAGAGTTAAAGATGTGTTTGGATAAGTCTCTCAGGAATAGGATGTGACTTTTGGGGAGTCCTGTGCAGGGCCAGGAGTTGGACTCAATGATCCTGATGGGTCCCCCCCATTTCAGCATACTCTATAACTCTCTTATTCTATGATTATTCTACTGAAAATGTGCTCATCTGCCCTGTTAGACAGGGAGGGCAGACATCTTCTCCACAGGAGCTGCTGTTTCTTCTCTCTCTACTGACTTTGGGGATGAATTATTAGCAAAAGCTTGGGTTGGAATTTGGGCAGAATGGTTGTAATGTTTTATAAAGTCTGACAGATATTTGGTATTACAGAGACTGTATAATTACTACATGACTTCATGCAACCAAGGGTTTATATCTATATATATGTATATATCTCATGAGACAGTTGGTTTCCTGCTTGCTTCTTACAAACAGCATGATAAAACTGCCAGACCATTAATGTAACAACTACTATGTGAAGAAGTAGACCTATCCCACTTAGCTTTGCTTTTTGCTCCATGTCAAGGCTATACCTTTCTGCTCTGTTGCCATTGAGCAGATGTCAAGTAATTCTGGCTATGACCACACCATACAGGTAATAAGTGGAAATGAGGATGAAAAGGTAAACACATTACCATTTGTGCTATAATCTATTGCTGTATATCTAGTATAGCCAACATCTAAGGCAAAAGAGACCAGAACTGCACCGTGTCTTGGAGTGAGAGGCAAATACACTAAGATGTCACCAGGGCATGGGGTACTGACTGCTAGCATCTCATTATGCAGTAAGAAATACAAAGGACATATAGAAAGTCTCAGCGACCAAGTCCTACTCAGAATTCACAAGCTATTAGATAGATAGAGAGAGAGAGAGAGAGAGAGAGAGAGAGAGAGAGAGAGAGAGAGAGAGAGAGAGAGAGAGAGATTAACACTTTTTTAGAACAGTCCAAATTACATGACTTGGTAGTAAATCATTTTTACCTAGAAGGTTGTTCCTAGAAGTTTTCTGGCAATCCCACAAAATAAATGAAATTATAGCAAATGATACACTCATATTTCTCTCTGTTATGGAAAATCAGACAAACTCTTGACAGCCCATCCTGATAATGCCTGCAGAAAGTGTTTAAGCAGTCCTAAAAATCTAAAAATGTTGTGAGAGTTTTTTCTTCTATATTCACAAGGAATTTTTTTCCCAACTACTTTTTCTTCTTTTATTTTGTCTGACTATGTTTTTTATCTGTTCTTTTTATTTTATTCAAAATAGGTAGATCTAGATACAGAAAAGCCAGAGGAAATCAATAGGAGTTGAAGACAGATCTGATTGCTGAGACCAGGGTAAATACAACTTAAGGCTGATCTCCAAAAATCTTTCAGAATGGATTGCCTGATGGAAATACTATCTGTTACTGTTTCTATCCCTCTCAGCATCCTATTATGAATCTGTTGCAGATTGTGATGAACCTAAGGCAGGGATGGTACAGCTTAGAATGCCTGTCCAGCATAATAGACCTGGAATTTGACTGTGTCCTTTCGAGGCTACTAGAGTACAAGAAATTTCATTATTCACCTTCATTATGGTTCTTTAAGTCTAAAAAAATAATGACATGAGAGAAGAAAAAAGAAATTCAATTTTTCTCCCAAGGAATACACTTAACTGCAGAAAGGACTTAGTGTATTCTGTTTTCTAATATGACTTATTCTAGTCTCTTTACTTGTATAAATTAAAAATGAAATGGCTAGAAAAATGCACTGGGTTTTGGGGGGGTTTTTTGGTGTTTGTTTTTATGTGTGGTTTTTATTTTTTCCCTGCTGTTTTTCAAATATCTGCCTAATTGAGCACAGCTGTGCAGTGGCACAAAACTAACCAGGAAATGAGCATTTTGATAATTTCACATTTCTAAAGCACCTCTTAAATATCTTGGGTAAGAATAGCAGCCCCAACACCTTTAGAGATCAACAGCACTGAACCAGATCTATCATGCTGAGTTGTCTCCTGAAGATATTTAATCCACTTTCAAGACAAATTCATAAAGGTTCCTTCAACTGCAACTTTCTTGTAACATAAACAAAATGTATGTGGAACAGACAAACTTTTCCAAGCTGCTCCAAGAATGAATTCTTGTATTTTCACTAGCCTGCCAATGAAAGCTTCATATTCTTTATTTCATAACTATCATCACTACATCTGTTTTCTGTTTTGGACTGGGGCCAATGGAAAAGTATATAGACTTATAAAATACTCTGAAGTAATTCATTATGTTTTGATTTTTGTGAGCATCCTGTCTGTGTTTTCAGGCTTGATCTTTACATGTTAAAGGCCTGATTGCTCCCTGAGCCATATCCTCACAGGATATAACATAGTCTGACTAAATGCACTGATATAGGTTTGGTGAGTCATTCTTTTCTATAATAAAAAATTCATTTAGAAATTACTTTCCTTTGATTCAGATTCAAAACCAGAAAGGCAGACATCAGTTCCTGAATGTGAGTCTTCAGCAAGGTCAGAAATTTCACACAAATATCTTGTGTGGGCCCAAACTTTGTATTCCTGCTCTTTGCCTGAACTCTAGCCCTGAGCTGAACCTCACCTGTCTGGTACAGAAAAAACATTCTTACTTTTGAATTTGCCTTGATATGAGCAGGCTTGATTCCCTCTATCCTAATTTTGTTCAGAAGTGTTACTCTCATGTCACTAATCTTTCAGAGTACTGTCAAAGAAAAGAGGCACTGAAATACAAAGATGCCTCTTCATGCTTTCATCGGGGGTCAAATGTTACCATTGGAGTTCTGGTTTTCCTTCTTCTCAAGTATAATCAGATATCACTTGCAGGAAACTTTAAATACCTTCAGGTATTCATAACCTGACTTTTGCGGATATTTTAATCGCAGTATGTCTTTCACTAACCTATCATACTTACCTGGGTCTTATTTAATTCAGTTGGAGTTATACCAATAAAAATTGTCATTTTGGACCAAGGGTTCCTTTAACTACCCAGTGACACAACCATTGCTCTGGGTAGGCCACTAAATGCACTTCTGCCTTATTAGTCTGTGTATTCCAAAGCAAATACAGCTCTGGAATTTGAATGTGCTTTTCAGCGCGCATCATCTAAGAGACAAGAATAATGTCACTGGTGTGGAAAAGAATGTGTTTTCAGTACAGCATGTTTTAGCTTACATCATCGTTTGCCCAACTACAATTGATTTTTAAATAGTCTTTGTGCTTTGTTTGTTGTGTTTCTGGTTCAGTGGCCCAAATAAGATATTTTTGCTTTTATTTTGAGTAAGAAGAGTATGATGGCATTATAGAAAGGCTTGAGTTTTGAAGTCTTTCAGTTATCTGACCTTGGTTGACATGACTGAGTCTGTAACACTGTTTTAAGGTAATATTTAGGGTCTAGAGGTGAATATGATTATCATGTTCCTGGGATGGCCATGGAGAACACTCATGTTTTTAATCAAAAGTAGAAAGGCTGGGTTAGAAGTAAATTATGAATGCAAAATGAAATGTTACAGTAATTTTATCCATGTAAGAAGCAGTTTTATACTCCGACCTCATATCACAGAACTGAGAGGAGGCTTGTGACAGGGATTTAGAAACATTTCATTTGTCTATTATCCTTATCACTCCTTTTTTCTTCTTTAATTTTTCATCAGTCTTATTTCTGAGATCCAAACCAAAGAAATTACAGTTCATAAATAAATAAATAGAACCATGTAAGAATAAAAAAAAAAAAAAAAATTTGCAAATGTTGATACTTGTTGAGGCCAACAAGTTTTGTTGTTTCTAAGAAAATTTATTTTCCTATGAGAAAATTTCATTTACATATAGTTTCAGTTAAGTAGCAAAGTATTATAAACTTTCATTACTTTTACAGCCTCCAAATTAAGATTTCATTTTTCAGTTAATGAAACAGCATAAAATTCTAACTCAGTGCATCTGTATTTGACCCAATGACCCTTCAAACTCTCCAAAGACCATTAGGCTTTTCATGATGACCATCTTTAGACTCATTTTATGTTGAATTGGGCAATAATTTTCGCTGTTGCATGACCTTGTTAGCAGCAGTTTTTGCCTGAGTAGCAATTGACAGAATCTTTCTCTGGATATTTCAAGACTCATAAGATGTTCCAATTTTAATTAACAAATTTAATTAATATACTTCAGTTTGAATTTCTTCTGTTTCCTATAATCTTGTGCATGGGATACCTTAAAACTTGTTGGACCTAAGAGGTCCTCTGCAGAGGGGCTATGGGGCCAAGCAAACAATTGTGATTATGGAAAGGTCTCAGTATTTCTCAAGGCCAAATCCAAATTAATTATTAACTTTTTTAATACAGTTTGCTTTTCTGCTGTGACTACTTTATAATGCAGGCTTTCAGTTGTGTCTCACGGTGCTTATTCTGTCTAGTAATTAAGAAACATGCTTGCTCAAGATTTTGATTTTGATTTTTTTTGTTCTTTGTTTATGCAGATGCATGCTTTTATTGGTCTAGATATTATTAGCTGCCTTCTTTATACCTAAACCAGTACATGCTGTCTCAGTTTTTTGGCAGTTTTAAAGAATTCTTTTCCCCTCAAAAATAGGAAGTTATGGGATTATATGATGTTTCTTAGAGTAGGAAAGTCAGATTAAGAAATTGTTTTTAATTACTAGAGGTTTTGTGATTATGGCTGTCAAATAATTAAACAAGTTAAAGTAGAGGTAGCAGTAGAATTAATACAGCTTAACATTAGTATAGCACTTCAAAGTTTTTAAAAAGTAAATTACTTGAGTTCAGTGTGCAAGTCTGAAGAAATTGTTTCCTCAGCCTGTAGAGCCTTTTCTTTCTGCTCTCAGACTATTCACAGGCAACTTTAAGTTCTTTGAGTGCATTTATAACTCACATTCTTATGCTAATTTTTGTACCAATGGCATTGAAATATATATTTCAAATACTCTGTGACAGAAATCAACAATGTTGATCATGGAGTTGTACCTCTGTTCTGCAACAGATAGCCACAGACAGACTTTGAGCCACTTCAAATTGTGGCATTGAATCCATGAGGAGGAAATATCAAAGAAGCAGGGCTGCCTTTTTTGTTTATTTATTTTGTGGTGTGGTTTTTGTTGTTGTTTGGTTTTGTTTTTTTGTTTGTTTGTTTTTTAATTTATTTATTTATTTATTGCTTTTATATGATAAGATTTTATTTCTGCTTTATGTGTTTTTCCTCCCATCTCTTTTTTCCTTATCATGAGTTTTCACAAACAGCAATTCTGATTTGTGTGCTTCTGGGAGACCAGGAGGTATGGAGATTTTGTCAATGCATTCAGTTATTTGATGGCATCTTGGATAGATGGTGCCAAATTAATGCATGGAGATGTCACTTTGCTTTTTTGGCAGCAGGTACACTCTCTGGACTCAGTTAGCCACATGTCCAGCCCTATGATCTTTTTAACCTGTTTCAGTCCAAGATATCATCTGCATGACTTTGTAGACAGGACTAGAGCATTTCCCTGGTTTTCTTTTCTAAAGTCAGCTACAACATCAGCTAACAGGCTTTGTACCTCTCCTAGCCCAGCCTGATATCAGGACTCAAGGAGAAGCACACAATCACTGTCTCTCCAGTGCAGTACTGGTGATACAGCAGGATTCACAAGCAGTGAAACGTGTTCATAGGACTCCTTGAACTTGCAGAGAATTTGCAGGTTCAGCACAAACTCCATAAAATCAGAATTGGAATAGGGGGGAAAGGAAGGTGAAAAATTGCTAACTGAAGAACTTCAAATACAGGTGGTGAATGACTCCTCACAATAATTCTTATAAATCTGAGTAGATCCTCTGGTGTCTCAAATGTGATGGGATTGCTGACAAACAGAGAAATTAATCACAGTGAAGACAATGTTTATGGAGATCTCCACTAAGAAGCAAAGTCAGTAATTATTTAGGTGATTCTTTTGGACTCAAAACCTGCCTTTAACTCATTCTAGCTTGTTTGCCTTCCTAATGTTAAAAAATAGTAGAAATACCGGAATTGATATTTTCCTGATTAAATGGTTGGCCTGAGGTCATTCAAAATCTCAAAAGCAAATACATTACTGGAAACTTCAGAGGTCTTGGTTTTGCCATACAGGTTAAACAATCTAGTTTGGCAGTAAATGGTACAGCTGCTAAACTAATGCCAACACTGTTCTTTAAACAGTCTTAGTGTTTGGATGGGATCAGAGTTAGCAATTCATGATATAAAGGTTTTCAGAACACTCTGTATTGTATTTGTGCAGCCAGGTTTTGGTAGCAGAGAGGTTATAGGAGTAACTTCTGTGAGAAGCTGCCAGAACTCCAGCCAAGGCCAAGTCAATCAAGAATGATAGTGATAACATTCCTGTGTGATAACATTTTTAAGAAGGAAAAAAAGTTATTGCACAAAAGTAATTGCAGCCAGAGAAGAGCAGAGTGAGAATATGTGAGAGGAACAGCTCTTCAGACACCAAGGTCAGTGGAGAAAGAGGGGGAGGAGGTGTCCCAGGTGCTGGAGCTGAGGTTCTCCTGCAGCCCGTGGTGAAGACCATGGTGAAGCATCTGTGGTCCTACAGCCCATGGAGGCCAAAGGGAGTGCAGAGATTCACCTATAGCCCATGAAGGGGATCTGTGCTGGAGCAACCTGTGCCTGAAGGACTGAAATCCATGGAAAAGTGACCCATGCCGGGGCAGTTCATGGGAAACTATTGCCCATGGGATGGACTCATGTTGAAGTTTGTGGAGGACTGTCTGCCATAGGAGGGACACCACACTGAAACAGGGTAAGGACTCTTCTGCCTGAGCAGCAGCAGGAACAACATGTGATGAACAGCCCATAACCCCCACTTACCCTCTGCCTGGGCCACTGGAGGCAGGAAGTAGAGCTCAGAAAGGAGGGAGGCATGGAGGGAAGTTGTTTTTTTAAGATATATTTTCGTTCTCATTCTCGTGCTCTGATTTTGTTAGTAATAAATTCAGTTAATATCACCAAGGTCAGTCTGTTTTGCCCATGTTGGTTATCACTGAATGATCTCTCCCTGTCCTTATCTCAACTCATGAACCTTTCATTACATTTTCTCTCCTCTGTCTGGTTGCAGAGGGGGTTTGAGAGAGTGGCTTCTCTGTGTACCTGGCATCCAGCCAGGGCCAACCCACTACACACTCATTATGGAAATGACTGTGACAACTCCACGATGGAACAAAACAAATCTCAGCATTGGTCAGAGTTATATGAAGGAGCATCAGGAGGTATCATGGTGTAAATTCCAAGGTAATGGGATGTGGTTATAATAGGAAAATGTACAGAAAGTATCAGAAATTTACTTTTCTTAAGGATAAATGAATCAGTAATTTAAGGTATTGATGTATAAAGTTCAACCCTTTGATATAGTTTACAAACAAGGTTAAGGCTGAGAATTCACTGAAAGTCTTCCAATAAAACATACCTTTTTTTTTTTCTTTTTAAGACTGTGGGTAGCAAAATTTAATCTCTTGATTTCTGACTAATTGCAAATTCTATTTAATCTAGCCAGAACAGTAGTAACATTTGCACTCTGAATTACCTAATTTTTTATAGACAAGGAATTGTTAACAACACAGTTAAAATTGTTAGGTACACACATTCCTGATTCCTTTGAGCATGTAATATCTATCCCTTTTACTCATGTTATATTCACCCCAAACCTGGGCCATGAGGTTAGTGGAGCCAGTGTGATCCACCTTGAGAAGGAGGAGGACGAAGGGGAGAGAATTTCTGAGGAGATGTCAGTGTTCTGTGTTCGCTGGGAAAAGTATGATACAAACAGTGAGAATTGCTTCCTCTCCACTCTGGGTCTGCTATTTTTAGACACTGGCACATGCTGTTCTCCATTAGTCCTCAGATGGTGGTCCAGGTGAATTTACTCTCCATGGTATGTTTTATATGAGTTAGACACTTGTTCTTTATTCTCTTTGTTATGCTTAAAAACCATTTTAGCATTAACAATTTTCCAAGGTTTCAATCTTTTGATGATTAATAATTGAAGACTGATTAATTATTTACCATGCCAGGACCTCTGAATTTGTACTGTTCCCACACTTGCAAGGACTCTGCTCTCATTCTATGCTTCCGCTTCTCCACAACAAATATTTATTCCAGGGCAAGAGGATAATAGTCTTATGCACTGAATAACCACTGTTGGTTACCACTGCTTACTTTCAAAACATATCAGAACTATTACAGCACTAGATATTGCAGCACACAATCAAAAAAAGCTAAACTAAAGCTAAAAAAAAAAAAAAAAAGGTAGCAGTTGCCTAGTAGCTAGACAGTTGCTGTTAGCTTAACAAGCTGAAACAAAGATCCAGGCAGGCCAAGACAAATCAAGCTTGGCAAGTTGTATTTGTGAGGCTTTGCAGCATTAATATAAAACCTGTAGCCTGTCACAAGTGATGGTAATACTGTTATTTGGATCATGAGGTTACAACACCCAAGCATATAGATAAACACAAAGACACAAACACACCTGCAAACCTCAACTTCATGCATTTCCTTCATTTGCACCTCAAATGCAGGAAATACATGAAGTCATGCAGCATTCTTATATTCTACTTTGCCAGCGGACTGCATTCAGCAAATAAAGTATAAACATGTTGATCCATTCAGAATTTTTAGTTGGAGAAAATTACATGAATTGGGTTTTGTTATACATATTCAGTTTTGAAAGAAGAAAACCCCACATTTAGATTTGTGGGTCTCCTGTGTCTAACTGGTATTGTGTTAGCCCGCAAGTTTTCTTAAATCAGCTGCAAGTCTTAAATTAAACTATTTGAGATTTTTTTATCTAAAGGTCTTTAATCATCTTTCCCATAGAGGGATAAAGTGGCTATTTTCTGGTACAATCTAAAATCAAATCACCAGTCTCATAGTAATGAGGTTGAATAGATATGCAATTATATTTTTAAGAGGAAGAATTAAAGCCCATCCTAAATTTTTAATGTCTATGGATTACATTGTATATAGCAAAACAATAAAATGGTCATAATTTTGGCTGATCATAAAACAACTTTTATGGTATATGAAAAAGGAGCACTTCCAATTAGTTAAGCCAGAAATGAATGGACCCATTAGATGGAAGATGATGGAGGGGATTTGTAGTCTTCAACCAATGGCAAGAACAAAAATAAACACCTGCCAAAATCACCTTCATAAAAACCTGAGTTAATGTACTTTTTGGCCTGAAAGGACAGCTTATTGTGTATTACTGGGCTTTTTTCCACCCATCTTAATTTTTGTCTGAAGAAATATAAATGTAAATCTGATTTTCCTCAGTTTTACTGACAAAGTTTAAGGCATAAATACTAAAACTTTAAGGATGACAGCAAAATGCAATGTCACTCAAAGAAATGAGAAACATAATCTATAACTACAGGAAACAATTATACACTTTAAAGAAAGAAGATTATAAGGGGGAAGGGTAATAGTAGTACACCAGCTAAGCAAAAAAAACCTAGTGATGAATTGTAGTCAGTGCACTGAATGCACCAGGGAATATCACATAAAGAGGAAATTATATCACCATCCCACAGTGTGCAGCCTCAGAGTCTGACATCTAGAGCGAAAAAGGGGCTGGTAAATTAGAAAAAGATGAAGAAAAAAAGCTGAAGGGTTATAGAGGAGGAAACAGGTATCTTAGAGACACTCTTCAGGCACTTCATCGACTTAACACATCAAAGGAACAACAAAGGGGTGACTTCCTCCAAACCTTTAAGAGCCTGGAGTTCCAGGAGGGGGAAATCCGATAACAGAGTTGCCTTCCTCCTGACTGGCAGAGATGTGAGAAGATTTAATGCGTAGTAGCAGAAACCAGAGAGATCCAGCAAAAATAAAGGACACATTTCTAATAATAAAGATAGTGAATCCTCAAACCTGCACACTGGGAAGGTGTTACCTTATGCAGGGATTCAGACTAGCTGATCACCATGCTCCACTTTGGCCATTTGTTCTGTAAGTCTTTAGAAGTAACAGAAATGTTAATTCACTTAACAAATTTCACTTTCAAAATGTTCATAAATCACTAAAGGTAAATTTCTGCAAAGGAAAGATAAAAAGAGAAAATAATTATTTTGAAACAACTTTATGTTTTGCATTCATGGAAACTCTGCACAAGCATGAGTAACTATTTTTCCTGTATTTCATTTTGACAAACCAGCTAAATATATTTATGTTTGTTTATTATAAGTATATTTGTGTTTGTTATTCCTGAAAGTTAGGAAATGGGAAAATCTCATTTCATGTGACATCCCTGAATTCTTTTTTCCAGCTGACAATGATTTTGCTTAGAAGATATGTATGAACTCCAAAAGCTGGCTTTTAGAAGAATATAATTTCTTCTTTTATAATAATTGTATTTTATTCTTTGTTTCCAAATGCCATTAACAGACATATTTCAAAAATTTCAGATTTGGGGAGAGATGCATCCAAAATCCTTTCACAGAGAGGTCACAGGCCTATCCCTCACTTTTGGACTCTAATTCTGTCTTTTTAATTTTTTTAACTATGCCATATGATTTTTAAATAAGGATAGGACTTGCCTACCAACATCTCCTACTAGAGCTAATGATTCTCTGCCAATTTTTTGTTAGAAGCAACTTTCTTATTGCTTGTTTTAAAGAATGAAGAATAGGCTTATGGCTAAAAGCTACAAAGTTTATGAATTCTCTTGCCTGATGGAATCTTGTTTAGGTATTTTTTTCTGTTTTGGAGAGTGAGCATGCATGCACAAGTACATGTGGTAGTGGAGGATTTTTCTATTTATATCTATATATAACATATTAAAAAAAGGTATATTTTTACATACTACTGCACACGTTTTATAGTTTAAGCAGTAACAATTCTTCAGTATCTAGTAGAAATATCCTGTACCTTGTCTTGCCTACAACCTTGTAACAGCATGAACAATACATTCCTACACTCTTCAAAGTCCTGGGAAATACTTCTCATATTTAAGAAATTAATTTTATATTTAATTAATTAC